>CM076578.1:595301970-595746138 GCA_034641835.2 Pinus albicaulis | reverse complement strand
TTAATGAGGGTTTATGCACTAAATAATGATAAATAAGAGATCAGGAGTGTGCAATCATCCAATGGATGAGAAAATTTAGATTCCCTTCTTTTTATACAAAATAAGATCACTCGGCAAGGGTTACATGAGAGTGTAATGTATAAAAATGCAGATCTGTAGATATGGAGATGAAAAATGTAGTTTTACTGTAGCACTAAATAAATATGACTAAAATATACAAGTGACAGAAGAATAATGGAATATAGATCTTTCTGGGAGAAGGGTTGACCCTTTCTCCAAGGAATGAGCTCACAAGCAAGGGATCAAACCCTGCAACTTCTGATCTGGAAAAAATGATGCAGTTTCTTGAGTAAATTATGTTGTATTGGATGGGAACTGATTTGGCCACTTTCCAAGATGTTGAATAAGCTCCGGGACCTCCTGTACAGATCTTGCAAAGAAAGGGGAGCTCCCTCCTCTGAAAAATAAGCTCAAGAGCTAGTGTTGTGAATCTCCCACTGCACACCCAGCAACACAGTGTTTCCTGCTGTAAGAATAACGCTGTAGGTGTAGGAGGTGCTAGGCCTCAAGCCCAGATATGGGAGAATGAAGAACATAACTCCTCCAAGTGATCTCTCAATGAAGGAGAAGGAATCCCTAAGCAGGAATGCCTTGTGCTGAACAACATTGCATACTCAGCTCACAGCTGGAGAATGCTCAAGTGTCTAAGCAGACATAAAAATGTAATCCATAAGCTAACCCCAAAAGTCTACCATCTTCCTCCTTATAATGTTTGTGATCCTCCTCACCTTGGGTCCCACCTATTAGGGTTTCCAACACCATGTGAATGCATTCCCTCCAAAACTGCGTTGTCTTCTTAAGCAAGTCACTCCTTCTTAGGCAACACTGTTGACTTGGTCAAATTTGATTGAATCATCATGATCCTCTTCCTATTCACACATGGGAGGTGAAAAATCCAACCACCAAGTTATCCCCTTTTCACACCAAGAGGGATTTTATGTCAATGCAAGTTAAATATGGGTCCTTTTTCCCATTTATACATCTACTGGGTGCAAAAATCAAAATCTAATATTCCAATTAGTTGCATGCTAATTTTAGGAATATTACACCAAGAGATAGTAATTAAATGAAGTGCTTAGGAAATTCAAGTTAAGAATAATTAAATTAGAACTAAATGGTTAGTGTGCTACTCTAATTAATGCAAGAAAAAAAAAATATTAATGCAAGACAAAATAAACGCCTCCTAGAAGAGAAGATAGGGAGACCAAGGGCTGGGACCTTAATCCCATTAGACAAATAAGAGGGTTTTAAAACTTCATGGGAGACTTACAAATGAAGTTTTAAATATCCCTTCCTCAATTTAACATTTAGGGGAAATTTTTGATAAACATTTTCACAAAACGTTATAAATAAGAAAATTCTCCCCAAAGGGAAATTGACTTCCAAAATAAAATAGGCTCCAAAGATACAAATTAATGTCCAAGGAAGAATTAAACAAGGTATTCGATTAACTTTGAATTCTTAAGCCTAAAATATTTAATTTGTCAAAAATAAAACTTGGTAATTCTTCAAAAAATTATTCACTCAAACCTTTTGAAGAATGTTTCTGGTGGATTTGCTTGCGACTGAGCATAATGTGCTCATGTGTGAAGATGATTTCTAGAATTCGATAATAAACAATCTTTGAAAATTTTTTTCAAGCTTCCAGATGTTTAGTTCAAGGATTATTTTCACTGAATTTGACAGACGTCTAAGTGAAACTTGCACAGGAATATAATTTTTTTTTACAACTCATGACGAAGGAGAGACAAACTTGAAGAGGGCTTCCCAAAACAATTTGATCAATTCTCTTGAAATAAAAAAAAGCCTTAAAAAATTTCGATCCATCCCCAAAAAATCGATTTTACCCTAGAAATTGGAAAGAACCCTCCACAAATTTTATTTTGTGCTTCTGGAATAAGAACAACTTCAATTTTTTTTTTTTACTTTTTTCGATTTCTATGAAAAATCTAAATTCACATTTGTAGTTTCTCAAACCATAGTGGCTAGGGTTGAATGTAGAGAAGGAGGGTTTAATATGATGAGCTAGGGTATCTACACAAGTTTTATTTTTGATTCTTTGGCTACCATATCGATCCCTCCTGCAAGAAAAATATTATCAAAAAATCCCAAGTGAAACCTTGCTTTTAAATCTACAAAACAAGAGAGATAAATTTCCAAAAGTATATACAAGATCTACTAAATGAACTAAGTTAGATACTAAAACGTTAGACCTATGAAAAAATTTATGACAAATAATTTACAAGGGTTAGTAAATCTTCACAAAATATTTACGCTATATACAAATCTATGAAAATACAAGCTCTAAATAAAAATAATTTTGAGAGGGATTTTAAAGATAGGTAATTTTTGATCTATAGAAAATGTCAAGGAAAACCCCTTTTCTTATGATAAGTCTTCAGATGACCCACTATGGGTTCTTCATTTTCTATTCTTTCAATAGTTGGTTAATTCAACCGATAATGTCCACATGTATACAAGATCTGATCAACAAAATTAGTTTCTACACACTTGAAAAAGTTATTGTTAGGTTCACAAATATTTGTATCGCATAGTGATATAAAGGAGTTTAAGGGTTTAACTGAAAACCAATAGATTTTCTCCACCTAGTGTGTTTCTCCAAATCTAAACAATGATGCAAGATAATTGTACACCAATGAATCTTCAAGAGATAATGGAAATAACAAAGTTAAAACACTAGTAGAACACTAAGCACAAGAGATAAAAAATATTATACCATATAACTGACGAATAACACCATAGCTTTGCCCCAAATAATTTATTTTATTGCTCAGAAAAAAAATTCTACAAGGATAGCAGAGCTTCACTTGACCAAGAGCTCAAGATTTTACATGATGATACAATGAGGAGCTTAGAGCTTCCTTTTACTTGATCCGTGGTTTGATCCTCTTCAAAAAAATTTGAACAATAGATTAATGTTGCATAGATCCGCAAGAAAATTCGATCTCCTTGATTGATGTGCTGGATGGACCAATCATTAACCCTGTAGTGGTTATGGACCACTGAAACATCTTCAAAAATAATTTTCTCGAAATTCCCGCATTCAAATAACCACTTGGACCAAAAAAAATTGATTAATTCCTTTTTGAATTATTTTCCACTTGCAGAAATTTTTATTTTCTCTCATTTTTATTTTTTGACTAATTTCTGGCTAATTCTTTTGTCATTTATTTTCCAAAAAATAATAATAATGACTCTATAGGGGGTTTATACATAATTTTCCACCCTCAAGGTGTGTCTAGATAGAAATTTTAGTAGTTGAAATATAATTTTGAGTACTCACACCCCCTAAAACCTCTATAGGCAATAATTTTTACATCTTTACATGAAATATTACACAAAAATCCCATTTCAGAAGGGGAATTTTGACAATAAAATATGACCTCTAGACTCATCCAAACTCCGTGACACCTTACAAATGATCTAGTATAATAATTTACATTGGATCTATACACTAAGCCTCACCATCGAGTTCTACTCTAACTTTGGGGCATGCTTTGGAGAAAAACTTTACTAATTATTTGTATTTGAAAAACACAAATAATTAGCGGAGAAAAAAGACTCCTAAAGTGAAACTCTTTGGTAAAACATCATAGGCTTACCTAGGTGTGTTACATGGTTTTATAGACATACTAGAATAATTTTTACAAATTGGTCCATCGGGCTGCAAAATTTGGATTACAACTAAAAACCAGAATCAATAATGATGATCGCAACTTTTGAAAAAAATTACTACTCTGAACTGTACTATGCTCATAGGGAATTTTACACTCGAGGGGTAAACATGTAGTATCAACACCACATTTTAGAGAGGCTGATGAACATAATTCTACACCCGAGCCCAATTCTACACCCACTAGTCACCTTCATACACTTGTTGCGGTGTCAGGGACTTCTGCTGTTAGGGGCATAGAAACAATCCATATTTTTTCGTAAAAGGGGGAGAGGGAGTTAGCTAGCTGATATTTTTGTTTTTGTTGTAATTATACATCTACCTCATTATGATGAGATGCATTTATATATGCAATGTCATTTTGTATTTTTTCTCTATTTTTGATCCCTTGATTAGAGAACATTAGCGTTAACAATTCTGTATCCACTATGATGCATCATTTTTTATTTGGGATCCACTACATATTTATATTAATTCTTTCTCCATATTTATGTACCAATGTGTTTACCTGATGTTGTTGTTGCTTTATATGTTTAAATTTTTTTATAAATGAAATATATTATGTTTTTATTTTAAATTTATTTATTTATTATTTTTCTTATTTATAATTTTTTTCAATGTTTTGATTTTTCCAAAACAATGTTTTCTTGGATTGTCGTCTATTTTTTTCTTCCAATTTTTTCAACATTGGCTTTTACTTCCACTCATTCATTGCAATTTTTGATGTGATTTACAATATTTATGTTGTGATGTTCAGATGACAAGTCTAGGAAGTCTAGAAGACAATCTCGGTAAAAATGGCCTATTATGTTATTGTAACTTATATCCTCAAGGTTGGCTTTCACATTATAAAATATTATGTGGAAAAAATTTAGTCGGTGGATGTCCAGGCATCTGCTAGATTACTGTGTATTTGCTATATCTTTACAGATTAGAGAGTATACTTTTGGAATATTTTTCAAATAATTGCTAGGAAACTCCATTCGTGACAAGACTCGATTATTGATCTACCTAAATGTCTTTACGATCAATTTGATATATTTTACAGAGTACAGATTATACATTGGAAGAGTTTTTAAATAATTGATAGGAACCTCCATTCGTGATAAGAATAGATTATTGATCCCCCTAAATTTCTTTAGGGTCTGGTTGGTACATCCTCAATGATGTTGTAACTGCTTCTTTGCACCTTCAAACAGACCATGTAGGGGGAGATGTAGGGGGAAATTATATTATAAGTGGGAAACTACCATTTCTCTTTTGATTGATGACAAGAAGGCTACCTTGGATGAACATAGTCATCATCATTTACATATCTCCTAGCAAAATTCCTTCGTTGCACATACTGAAACTATCCATTGTTGCCTAGAAAATAATGATATCAGCTAAGAAAGAGCAAGTTGAAGGAAAGAAGAATTTAACCTAACAATTTAAATCCAAAAATGGTAGAGTATAGTAACAACCATAGAAATTAAATTCTACATGGAATAAACAAAGAAACAACTCAAGTAATTATTCAGAGATAACCTTAACAATATAACACAAACTTAACAGTACAACACAATCTTTTTAATGAAATGAGTTTTTGTTACAGATGATGAGAAACCATACTAGAAACTTCATGTTTCCCAGAGGAAGTTCTATGCAGATTTCTCAAAATTTATTTTTTCTGTGAAGATAGAGTTTGAAATCTCCAAAGCTTCCTAGAAACGAAAGCTGCAAAGAAATGATTCGATATTTTAATATTTGAGGGACTAATGCGAATATTTTCAATTTATAGAGGGAATGCAATTTTTTTTTATGTTAGATACTAGAGTCAATTGTTGAAGTGGATTGAGGTCAAGTCACTTATAAAGCACTGAGAGTCTGATGGAAAAAAAGTTGGAAACATTAGAGAGGGCCATAGGAAACTACACTACACCATAGTAGTATTGAATCCCTTGATTTAGGAAAGAAAATGTTTATTTATGTGACATATGTGTTCCTAGATATATCTTCGCAGATGTTCTCCTAAATTCTAAATATTCCTATATTAGTTTCCTAGGACATCTATTGATTTCAGTATACAGTATAAAATTACTTCTATCAAGAAAATCAGATGACGCTTCAAGTTTCAGCCCTTTTTATTTGATTGAGAATACATTTTTTATTGTGAATAAATAGGGTTCCTGTGCATAAGCACAAAAATAGTTGTATAAGATGTTTTAGCATATACTTTAAAAGCTCGGTAAATTTTGGCACAAACTGATATAACTTTGGATATATTCTAGAGCTTGTTTTCTTACTTAAATGCAAAAACATTGAAACTACTGCAATTATGGAAGAGATATAAAAAGTGGTGAGAAATATTTTAAATGATTGTACTAACTTCATTTATTTTTTGAATTTCAACAGTGTTACATATAGAATATATTTTGAAGCGAATGTATTGGGACATGTGATGAAGGACACTTCTGAGTGCTGTGCCCAATCAGAGAATTCACTCTGAGTGAAGCAAGTGTGATCCCTCTGAAATTTCCAAAGGTTGTTCTTGCATTAAAAATAAATATCAAAGATAACTATTATCCACTTTTGGAATTTAGGATCTAGCCTTCTTAAATTCAGAGAGGGCTCTCTCTTAATGATTTAACTTTGTTTGTTTAATATATTTTAGGCTATTTATGTATGTTTGGTTGGGTTGGTTTCGGTTGGTTGGTGGAATTAATGATTTAGATGAATATGTGCTTATCAGCTTTCCATTGGGATATGGAGTCAATGTGATTTGAAACAAAACTGAATCAAATTATAAGGAAAGTGTTATAGGGCAAGATAAATGAGAAATATCATATCTCAAGGCTGAATGGTGAAGTGATTTTTCAATAAGGATCAAGGAGAAATTAAGAATTCCTTAAACCAAATAATGAAAAAGGGTGAAGAGATCAATTGGGATCGGAGAGAAACTAAGAATTCTCTAAGCCAAATATCAAAAGAAAACATAGAAATGAATAACAGTTAAAAGTAGAGTGTAAGTTTAAACAAATTCTACAGTAAAAATCCTGTTATAACACTCAATTTCAGAAAACATACAAGTTTATGGAATACTTAAAAAAAGAACATGAAAAATTGAAATTTATACTTCACTGAGATAGCTCATCACATGAATCATGTAAAGAAGTTTCTTTATAACTGGTTCAGTCTGTCGACTGGAAATTGGTACAGTAACACTTTGGTAATAGATCAGTCAGCTAACAAAATGTTCAAAAGTCCACACTTGACTGACCCTTAATACTTCAAATGATGAATTATTTATACAAAACTTTACAAAAAATATCCTATTAACTTACTAGGATCTATTCTAGGAAAATAAAATATCTTTGTGCAAAAAGATAGTGACACCTTCTAACTAACTGATATCTGGCCCCGATTTCTTTGATTGTTGTTTCCTGTTTGTTTCTTTCATCTGTGTGTTATTTCACTCTTCATAGTAAATCAAACCATTTCTCCCATGTTTCTTCATTTGGGAGTTTGATTTTCATCATCCTATGGTAAATCTCATCTGCCTCTGTATATTTGGCAAACGTAGGTTTATTTATAAAAAGGTGATTTACCTCATGCTGGAGGTAAGAGAAATTTTCTAAAGTTTGAAGGAGCACTTTGACTATGGGAACTCCCTTCACTAAGGAATTGTTGGAAGTTTCTTTGGCTACTTCCCTCATTTTATTATCATAATCTCCATGTCTCATTATTTTTTCATTTATTACCAGAGGATTAGGTAGACCTTTCTGTCTCAATACCTCAAACTTGTTCATAAACTTGTTCACTGTGAGTTCCATAGTTTGACATTTATCCTCAAGCAATATCACTAGATTTCTCTTGGAAATCACTTTCTTCACCTCTAAGATAGTCTCTGTTCTGTCAGATGTCTCGAGTTCTAATTCATATTTCCTTTTGGAATTAAGGAATTTGATTATTTCATAGGCTTCCTCTGGTTTCTTTCCAAGATTGGATTTGACCTTTTGAATTGCATCACTATATTCCTTTATCAAGTCATTCTGCTCAAATATAATCTATATGGAAGGCCAAATATCATTAACTGAGTTAATGAGATTGGCCGACAGTTGCTGTCTTTTTTGGGTGAAAGGCTCTTTTAGTGATAATTCCTTCTCTAGCTTGTGGATTCTGTCAGTCAGTCTATTTTCTTTCTGCACTTTAGTTTTATACTTAATTGATGTAAATTTCTTTTCATCCTCTAAGCTCTTTACTTTTTCCTTGAGCTTATTAATTTCCGTGGTCTGCATGGACATGTCTTCTATTGCTTTGATCAATTTTTTGGCCTCATCAGTGGGATGGACTGTTGGTACTGCTGATGTTGATGCTGATGCTGATGTTGGAGCTGCTGTAGATACTGGAACTGATGTTGATAATGGAGCTGATGTAGATGTTGGAGTTGCTGTAGATGCTATGGGAATAACAGTAATGGGAACTGCTTCCATACTAGCTTGCTTTTCTTGTACAAGTTTATCCATTTCTATCTCCATTTCCTTTAATTGAGTTGTCAACTTGATGATTAGATTAATCATTTCATCCTTTCGATTATCTGTTTCCAAAACCTCCTAGGTTTGTGGATGCTCATTAGTTGGTAATTTTAGTTGTTTCTTCAGTGCTGCTATGTCTCCATTTTTCTTTTTGATAGGCTCTTCTGTTGCTTTGATGTCTTTTGGATTATAACTAGTCTCAATTACCAAATATTATAGTGACTTTATCTTGTTGTCTTTTTCTTGTGATGATGCTCTCTCTAGATTTAACGACGACTTTATATTTTCTAGAGAATTCTGTAACTTTTGGACACTTAGAGCTTTGTGTGTCATGGTTGAAAAAATCATTTCTCCTGCCTGTTTATGAAATTCAATCTGGTCAATTGGATGTGCATCCTTGGTAGGAACTTCAAAGGTTGTTTTTTTGGGTGTGGAGCGTGATTATCTTCTTTATTTTGTATCACAACATTGGAATCGTGTACTTAATGGGGCGACAACACCACCCGTAATTGTACACTACCTAAGGGGTCCAGGGGGGCAGGGGGGGGGTGGTTTCTTATTTATGGAGCCCCCCCCTAGCGGGGGTTTCGGGGGCAGTGCCCCTGAAGCTAAAAACAAATGTAAAATTGCCTTGTGAAAGTATAGTAATTTCTTGTCAATATAGGTCGTTCATTAGGTGGATGATCTGACGGTAGAAGTTATGTTTGATGTAGGTTTTTTTTCCCTAGAAAGCAACCCATCGTTTTGTATGAGGGTATTGTATTGCGACTGTGTATTGCATGTGTATTCTCAGAGCGAGAAACTGATAGAGGGGTTATGAGAGAGAACAAAGGATATTACAATGGATCTGTTGTAGGTTGTATCTCTTCATTTTGTTGGATAATAAAAAGGAAGGATTGGCTATTCAGGGTGGACATAGCTCAAACTAGGTGAACCACGTATATCTGTGTCTCTCTGGTTTTATGTGTTTTGTGTGCTTGTGTTTTCCGCATATTTTATGTGTTGCATTTCTCTGTAATATATAATTTTCTAACAACTGGTATCAAAGCCGAAGGTCTATTTGGCTGATAAACTCATAGGAAATAAGGGTTCTTGTTTCAAGTGGGAGAAATGGTGGAAGATGTTAAGTTTAGGGTCAAGAAATTTAATGGCCAAAACTTCCCACTGTGTAAGATGTAGATGGAAGATTATCTGTATCAGAAAGATCTGTACCTACCATTGAGCAGAAAAACAAAGAATCCAATGACTATGACTGATGCAGAATGGGAGATTCTCGATAGAAAGGCACTCAGAATAGTACGGTTGTGCCTTGCGGCATTGGTAGCCTTCAATATTTCGAAGGAAACAACAACAGAGGTTTGATTAAGGCATTGATGAAACTATATGAAAAACCCTCAGCCTCAAACAAGGTATTTATTATGAAACATTTATTTAACATGAAGATGTCAAAAGGTGGATTTTTTGTAGATCATTTAAATGATTTTAATACAGTTACCAGTCAGTTAAGTTTTGTTGGGGTAAAATTTGATGATGAAGTTAGGGATCTATTATTTCTGTGCTCATTGCCAGAAAGTTGGAATGGTTTAGTTATGGCCATTAGTAACTCTATCTCTGGATCTAATACTTTAAAGTTTGATGATGTTGTTGGTGCTATCGTTAGCGAGGAAATGCGACGGAAAAGCTCCGGTGATACATCGGGTAATGCTTTGAGTGTAGAGTCCCAGGGAAGAAAAATGGAAAGGCATATCACAGTAAATCAAGGAAAGGAAGATCCAAGTCCAGATCGGGGATAATGTGTTGGAAATGTGGAAAGAAAGGATACGTGAAGAAAGACTGTAGATCTCGGAAGTAAAAAGAAGGAGACACACAACAAGAAAACAATCATGAAGCAAATGTGACAGGTGATGTGTTACAAGATGATTTGATTCTTTCTTTAAAAAATGTTACTAATTCCTGGGTGGTAGATTAAAAGGACTCATTCCATGCCACACCTGATAAGAAATATTTTCATGACTATGTTCAAGGATAGTTTGGAAAAGTTTGTTTGGATGATGATAAACCCTGTAAAATTGTTGGAATGGGTAGGGTTCTCATAAAACAACAGAATGGAAAACAATGGCTATTAAAGGAGGTAAGGCATGTTCCAGATCTGAAGAAAAATATGATTTCAACGGGGCAGTTAGGCGGTGAATTTTGTGTGACAAATTTCACAGATAAAACTTTGAAGGTCACCAAAGGAGCCTTGGTAATAGCAAAAGCCGAAAAGGTTGGTACATTGTATTTATGAAATGATATTTATAACTCTATTAATGTTTTAACTTCCAAAGGAGCAGATGCAACATTATGGCATCATAGGCTTAGACACATAAGTGATAAGGGGATGCAGATTCTTCACTTAAGAAATTTGTTGCCAGGTTTGAAGAATATTGATTTGGATTTCTGTAAGAATTTCATTTCTGGAAAATAGAAGAGACTCAGATTTCTCAGAGTTGGGAAAGAAAAGAAGAGAAAAAAATTAGAGCTTGTGCATACAGATGTATGAGGACCTGCTCAGGTATCATCTCTCGGTGGCTATCGTTATTATGCTACTTTTAATGATGATGAAACTAGAAAAACTTGGATATATTGTATTAAGAATAAATCTGATGTATTTGATAATTTCAAGAAATGGAAAGCTTTGGTTGAGATCGAGACAGGAAAGAAGTTGAAGTGTCTTAGATCAGACAATGGAGGTGAATATTGCAACAAAGAGTTTGATAGGTACTGTTCAGAGCATGGAATTTGCAGAGAGAAGAAATTTCCAAGAACACCACAAGAAAATGGTGTGTCAGAAAGGATGAATAGAACAATCATGGAGCGTGCAAGGTGCATGAGATTGCATGCAAGATTTCCTTTACAATTTTGGGTAGATGTTGTAGATATTGTTGTTTATCTAATAAACAAAGGGCCTTCAAGTTCCTTGGATGGTGGTATTCTAGAGGAGGCATGGATAGGTAAAAAGATAAACTACTCTTTTTTAAAGCCTTTTGGTTGTGAGGCCTTTGTCCATATTAATAAGGAAAATAGAACAAAGCTTGAGGAAAACTAAAAGAAATGTACCTTTATTGGATATGGTGTTAATAATTTTGGTTATCTATTATATGAATATGAAAATCACAAAATCATCAGGAGCAGAGATGTAATATTCAATGAAAATATCTTGTATAAGAATCAGTTGCAGGAAAAGAAACAGGAAAAAGAAAACAAAGAATACAAAGTTCTTGATGAGATCATAGAAAAAGTAGAGGTTCCTGAAAACAATAATAATCAACAGCCACAACAACAACCACCACCACAATAGAAACATGCACCTCAAACACCTGAAATTGGTGTTAGAAGATGTAACAGGATAATTAGACCCCTAAAACGACAATCTCCTTCATTATATTATTTATTATTGACTGATTCTGGTGAACCTGAATGTTATAAATAAGCAATGTAGGTTGAAACCATGAAGAAGTGGGAGTTATCCATGAAAGAAGAGATAGAATCCTTAATACATAACCAGACTTGGGACTTAGTTAGGTTTCCTACAGGTAAAACAACATTGCAGAATAAATGAGTTTACAGGCTGAAGGAAGAAGATGGAGGAAAACAGAGGTACAAAGCTAGACTTGTGGTGAAGGGGTTTGCACAGAATAAAGGTATTGATTTTGATGAAATATTTTCTCCTGTTGTTAAGATGACTTCAATCAAAAATATTTTAAGTCTTGTAGTAGCAGAATATTTACATCTTGAACAGTTAGATGTAAAGACAACATTTCTCCATGGAGATTTGGAGGAAGAGATCTATATGCAGCAACCAGAAGGATATGAGGGAAAGAAAAATTAGTGTGCAGGTTAAATAAGAGTGTGTATGGCTTAAAACAGACTACAAGGTAGTGGTACCTAAAATTTGACAGGTTGATGTCTGAACAAGGATATACTAGATGTCACTCTGATCATTGTGTTTATCTGAAAAAAGAAAAATGATGACAACTATATTATATTTTTATTGTATGTAGATGACATACTTGTTGCAGGGTCTAACATGCGGGAAATAAATGTGCTCAAAAGAAAATTGGCAAATTAATTTGCAATGAAGGATTTGGGAGTTGCAAAACAAATCCTTGGTATGAGAATAACTAGAGACATGAAAAATCACAAATTAACATTATCCCAGAATGAGTACATACAAAAGGTGTTGAAAATATTTAATATGCAGAATGAAAAACTAGTTAGTACACATTTTGATAGCCATTTCAAACTTAGTAAGGAGATGTGCCCCAAGACCCAAGAATAAATGGAGTATATGTCTAAAGTTCCATATGCATCAGCATTTGGAAGCTTAATGTATGCAGTGGTCTACACAAGGCCTGATATTGCACATGTAGTGGGAGTTGTAAGCAGGTACATGAACAATCTAGGAAAATAACATTGGATGGTAGTGAAATGGATTCTCAAATATTTGAGAGGTACCACAAATCAAGCATTATGCTTTGGTGGTTCAAACATTGCTCTACAGGGATATGTTGATGAAAATACGGTAGGTGACATAGATAACATGAGGAGCACTACAGCGTATGTATTTACTGTAGGTGGAACAACTGTCAGTTGGGTTTCAAAAATCCAAAGTGTTGTTGCACTTTCAACAATAGAAGCAGAGTATGTTGCTTCTACAGAGGCTAGCAAAGAAATGATTTGGTTACAAAGGTTTATGTATGAATTGGGTAAGAAGCATGATATGGGCACGTTATACAGTGATAGCCAAAGTGCCATTTATGTTGCAAAGAACTCAACATTTCATTCCAAGACTAAACACATACAACTCAAGTACCATTTCATACGGTCAGTGTTGGAAAATGGACAATTGAATTTGGAAAAAATACACAGTAGCCAAAATCCTGCAGATATATTAACAAAAGTTGTAACCAGGGATAAAATGAGATTATGCTCAGTTTCAATTGGTCTTCAAGTATGAGGATGAATATGAGAAACAACCAAGTCTAAAGTGGAGTAATTGTCTAGCAAATGAAGCAGCGGTGGAGTTGATACAATCAGTCTCCAAGTGGGAGATTGTTGGGTGTGGAGCCTGATTATCTTCTTTATTTTGTGTCACAACATTGGACCCCCATTCTTAACAGGGCGATAATGTCACCTGTAATTGTATGCTTCCTAGGGGGGCCAGGGGTAGTGGCTGCGAGTTTATAGAGCCCCCCCTGGCGGGGGGTTTCGGGGGTAGCACCCCCAAAGCTAAAAACATATGTAAAATTGCCTTGTAAAAGTATAGTAATTTCTAGTAAATCTGGGTCGTTCATTAGGCAGATGATCTAACGGTAGAAGTTATGTTTGATTTAGGGTTTTTTTCCCTAGAAGGAACCCCTTATTTTGTATGAGGGTATTGTATTGTGGCTGTGTATTGAATGTGTATTCTCAGAGTGAGAAACTGATAGAGATACTATGAGAGAGAACAGAGGATATTACAACGGATCTGTTGTAGGTTGTGTCTCTTCATTTTGCTGGATAATAAAAAGGAAGGATTGGCTGTTCAGGGTGGACGTAGCCCAAACTGGGTGAACCACATATATCTGTGTCTCTCTAGTTTTATGTGTTTTGTGTGCTTGTGTTTTCTACATATTTATGTGTTGCATTGCTCTATAATATATAATTTTCTAACAGTTTTAGTACAGTATTCTGAAGTTTTAGGGGCTTGTACCTTTGGCTGCGGAAATGTCATCTGCATCTTCCTTCTTTTGAGGTCATAAGCTGAAATCAACCTAGTCTGATCACTAGGAGCTTTCTTCCAGTATTTTTCATGTGTAACAGCCTTCAATGCTTCATTTATGATTTTAATCTCTTTGTATCTCTCCATGATATCTTTTTATTTCTCAACTGGCTTGCTGGATGATGAAAGCTCTGCACTATTTTTTCTTTGAATAATTTGTGCACTAGAAGTTGATGACAAAGGTTTTTCTTCTGAATGTGTTGTAGGTGCATCATCCCTGATAGCAATCTCAGTTTCAATGGTTTCTTCCTGCTCTATCACTAGCTTTAGCTTTGTTTCCTTTTTGTACATAAGCTTGAATTTACTATTAGATGTAGTTTCTACTGAATAAGATCCTTCCTCTCTAACCCTTTTTGAATTTCTATCCTATGGGGCTGCAGTAAGCATGATGGAACTAGTATCAAGTTGCTTCTCCACCCCTTGTAGAGTGTTTTCCAACCACTCTGTCTGGTTGGAATATTTCTCAATTTTAGGCTTAGACTCATGAATGAAAGAGTTTAATTTGAACTTAACTCTTAATTTGATGATGACACCCAAGGGTTCATATGACCATTTTAAACCACTGCTGAACTTGAAACCTTGTAAACATATGTCTGCTTCATTTCCAACATTCTTATTGTTTCATATAAAAGGCCCTAGTTGGTTATTAATCTTGAATTGGGTTTTCTTCTTCGCTGAAAGGAAATTGATTTCAACAAAATTAAAATCTGTCTGATGCACTCTAAAGAAAATATCCTCATTGGGAGGTATTTGGGAAGCTTGTAAGGAAGTAATTAGCTTCCATACACTCTGATTTCTGTGTGATTTTGGTATAAATACCAGTCTCCTGTTTTACTCTGCTCTGATAACTGTAGAACCTTTTTGATTTATTCACTGATTCTAGGCTGAATTCTATTTCTAAGAATATTAACTATTCGATATACAAAATAATAAAAAATTCTTTGAAACTGAATTCAGTGGAATCCTTTATGATTAAGGATTTCCAAAGGAAAAGAGACTGGGGATTACCCTCTGTGTCCAGTTTTTGTAGGTTGAATGCAAACCTTTCTGATTGAAAGTATATGAATAAATGAAACAATACTGAGGATTATTTGAATACTCCTTCTTCTAGAAGTTTGATCAGTTGATCATGCATGGTATCTGCCAGGAATTGGGAAAAATTGAAAGTTATAGTTGGAGGGTTGACCTGGCAAAAATATAGAAAGGAAACCAAGGATGGATTCATATACATGCTCATCAGCGAAATATCCTAAAATATAGGACAACGTGGTCACAATTTGTTTGGTTCGTTATGAAAACAAGGTAGCAGAGTATGGAGGGTTGTTTTTAGGAGTTTCTACTAATTGAGGGAGGAAAGTCTGAAAGATTTGAAACCTTTTAGGGAAATATATCTTTAGATAAAGCTTAGTGAGGGTCTCAATGGAGAAAGGCACTCCATCAGGTTGTGATTGGATCTGTAACATTTTATTAATAGATAGAGCGGTGATGGTAAATAGGATTTCATGGTTAGGGGAGACTATGGCTCTTTCATTTGGCAAATAGATGATTTGGCATAGTCTGATGAGTTCAGGGAACTGATAGTTTTGTCGAAATGTGTATTTGGGCAAGTTAGATTCCCATAGATGAATATAATTTTCTTGATCAACAAATTTTTCATGGCTCCAAAAATGGAGCTCCAAAAGGTTGCTATCAGTCACAGTGTCATTTATTTTGAAGTCCTTATCGACCAAAGGAGTGTGGTCGACATATAATAGGGGTGGATGCAAAGTGTTTACAGTTTGATTTTTTTTAGAAGCCATTAATTTGGTTCTATTATCAATTAAATTATTTAACTAATGGTGGTGGGTACTCAGAATTACCTAAAGTACAGAGTTTTGGTTGTAGAAGGGTCTAGAAAATAGTAGGGGCTTTAATTCCGGTTGGAGATGGCTTTTGGTCTTTTTCACAAATAAATAGAGATAAGAAAATAACGGTAAAGTGGCAGGGTTTTATAATTTTGAAATTCCGGTGGTTTGTCACAGTGCGTGGAAGTGGTTTGGTGGTTTATCACATAGTCTATCACACGCCGAAAGGTAGTTTGGCAGTTTGGGAGTGGGGGGGGGTGCAATAGAACGTGGTAGTGACGTGGCAGAGGAGTGGGGGAATGTAACCACCCATTTCACACCCCCCCCTTTTGTTTTAATCTTCAAATAGCGGAGAGTGTGAAAGGATTTTTTGGACGTTGGATCTGATCAAATGGTGATCAAGCGGTAGGTGGAAGTTGCGGGTTTTCAAAGAGGTGGGGTCGAGTAATTGATATGCGGAGAGGTAATATGTAATGGGGGTTATGAAATATTTTAAGTGGGAGGTTAAATTTAAGCGAGGGGTCAAATGAAGTGGGTCAGGAGAATATTAAGTGGGGTTAAGTAAAAAGGTGGGGGGGGGGGGGGGGGGTCCACTTAATATTTCGCGTTATGGACTACTGAAAAGTGGATTTTGTTATTTTATGAAAATATAAAGTTAGTCAAGGGGAAAAGGGGGTTTTAAAGGGAAAAAAGGATTTTAGTAAGGGGAAAGGGATTTCAAAGGGGAAAAGGGTTAGGATAAGGGGAAATGATTTCCAAGAGAAGAAAAAGGGATTTAGCAAGGGGAAATGGGTTTTTCAAAGGGGAAATGTTAGAAAGATATTAGTGATAAGAGATAAACCAAATGATGCTTTCTATAACTTTTGAAAAGTATTCTGCCTACCCTTTTATTCATCCTAACATTATTTATTTCCTTTATTGGGTGCATTTGAGCTTGCTGATCCTTTTATTTTCTTTTGATAAGAAAACTAACTTATTTCTAACCTTATATCTTCCAATGGCTTAGATTAAACTTATGAGATCATTTTTATTCTCTACCTAAGTATTGATCTGCCAAAATTAAATGGTTTGTTCATATCTTTATTCACTAACTATCATGATATAAAATTTAAAGGCATGACTGAACAATATTAGATTGTATGATCATCATGAATTGTGGCATTTTGGACAAGCTGCACACAATTTTATTTGCAAAAGTAATGTAAACTAAGAGTAGTGGCATTTGAATATGCAACACTTGCAGAATTTATTTTTGTGGGGTTCATATTTTATATATTTCTTGATTTTTCTTTCTTTTGGTCCTTTGATTATTCATTTAGGACATACCCTCTTTTCATTTTTTAATATGAGAAATCATTTGCAGAAATACAAAGGTATGTACAATATTACAAGACTAAACACATGCAATTCAGAATTATGATCCCTATTATTATAGGAACCTATCAGTGGCTCCACTTGGGGATGGCATCTCCTTGTGAGATGTCAAGGTTTTTCTGATCAATGGACTTGGAACTTTGGCTTTTCTTTGCTTGGAAATTCTTTCTGTGCTTTCCTTTATTCAATCCTATGATGTTATATCTTTTAAAGCTTAGTTCCTTATTTTGGCTTCAACTTTGCAAGATAATCATCCACTCAAATCTAAAAAAATTTATGGTATTTACAATGACTAAAATAGAGTCAAATGAACTAATGGTTATTCTGGTGAAGAATAGTGCTTCAACATTTGACCATTGACTGGTCCACCTGGTAGATATGTTCCATCTAAATCTTTCAAGAAAAATGCATTATTGCCTCTGTAACCATAAATAATGTATGGGCCCTTCTAGAGAAAGTCAAATTTACCATGTTTTCCTTGATCTTCCCTTCTGGAATCCCATTTTAGTACTTGATCACCTATGAAGAAATCATATTCTTTAGTTTTCTTATCAAATATCTTCTTGATTTTGTCTTGAATTACTTGGGCTTTGATATAAACTTTTTCCTTTGTTTGCTGCAAATGAATTTTTTGGTTTATCCTCCTTTGGATGTCATTTGGTTCTACTTGTAGCTCCTGAATCATTTTCATCACTGGCACTCATAATGAAGATGGAAAAACAACATCCATCCCATATACTAATTGATAGGGAGAGTTACCAATATATTTCTTAGTAGTTAGTCTATCTTCCCATAAGGCATTGATCAACCTTTTATTCCGGTTTTTCTTGTTATCTTCTAATAGCTTCTTGATGTTGTTGACTAGGATTTTGTTTGAAGATTCTTCTAGTCCATTACCTTGAGGGTAATAGGTGGTGAAATGGCCTAAGGTGATATGGTATTTTTTACAACAATCTATCATTTTCTTGGATTTGAAGGCAACAAAATAATCAGTGATGAGATTTTGTGGGCATCTAAATCTAGAAAGGATGTTGTTCTCAAGAAATGAAATAATGACAGAGTCTGTGGCTTGTCTAGAAGGGATGGATTCTATCCACTTGGTAAAGTAATTAGTGGCTGCCAACATCCATTTATGTTGGGTAGAGGAGGGTGGGTGAATTTCACCAATGAAGTCTAAACCCCATTGTTGAAATGGAATTTCTACTTAGATAGGTTTGAGCGGTAATGGTAAGAGTTTCTTCTTCCCTTCCAATATTTGACATTTGTGATAGGAGGTCACATACTTTCGGAAATCTGAAAAAAGAGTGGGTCAGTAAAAAAATGCCCTCAAAATTTTGTCAACAGTTGTTTTCCAGTATGGGTGCCGTCCATAATCTTCTGCATGAAATTACTACATGAATTTGTCAACTTCATCTTTTAATAAACAATTTAACAGAATTCCACCATGATCTTTCCAAAATAAAACATTATCTAAGATATAATATTTCATTGCTTTCATTTTTAACAATATGCTTTTGGTTCTAGATAAACCAGGAGGAGCTTGTAAATTGAGTAAAATAAATATAAGGTCTGCATCTCTTCCTGATCATCTAGGGCAGCAATGAAATTTATGTCTAAGGCCTGACAATTAGATTCAGCCATGAGTTTGGCTAAACCTTGGCCTTTGATCAGTTTTTTATGCTTGATCTCAATGTTATATTCTAGTATTGTGGCAATCCATTTGCCTCTCTTTCCATCAGGCCCATTTTGAGTTAGAATTTCCTTTACAACTGAGTTTGGAACATATGCTATTATGTGAGAGTATAGAATGTATATTCTGAAATATTTTATGGATTTCACAAAACAAAGAGCTTTTTTTTCCATGATATTATACTTTAGAGTTGCATCTCTCAAAGTTTTACTGAAGAAAGCAATAGGTTGTTCATAGCCCTCATCGTTCTTTTGCAACAAGATTGCTGCAATGGTGTGCTCTGAAGTGAATGAAAAAAATATGAAAACTTTGTTGAAATTAGGATTTACGAGGACAATTGTTTTAGTAAGGGCTTCTTTGACTGCTTCAAAACACTGCTTAGCCTCTAGTGTCCACTTAAGTATTGAATCCTTCTTTAGCATGTTGTTTAAATTTCTAAGTAGCTATGCTAAGTTAGAGATGAATCTTCTAAGAAAAATTATTTTGCCTAAAAATGTTTGTAACTCTTTAATGTTTCTAGGATGACTGATATTCAAGATTGCTTCTATTCTAGTTGGATAAATTCTAATGCCCTTTTTTGAAATAATGTGTCCCAAGATTTTTCCTTCTTCTAATCCAAAAAGTGTCTTCTTAGGATTTAAGGATATCCCAAACTTTCTGTATTTTATGAATACTCTTCTTAGATGATCTAGATGTTCATTATTTGATTTGGAAAACACTGTGATATCATCAAGGTAAATGACTAAAAATTCATGGATTTCCTTTTCAAAGGCAATAGCCATGGCTCTTTGGAATGTTGCTCCAACATTCATCAGTCCAAAGGGCATTTTCAAGTACATGAAAGTTCCCCAGGGAGTGGTGAATGCAATCTTAGCTTGATCTTCAGGTTGGAATAGGATTTGGTTGTATTCATAAAATCCATCAAGTAATGAAATTATGGATGACCCTACTACCCTCTGGAGAATGTGGTCCATTTTAGGGAGAGGATAGTTATCCTTCAATAATACTTTGTTCATTTTTTATGAAATCAACAAAGAGTCCGATTTCTCTCATTTTATTGCTAGTGGAGACTAAATTTGAGACCTAATCAGAATATATGATGGGTGATATGATTTGAGAATCATACATCCTTTTAACTTCTTTTTCTATAAATGGAATCAGGACAGGGTTAATTCTCCTTAGCTTTTGTTTAAAGGGCTTCTGATTTTATTTAATTGGTATCTTATGCTGGATAATGTCGGTATCATAAGACTTGAGGTCTTCATAAATCCATGTAAAGATGTCTTGGAACTCTTTAAGCAAGCTAATGCACTTCAGATTTTCAGCTGGAGGTAATTTCTTAGATATTTTGATAAGCTTGGGATCTTCCTTTGTTCCTATGTTGCATTCCTCTATATCTGACCTTAGAGGCTCCATTTTAGGTTTTCTAGCTACATCATTAGAGTCAAAGAGGTCTTCTAGTTGGGCTAATCCCTTATGAAAAATGTTGTCTTTGAGATTTAAAACTTCTGATTCATCATTGATAAATTCCTCAATTTCTACTGTTTCTAATTGTTCTATTTCTAATTTAGTGAATTTAGTTGCATCTATATTATTTACATCATTTACATCTATTTCATTAGTTATGGTATAATCTAATGTATAGTCAGTGTCTATATTACAGTTCTGAAATTCTCCTTCACAATTCATAAAATCATAAATCTGTGAGTCTTGTGAAAAGATTTGCCAATAATTCAAATTATCAGGTATGGTTGGCATATGTCTTACCTCAGCCGTGTACTGATGATTTGGCTAAAAGGGTAACCTGCATGTGCTGGAAAAAGCGGCCAAGCTATGTGCTTGCATATTTTGCTTTCTTGGAATGACAACAAAGTTAGTCTCAAGAAAACAATTTATCAAGTCTAGGATGGTTTCTCTGTAATGGCTAAGTCTAGGAGTATTAACAAGATACTCTCCCTTGACTTGTTTTATGATGAGTTCTAAATCTCCCATGATGGAAACTCTTTTAGCTCCAAGTTTTATTACGATTTGAAGGCCTAGCACTAATGCTTCATATTCTGCCATGTTATTAGTGAATTTGAAATTTAATCTGAAAGCATGTCCTTCTGAATGATCATTTTCTAAATTGTAGATCCATACTCCAGCTCCCTCTCCTAATCTATTTACAGAGCCATCAAAATATAAATGCCACATAGACTCATGTGTTATATTTTAGAATCGGCTTCTTTGTGTTTCTCTTCTACAATTGTGATTTTATCTTTGTTATTGTCTGAATTACATAAGATAAACGAGTCTAGATCAGAATGAAAATAATAGATAGGATAATTTTGTGGTCTTTATGAACTACTTACCTTGTATTTCATCAAGGTTTCTCTATAAAGCTTCCTTTTTTGACCAAACACAGAAATGGTAGCATATGACATGTCTAATTGCAGTGATCCATGTAATTTTTCTCACCATGAGCGAGATAATAACATACCATATTTGGGAGGGATATCAAAAACTACTATGTCCATAAAAATACTATTTTGCTGGGCACTGGACTAGAGTTACACATAGGTCTTTTATTAGGCCAAGGCTGTTGACTTGACTAGAATCAAAGGAAAATAGGTCCTTGTAGGGGCTGGTGATGTCTAAGTTTAGTTTTTCCATGATTTCTTTAGGCATTAAGTTATGAGATGCTCTTGAATCCAATATAGCATTATGTAAGATTTTATCATGAATGTTTAGGATAATGTAGAATGGAGGGACACCCCCTTGTTGATGTTTTCCATTAACTTCAGGACCAAATAATAACTCAAGTTGATCATCATTGAGGTTAACAACATCTTCGCCTTCACCTATGTTTATTGTTTCAGTAATTTGTGCCTTGTATGAATCATTTTTCACCAGCTCTATTAAAGGAACTAGTATTTTCAAATTGGCTATCTCAATTTTGATATTGAATGGTATTTGAGTTTTGCCTAATTGAATGATTTCATCTTTACCAATTGTGGTTTGTGTGTTTTTGTCTTCTTTATCAACAGTTGGTAATTCAGTTTGTGTGTCAATTGTTTTGTTTTCAATTTTCTTGTCTAGAACATTTTGAGTAGCAGTTGATGTGATGTATACAATAGTTGGGGTGGAATCTTTTTTATTTTCTCTAGGGAGAATTTGTAGAACTTTGGTCACAGGAGCTTCTATTGTTTTCTTAGTTTGGGTTTGGACTGATTTCTTAATAGGAACTTCTTTGTTCTTTTTTCTTCTAAGGCTATACTGTTTATGAAATTTTTATATAGCAGATTCATAGCCTTGTTTGTAGTCAAAGGATTCTTCAGAATCTAATTGTAATTGTTGTAACATGTAAAATTCTTGTTCTTCCTCGGTAAGAAAAACAACATTTTCATTATTTACTCCCATCAAGTTTATCTGGGTGTCCTGGTATTCTTCATTTTGTTGTGAACTTTCAGGATAATTTTCTTGGAAAGGTGGTCTAATCTGTTGATCAGATACAACTTCTCTTGATTTACCAGTATTAGGATTTTTCCTAAAGTTAGGGTTTCTAATTTTAGGACTTTGTTGATTTTCCCACTGAGGTTTTATTTCCATGTTCTCTAATCTATCCATTAGTCTTTCTACATTTTTGGCTAAACTATCTATCTTAATATTTGAAGTGGAAGGTTCTTCCTTAATGGTCACTCTCCTCTCATTCCTCATCCTAGCTCTTTTAGCTAGTAAGTTATCTTCTACACTAACTATATCACTCTGCATCTATTCTAAAGTTGTAGGGTTTTTTTCTCTTGACTAATAAGACAAGTCAACATCAAAACCATCTGGAAATTTGATCAAGGCCAAGTCTAGTGGAGGTATGATATTCACTGGAATTGCATTGTAAATGTTGTTAAACCTAGTATAGTAATCCTGAATAGATTCATTAGGATATCTCCTAATGTTTTCATATTCAGATAATATCTGTAAAGGGTTTTTATCTCTTTCACATCTATTGATAAACAATTGGTGGAAATTAGCTAGATCAACAATATGGTTAGCAGGTAAAGGTTTAAACCATTTTTTAACATCTCCTACTAGTGTTTGTGCAAATAATCTCATTTTTACATCTACTTCAGTAAGTTCATGTAATTTAAAATAATCTATCATTTTATTTACATTTTGTTGAGCAGTATACTGACCAGTACCATCAAACTGAATTTTTTTACTCTGGTAATCTTGTGGCATAACATGTAAAGGGGCCTGTAAGACCAAATGGTCATATCTAGCTGCCATGGCTAAGACATTAGCTTGAATAGGAGGTAAATTATTGGTGCTTGAAGATGAACTTGAAACATTAGGCTGGAGAGGAAGTTTAGGTATGAATGTTTTTGTGGAATAACTGTGGTGGAGATTATGGGTGAGGTGGAACTAAATAAAGTTGTATTTACAGTTTCTGAAGATACTATAGAGCACTTACGGGTAGCAGCAGTTAGGGTATCTAATTCAAATGACTGTTGAAAATAGGTTTCATCTCTATCTTTTATCAAGTTGAGGTTAAAACATCAAGTTTATCAAAAGTATGTAGAACTTGTTGATCTAAATCAAGTTGTATAGTATCCTTCTTTGATTCAATAAATTGAATAAAATTAGGGCCTATTATAATATCATGGAATGAGTCTTCATATTTGGTACGAAATAAATAATGCTCAAATGATAAATCAAATTGAATATCCTGTATGCTTGATAAATCTTTAGGAAGTGAATTTTCTTTGATCAACTGACTACTAATTCCTATAATTTCTACTTTTTTAGGTTTTCTTAAAATTTTGTCAGGATCATTAAAAATTGTAGTAAGCCGTGGATCAGGATGAGCCCTGGTATAATATGTTTCTTTAGAAGCTAGGATTTTGACTTTCAATGATAAATTCGAACGAAACTTTTAAAACCTTAATGTGAAAAATGAGGAAAATTGTTTCCTTTGAGATTTTTTTTAACTAGGGACTCATTTCCATAGTATGGTGGCCAATATGTTATCACTCTGAAATTTCCAAAGATTGTTCTTGCATTAAAATGAAATATCAAAGGTAACTACTATCCACTTTTGGAATTTAGGATCTAGCCTTCCAAAATTCAGATAGGGCTCTCTCTTAATGATTTAACTTTGTTAGTTTACTAGATTTTAGGCTAGTTATGTATGATTGGTTGGGTTGGTTTTTGATTGGTTTTGGTTGGTTGGTGGAATTAATGATTTAGATGAATAAGTGCTTATCAACTTTCCATTGGGCTAAGGATTCAATGTGCTTTGAAACATAACTGAATCAAATTATAAGTAAAGTGTTACAGGGAAAGATAAATGAGAAATATCAGATCTCAAGGTTGAATGGTGAAGTGATTTTTCAATCGGGATCAAGGAGAAATTAAGAATTCCTTAAACCAGATAATGAAGAAGGGTGAAGAGGTCAATCGGGATCAGAGAGAAACTAAGAATTCTCTAAACCGAATATCAGAAGAAAACATAGAAATTAATAAGAACTAAAAGTAGACTGTAAGTTTAAACAAATTTTGTAGTAAAACTTCTGTTATAATATTCAAATTCAGAACACATATAAGTTTATGGAATACTTAAAGAAAGAACATTAAAAATTGAAATTTATACTTCACTAAGATAGCTCATCACATGAATCCTGTAAAGAAGTTTCTTTATTACTGGTTCAGTCTGTCCACTGGAAATTGGTACAATAACCTTTTGGCAATAGATTATCCAGCTAACAAAATGTTCAGAAGTCCACACTTGACCAACCCTTAATACTTCGAATGATGAAGTATTTATAAAAAAATTTACAAAAAATGTCCTGTCAACTGACTAGGATTTATTCTAGGAAAATAAAATATCTTTCTACAAAAAGATAGTGACATCTTCTAACTAATTGATATCTGGCCCGAATTTCTTTGATTGATGTTGCCTGCTTGTTTCATTCATCTTTCTTCTTTCATCTATGCGTTCTTTCGCCCTTCATATTAAATCACACCATTTCTCCCATGTTTCTTCATCTCGGAGTTTTATTTTCATTATCCTACGGTAAATCTCATCTGCCTCTGTATATTTGGAAAAGGTAGGTTTATTTATAAAAAGGTGATTTACCTCATGCTAGAGGTAAAAGAAAATTTCTTAAGTTTGAAGGAGCACTTTGCCTGTGGGAACACCCTTCATTTAGGAACTGTTGGAATTTTCTTTGGCTACTTCCATCATTTTCTTATCATAATCTTCATGTCTCATTAGTTTGTCATTTATTACCAAAGGATTAGGAAAACCTTTCTGTCTTAATACTTCAAACTTGTTCATAAACTTGTTCACTGCGAGTTTTGACATTTATCCTCAAGCTGTATCATCAGATTTCTCTTGGAAATAAATTTCTTCACCTCTAAGATAGTCTCTGTTCTATCAGATGTCCCTAGTTATTCTAATTCATATTTGTTTTTGGAATTAAGGAATTTTATTATTTCAGAGGCTTCCTCTGGTTTCTTTCCAAGATTGGCTTTGACATTTTGAATTGCATCACTAAATTCCTTTATCAAGTCATTATGCTCAAATATAATCTGCATGGAAGGTCAAATATCATTAACTGAGTTAATGATATTGGCCCACAATTATTGTTTTGCTTGGGTTAAAGGCTCTTTTAGTGACAATTCCTTCTCTAGCTTGTGGATTCTGTTAGTCAGTCTATTTGCTTTCTGCATTTTAGTTTTATACTTAACTGATGCCAATTTATTTTAATCCTCTAAGCTCTATAATTTTTGTGGTAGGAATAGAGATGTCTTCCATTGCTTTGATCAATTTTCTGGCCTCATCATTGGGATGGGTTGTTGGTACTACTGATGTTGATGCTGATGCTAATGTTGGAGCTATTGTAGATACTGGAACTGATGTTGATAATGGAGCTAATGTGGATGTTGAAGTTGCTGTAGATGTTATGGGAATAACAGTAATGGGAACTGCTTCCATACTAACTTTCTTTTACTGTACAAGTTTATCCATTTCTATCTCGATTTCCTTTAATTGAGCTGTCAACTGGATGATTAGATTCATCATTTCATCCTTTTGATTATCTGTTTCTAAAACCTCATCGGTTTGTGGATGCTCAATAGTTGGAAATTTTAGTTATTTCTTCAGTGCAACTATGTCTACATTTTTCTTCTTGATAAGCTCTTCTGCTGCTTTGATGCCTTTTGGATTATAACAAGTTTCAATTACCAAATCTTCTAGTGACTTTATCTTGTTGTATTTTTCTTGTGATGAGGTTCTCTCTAGATTTAACTGTGAATTTATATTTTCTAGAGAATTCTGTAACTTTTGGACACTTAGAGATTTGTGTGTTATGGTTGAATAAATCATTTCTCATGCCTGTTTGTGAAATTCAATCTGGTCAATTGGATGCACATCCTTGGAAGGAACTTCAAAGGTTGTTTTAGTATAGTCTTCTGAAGTTTTAGGGGCCTGTACCATTGGATGTAAAAATGTTATCTGTATCTTCCTTGTTTTGAGGTCATAAGTTGAAAGAAACCTACTCTGATCACTAGGAGTTTGCTTCCATTATTGTACATATGTAACAAACTTCAATGCTTCATTTCTGATTTTAATCTCTATATTTATCCATGATATCTTTTTCTTTCTCAACTGGTTTTCTGGATGATGAAACCTCTGCACTATTTTTTTTTTGAATAATTTGTGCACTGGAAGTTGATGGTAGAGGTGTTTCTTCTGAATGTGTTGTAGGTGAATCATCCCTGATAACAATATCAGTTTCAATGGTTTCTTCTTGCCCTATCACTGGAGTTAGCTTTGTTTTCTTTATGTACAGAAGCTTGAATTTACTATCAGATGTAGTTTCTGTTGAATAAGATCCTTCTTCTATAACCCTTTTTGAATTTCTATCCTATGGGGTTGGAGTAAGCAGGATGGAACTAGTATCAAGATGCTTCTCCACCTCCTCTAGAGTGTTTTCCAACCACTCTGACTAGTTGGAATATTTCTCAATTTCAGGCTTAGACTCATGAATGAAAGGGGTCAATTTGAACTTAACTATTAATTTGTTATGACACCCAAGGGGTCATATGACCATCTGAAACTGCTGCTAAACTTGAAATCTTGTAAAAATTTGTCTGCTTCTTTTCCAACATTGCTAATGTTGCATATAAAGGCCCTAGTTGGTTCTTCATCTTGAATTGGGTTTTCTTCATGGCTGAAACGAAATTGATTACATTAGAATTCAAGATCTTCCTGATGTACTCTAAAGAAAATATCCTCGTTGGGAGGTATTTGGGAAGCTTGTAAGGAATTAATTGGCTTCCATACACTCTGATTTATGTGTGATTCTAGTATAAATGCCAGTATCCTATATTTATTTGCTCTGATAATTGTAGAACCTTTTTTATTTCTTCACTGATTCTGGGCTGAATTCTATTGCTAAGCATATTAACTATTGGATATACAAAAGAATCAACAAAGTCTTTGAAACTAGATTTAGTGGAATCCTTTCTAATCAAGGATGTCCAAAAGACAATAGTCTGGGGATTACCCTCTGTGTCTAGTTTTTGTAGGTTGACTGCAAACTTTCTGATTGAAAATATATGAATAAATGAAACAATACTAAGGAGTATTTGAATACTCCTTTTGGCAGTTTGATTAATTGATCATGCATGGAATCTTACAGGAATTGGGAAAAATTGAAAGTTATAGCTGGAGGCTGACTTGGGCAAAAGATAGAAAGGAAAAAAAGGATGAATTCATCTACATGCTCATTAGTGAAATATCCTAAAATACAGGACAACATGGTCATGATTTGTCTGGTTCATTCTGTAAACATGGTAGCAGAGTATGGAGGGTTGTTTTTAGGAGTTTCTACTAATTGAGGGAGGTAAGTATGAAAGATTTGAAACCTTTTAGGGAATTTTAGCTTTAGATAAAGCTCAGTGAGGGTATCAATGGAGAAAGGAACTTCATCAAGTTGTGATTGAATCTGTAACATTTGATTAATAGATTGAGCAGTGATGGTAAATAGGATTTCTTGGTTAAGGGTGACTATGGCTCTTTCATTTGGCAAATAGATGATTTGGCACAGTTTGATGAGTTCAGGGAACTGATAGGTTTGTGGAAATGTGTATTTTGGCAAGCTAGATTCCCACAGATGAATATCATATCCCTGATCAACAAATTTTTCATGGCTCGTATTATCACCAAATTGAGTCCTCTTGGGTTGCTTCAATGGTCAACTTGGAGTAATTGTTTCAAGCCACTTCTAACTGAAGCTTAGCCTCTTCAGCCTGAGAGGGCTCTCTCACAAGTAATTTATGATATTAGTTAATGATAAAGATATATGTCTAACTCTATTAATTGTGTCTTGGTTTTGTATGTTTGCAAGTTGAAAAGATGAAGGCTTGTTACCATTGGGTAATGGAGTTAGTGACGAGGATCTTAATGACAAAGGCTCTCCTTATGGAATATGAGACATGTAGATACTTAAATTAAAGTAGAATACAAACATACAGGTTTTACTCAATATATAAATGTTCAAAGGAAGTCAGATCATGAGAAACATGACCTACTCCCCTCGAATTCCCCTCAAATTCCCACCTCATATACCTATTTCAAACATGATTCCATCACTTGGAGACTTCCTAGGGATATTTCTGTTTTGCAGAGTTTGAATACAAAAAAGGACTCTTCTTTCATTAATAGTTCAAAAAATAAATTTAATAACCCTTATAAACTGAAATGAACTAATTTTATAAGTGTACTAGAGTGCTGATGTGTCATTATTCCACGTGGATGTTGAGTTGGACCTCCTCCAAGTCGAATTTTTACAATTTTTTCACAAATCTAGTTAGTGAAAATTCTGAAAACTAGGCTTCAAATATTAGTGTATAATTTCAAAAAACTAATGGTTATGTAGAAACTGAGAGAGGTTTTTGTAGATGTACCCGTTTTGAAGAAAAAACTCTTTCTAATTTCCAAAATACCATTTCATTTCGTCTTAAATGAAACTTGAAGTTGACTACTAAAACAGTCATGTTCAGAAATTTTTGTAGCGTGGGGAAAAAGCCTCTTCCATCAATCATGTTGATTTCTTTGCTATTATAACACCTTCATCATGTCATGAAAAATTACCACCATGGATATACCTCCTTGAAACATGCAAAAAATGACTTTAAAAGCAAAAAGACACCTACATGTTTTTTCGTAGCATTTTTTGGCCTTCAAGCTTGGAGCACGCTACGAAACTACCTGATAATGGAGAAAATTCCAAAATCTTCATTTTTCTTCCAAATTTCATATATAGGTCTGAAAAGTGATATAATGAAATATGATCATGCAAAATTGCCTCTTACCCTCTTCAAAAAACATCATTTTCACCTTTAGCAAGTTTTTTCATCACTAAATTGACTCTGTTTTTTCTGAAAACATAGGGTTCAAAGATTAGCTCTTATATCCCTATCCTTGATAGATATTGCAAAAATGAAGGAGGTTTTTATAGGTTAGTATTTATTGAAGGAAATAATCTCTTGGTGTTTTGAAACACATCTCCAGTTGTCCAAAATCTTCATTCTAAACAACATGTATAAAACAAGAAAATTCTGCATTATGAAAATAGGGTTGAAAGACATCCCTGTATCTCCCAATTTGTAGCACCTTTGAGAAAAGTGAAAGAGGTTATTGTTATTTTATATGTGATTAAAAATACATCTCTCAGGTTATGAAAATACTTCTCTGTTTCCCCAGAATCTGCCCTTGAAGTTGACTTCTCAAAGTAAAAAAACAGAGAAATGCTTCATATTTGCTACGAAATTATTAGCCAGTTTCCTAGCATTGTTTGCCTATTTTACACTGAATTCACTACGGAAATAGAAATTCTTGGCTAAAATGACCTTTTCAAAGTTTTAATCTTGGGAAATGGAATATGCTAGCAAATGATGACTGATGCGACATGATGTGACCTATATGGAGGTGGTTTTGAGATGAAATGAGAGTGTTCTTGAAACTTAGGATAAGTTAAATATGAAAAAATGAAATATTTCTATGCAAAATTGAAAAGGTTTAAGGAGACCTTACCCTTTGAGGAGTGAACTGTATGACCATGTCAAGTAATGACACAAAATTATGAGTGATAATAGTGGCTCCACTTGGGATGGTGTGCCCCTGTGGTACACCAAAGAACCTGAAGTTCCAGTGCCATCCATCTTCTTGGAAATAAAAACTCTGAAATTTATGAAGACTTTGCCAAGATATTATGGCCTTCTCCTTGGGATCAAACTTGATGTTTACTATTGAAAAACCAAATCTATACATACTGAAAAGATGCTCAGTCTACTTGATCTTATTCACACACACTCCTACCTACCCTAGCAACTGCAATCTTCACGTTGGATTCAAGCAAGATCAAACTTCCAATGAAGCCAGTCATTGATCTGATCTGAAACTTGAACCTCTTGACTGCGCTTGAACCAAAAGTAAACAGGATACTAAAATGACCAAGGCAACATAAGATGTATCTGATCTTCATAATGAAAAAATAGTTGGAAATTTGAACTGTAGAACTCTTCTATGTAGTCAGCTATAGGATCATAGAAGACATAATATGTTTGATGATTCTCAAGACATTTTATAGCTTTGGAAAACTCATATATTCTTTGATCAACAACACAAGATTTCAGTTTTGTGCTATCAAACTGATTTTCAAACTAATTTTCAAGAACAAGGTATTCTTCCTCAATCTCAAAAGAGAAACATAACAGGACCCTCTCTTTGTGTTATGTCATGAAAAGCCTGTTAGAAAATTATATATTATGGAGCAATGCAACAAATAAAATATGCGGAAAATACAAGAACACAAAAAACACATAAAACCAGAGAGACACAGATATACGTGGTTCACCCAGTTTGGGCTACGTCCACCCCGAACAGCCAGTCCTTCCTTTCTATTATCCAACAAAATGAAAATACAAAAAACCTACAAAAGATCCGTTGTAATATCCTCTCGTCCTTTCACAAGCCTCCTTCTCTCGTTTCGCTCCGAGAATACACATACAATGCACAAATTGCTAATACAATGCCCTCATAAAAGCGAGGGGGTTGCCTTCTAGGGAAAAAAACTCCTAATCTAAACATAACTTCTATCGCCGTATCATTTTCCTAATGAACGGCCCAAATCGACTAGAAATTACTATACTTTTACAAGGAAATTTTACATTCGTTTTAGCTGTGCACCGCCCCGAAACTCCCACCGTGGGGCTCAAAAGCGCCGCCCCCCCCCCCCCTAGACCCCCCACAACAAGATTAATGATGGCGGTATCAGCTACCCCTTTTAAGGTACAGGGGTCCAATGTTGTGATACAAAGTAAACAAGATAATCATGCTCCACACCCAACAATCTCCCACTTGGAGACTGATTGTAGCAACTCCACCGCAGCTTCATTTGCTGGACAATGAATCCTCTTTGGACATGGCTGTTTTTCATCTTCATCGTCATCCTTGAAGACCAATTAAAAATGAGCACATTCTCAGTTTCTCCCTGGTTACAACTTTTGTTAGCATATCTGCAGGATTCTGGCTAGTGTGTATCTTTTCCAGCTTCAACTCTCCATCTTCCAATACTGACCGTATGAAATGGTACTTGAGATGCATGTGTTTAGTCCTGGAATGAAATGCTGAGTTCTTTGCAAGATGAATAGCACTTTGGCTATCACTGTATAGTGTGCCCATATCATGCTTCTTACCCAATTCATCCATAAACCTTTGTAACCAAATAATTTCTTTACTAGCCTCTGTAGCAGCAAAATACTCGGTTTCTGTTGTTGAAAGTGAAACAACACTTTGGATTTTTGAAACCCAACTGACAGCCGTTCCACCTACAGTAAATACATATCCTATAGTGCTCCTCCTGTTATCTCTGTCACCTACCAGCCATATCTGCATCAACATATCCCTGTAGAGCAATGTTTGAACCACCAAAGCATAATGCTTGATTTGTGGTACCTCTCAAATATCTGAGAATCCATTTTATTTCCATCCAATGTTCTTTTCCTGGATTATTCATGTACCTGCTTACAACTCCCACTGCATGTGCAATATCAGGCCTTGTGCAGACCATTGCATACATTAAGCTTCCAACTGCTGATGCATATGGAACTTTAGACATATAATCCATGTCTTCTTGGTTCTTTGGGCACATCTCCTTACTAAGTTTGAAATGGCTAGCAAAAGGTGTACTAACTGGTTTTGCATTCTGCATATTAAATATTTTCAACACCTTTTCTATGTACTCATTCTGAGACAGTGTTAATTTTCGATTTTTCCTTTCTCTAGTTATCCTCATACCAAGGATTTGTTTTGCAGCTCCCAAATCCTTCATTGCAAATGAATTTGCCAATTTTCTTTTGAGCACATTTATTTCCTTCATGTTATATCCTGCAACAAGCATGTCATCTACATACAATAACAATATAATATAGCTGCCATCATTTTTTCTTTTTAGATAAACACAATGATCAGAGTGACATCTAGTATAACCTTGTTCAGACATAAACTTGTCAAATTTTAGATACCACTGCCTTGGAGCTTGTTTTAAACCATACAAGCTCTTCTTTAACCTGCACACCAATTTTTCTTTCCCTTTTACCTCATATCCTTCTGGTTGCTGCATGTATATCTCTTCCTCCAAATCTCCATGGAGAAATGATGTCTTTACATCTAACTGTTCAAGATGTAAATCTTCCGCTGCAACAAGACTTAAAACAGTTCTGATTGAATTCATTTTAACAACAGGAGAAAATATTTCATCAACATCAATACCTTTCTTCTGTGCAAATCCCTTCACCACAAGTCTAGCTTTGTACCTCTGTTTTCCTCCATCTTCTTCCTTCAGCCTGTAAACCCATTTATTATGCAATTTAGTTTTACCTGCAGGAAACCTGACTAAGTCCCAAGTCTGGTTATGCATTAATGAGTCCATCTCTTCTTCCATGGCTAGCTCCCACTTCTTCCTGCTTTCAACCTGCATTGCTTCTTCATAACATTCAGGTTCACCAGAATCAGTCAGCAATAAATAATATAATGAAGGAGAGTATCGTTCAGGGGGTCTACTTATCCTGGTAGATCTTATAACACCACTTTCAGGTGTTTGAGGTGCCTGTTGCTGTTGTGGTGGTTGCTGCTGCTGTGGTTGTTGATTATTATTATTTTCAGGCACCTTTACTTTTTCAGTTATCTCATCAAGAACCGTGTATTCCTTGCTTTCTTTTTCCTGTTTCTTTTCCTGCAGCTGATTCTTATGCAAGACCTTTTCATTGAATATTACGTCTCTGCTCCTAATGATTTTGTGATTTTCATAATCATATAAGCGATAACCAAAATCATTAGCACCATATCCAATAAAGGTACATTTCTTTGATTTTGCCTCAAGATTTGTTCTATTTTCTTTATTAATATGGACAAAGGCCTCACAACCAAAAGGCTTTAAAAAAGAGTAGTTTACCTTTTTACCTGTCCATGCTTCCTCCGGAATACCACCATCCAAGGAACTTGAAGGCCCTCTATTTATTAGATAAACAGCAGTATCTACAGCATCTGCCCAAAATTGTAAAGGCAATCCTGCATGCAATCTCATGCACCTTGCACGCTCCATGATTGTTCTGTTCATCCTTTCCGACACACCATTTTCTTGTGGTGTTCTTGGAACTGTCTTCTCTCTACGAATTCCATGCTCTGAACAGTACCTATCAAACTCTTTGCTGCAATATTCACCTCCATTTTCTGATCTGAGACGCTTCAACTTCTTTCCTGTCTCAATCTCAACAAAAGATTTCCATTTCTTGAAAGTATCAAATACATTAGATTTATTCTCAATACAATAAATCCATGTTTTTCTAGTTGCATCATCAATAAAAGTAACATAATAATGGGAGCCACTGAGAGATGATACCTGAGCAGGTCCCCATACATTTGTATGCACAAGCTCCAATTTTTCGCTCTTCTTTTCTTTCCCAACTCTGAGAAATCTGACTCTCTTTTGTTTTCCATAAATGCAATTCTCACATAAATCTAAATCAACATTCTTCAAACCTGGCAACAAATTTCTTGAGTGAAGAATCTTCATTCCCTTCTCACTCATGTGTCCGAGCCTATGATGCCATAATGTTGCATCTGCTCCTTTGGAAGTTAAAGCATTAACATAGTTAGAAATACCATTGCATAAATACAATGTACCAACCTTTTCACCTTTTGCTATTACCAAGGCTCCTTTGGTGACCTTCCAAGTTTTATCTGTGAAAGTTGTCACACAACCTTCACCGCCTAACTGCCCTGTTGAAATCAGATTTTTCTTCAGATCTGGAACATGCCTTACCTCCTTTAGTAGCCATTGGTTTCTATTCTGTTGTTTTACAAGAACTTTACCCATTCCAACAATTTTACAGGGTTTATCATCACCCAAACGAACTTGTCCAAAATCTCCTTGAACATAGTCATGAAAATATTTCTTATCATGTGTGGCATGGAATGAAGCCCCTGAATCTACAACCCAAGAATCAGTAACATTTTCGAAAGAAAGAATCAAAGCATCTTGTAACACATCACCTGTCATATTTGCTTCATGATTGTTTTCTTGTTGTGTGTCTCCTTCTTTTCCCTTCCGAGATCTACAATCTTTCTTTAGGTGTCCTTTCTTTCCGCAATTCCAGCACACTATCCCCGATCTAGACTTGGATCTGCCTTTCCTTGATTTACTGCGATATCCCAAGCTCTTTCCTCTTTCCATTCTTCTTCCCCTAGACTCTGCACTCAAAGCATTACCTGATGTCTCACTGGAGCTTTTCCGTCGCATTTCCTCGCTAAGGATAGCACCAACAACATCATCAAACTTTAAAGTACTAGATCCAGAGATAGAGTTACTAATGGCCATTAATAAACCATTCCAACTCTCTGGCAATGAGCACAAGAATAACAGAGCTCTAACTTCATCATCAAAGTTTACCCCTACAGAACTTAACTGACTGGTAACTGTATTAAATTCATTTAAATGGTCTACAACAGATCCACCTTCCGACATCTTCATATTAAATAGTCGTTTCATAATAAATACCTTGTTTGAGGCCGAGGGTTTTTCATATAGTTTTGCCAACGTCTGCATCAAACCCTCTGTTGTTGTTTCCTTCGAAATATTGAAGGCGACTGACGCCGCAAGACACAACCGTACTGTTCTGAGTGCCTTTCTATTGAGAATGTTCCATTCCACGTCTATCATGGCCGCCGGCTTCTTTGTTTTTTCGCTCAATGGTAGGTACAGATCTTTCTGATACAGATAATCTTCCATCTGCATCTTCCACAGCGGGAAGTTTTGGTCGTTAAATTTCTCGACCCTAAACTTACCATCGTCCGCCATTGCTCCCACTCGAACCAGGAACCCTTCTTTCCTGCGAGTTTATCAGCTAAATATACCTTCGGCTCTGATACCAGTTGTTAGAAAATTATATATTATGGAGCAATGAAACACATAAAATATGCGGAAAATAAAAGCACACAAAACACATAAAACTAGAGAGACACAGATATACGTGGTTCACCCAGTTTGGGCTACGTCCACCCCGAACAACCAGTCCTTCCTTTCTATTATCCAGCAAAAATGAAGAGACAAAACCTACAGCAGATCCGATGTAATATCCTCTATTCTCTCTCACAGTCTCCCTCTCTGTTTCTCGCTCCGAGAATACACACATAATACACAACCGCAATACAATGCCCTCATATATACAAGGGGGTTGCCTTCTAGGGAAAAAAACCCTAATCTAAACATAACTTCTACCATCAGATCATTTTCCTAATGAACAACCTGGGACAATTTAGAAAATTACTATACTTTACAATGCAATTTTACATCCGTTTTTTCATGCCTGGCGCCCGCCCCGAAATCCCCGCCTCGTGGGCTCCAGCGTTACTGCTGACTTCCATGGAAGTGATTAATTAAGGGCAGGGCGCCACTCCAAGGTACATGGGTCCAAAGCTGTGATACAAAGTAAACAAGATAATCAGGCTCCACACCCAACAATCTCCCACTTGGAGACTGATTGTAGCAACTCCATCGCTCCTTCATTTGCTAGACAATGACTCCTCTTTGGACATGGTTGTTCCTCATATTCATCGTCATCCTTGAAGACCAATTGAAACTAAGCATGTTCTCAGTTTCTCCCTGGTTACAACTTTTGTTAGCATATCTACAGGATTTTGGCTAGTGTGTATCTTTTCCAGCTTCAACTCTCCATCTTCCAATACTGACCGTATGAAATGGTACTTGAGATGTATGTGTTTAGTCCTAGAATGAAATGCTGAGTTCTTTGCAAGATGAATAGCACTTTGGCTATCACTATATAGTGTGCCCATATCATGCTTCTTACCTAATTCATCCATAAACCTTTTATAACCAAATCATTTCTTTACTAGCCTCTATAGCAGCAACATACTCGACTTCTTTTGTTGAAAGTGCAACAACACTTTGGATTTTTGAAACCCAACTGACAGTTGTTCCACCTATAGTAAATACATATCCTGTAGTGCTCCTCCTGTTATCTCTGTCACCTGCCATATCTGCATCAACATATCCCTATAGAGCAATGTTTGAACCACCAAAGAATAATGCTTGATTTGTGGTACCTCTCAAATATCTGAGAATCCATTTTACTGCCATCCAATGTTCTTTTCCTGGATTGTTCGTGTACCTTCTTACAACTCCCATTGCATGTGCAATATCAGGCCTTGTGCAGACCATTGCATACATTAAGCTTCCAACTGCTGATGCATATGGAACTTTAGACATATAATCCATGTCTTCTTGGGTCTTTGGGCACATCTCCTTACTAAGTTTTAAATGGATAGCAAAAGGTGTACTAACTGGTTTTGCATTGTGCATATTAAATTTTTTCAACGCCTTTTCTATGTACTCATTCTGAGACAGTGTTAATTTACGATTTTTCTTGTCTCTAGTTATCCTCATACCAAGGATTTGTTTTGCAGCTCCCAAATCCTTCATTGCAAATGAATTTGCCAATTTTCTTTTGAGCACATTTATTTCCTGCATGTTAGATCCCGCAACAAGCATGTCATCTACATACAATAACAATATAATATAGCTGCCATCATTTTGCCTTTTTAGATAAACACAATGATCAGAGTGACATCTAGTATAACCTTGTTCAGACATGAAATTGTCAAATTTTAGATACCACTGCCTTGGAGCCTGTTTTAAGCCATACAAGCTCTTCTTTAACCTGCACACCAATTTTTCTTTCCCTTTTACCTCATATCCTTCTGGTTGTTGCATGTATATCTTTTCCTCCAAATCTCCATGGAGAAATGTTGTCTTTACATCTAACTGTTCAAGATGTAAATCTTCCGCTGCTACAAGACTTAAAATAGTTCTGATTGAATTCATCTTAACAACAGGAGAAAATATTTCATCAAAATCAATACCTTTCTTTTGTGCAAAACCCTTCACCACAAGTCTAGCTTTGTACCTCTGTTTTCCTCCATCTTCTTCCTTCAGCCTGTAAACCCATTTATTCTGCAATGTAGTTTTACCTGCAGGCAACCTGACTAATTCCCAAGTCTGGTTATGCATTAAGGAGTCCATCTCTTCTTCCATCGCTAGCTCCCACTTCTTCCTGCTTTCAACCTGCATTGCTTCTTCATAACATTCAGGTTCACCAGAATCAGTCAGCAATAAATAATATAATGAAGGAGAGTATCGTTCAGGGGGTCTACTTATCCTGGTAGATCTTATAACACCACTTTCAGGTGTTTGAGGTGCCTGTTGCTGTTGTGGTGGTTGTTGCTGCTGTGGTTGTTGATTATTATTATTTTCAGGCACCTTTACTTTTTCAAATATCTCATCAAGAACCGCGTATTCCTTGCTTTCTTTTTCCTGTTTCTTTTCCTGCAACTGATTCTTATACAAGACCTTTTCATTGAATATTACATCTCCGCTCCTAATGATTTTGTGATTTTCATAATCATATAAGCGATAACCAAAATCATTAGCACCATATCCAATAAAGGTACATTTCTTTGATTTTGCCTCAAGCTTTGTTCTATTTTCTTTATTAATATGGACAAAGGCCTCACAACCAAAAGGCTTTAAAAAGAGTAGTTTACCTTTTTACCTGTCCATGCTTCCTTTGGAATACCACCATCCAAGGAACTTGAAGGCCTTCTGTTTATTAGATAAACAACAGTATCTACAGCATCTGCCCAAAATTGTAAAGGCAATCCTGCATGCAATCTCATGCACCTTGCACGCTCCATGATTGTTCTGTTCATCCTTTCTGACACACCATTTTCTTGTGGTGTTCTTGAAACTGTCTTCTCTCTACGAATTCCATGCTCTGAACAGTACCTATCAAACTCTTTGCTGCAATATTCACCTCCATTGTCTGATCTGAGACACTTCAACTTCTTTCCTGTCTCAATCTCAACCAAAGCTTTCCATTTCTTGAAAGTATCAATTACATCAGATTTATTCTGAATACAATAAATCCATGTTTTTCTAGTTGCATCATCAATAAAAGTAACATAATAACGAGAGCCACCGAGAGATGATACCTGAGCAGGTCCCCATACATCTGTATGCACAAGCTCCAATTTTTCGCTTTTCTTTTCTTTCCCAACTCTGAGAAATCTGACTCTCTTCTGTTTTCCATAAATGCAATTCTCACAGAAATCCAAATCAACATTCTTCAAACCTGGCAGAAAATTTCTTGAGTGAAGAATTTTCATCCCCTTCTCACTCATGTGTCCGAGCCTATGATGCCATAATGTTGCATCTGCTCCTTTGGAAGTTAAAGCATTAACAGAGTTAGAAATACCATTACATAAATACAATGTACCAACCTTTTCGCCTTTTGCTATTACCAGGGCTCCTTTGGTGACATTCCAAGTTTTATCTGTGAAATTTGTCACACAACCTTCACCGCCTAACTGCCCTGTTGAAATCAGATTTTTCTTCAGATCTGGAACATGCCTTACCTCCTTTAGTAGCCATTGGTTTCCATTCTATTGTTTTACAAGAACTTTACCCATTCCAACAATTCTACAGGGTTTATCATCACCCAAACGAACTTGTCCAAAATCTCCTTGAACATAGTCATGAAAATATTTCTTATCAGGTGTGGCATGGAATGAAGCCCCTGAATCTACAACCCAAGAATCAGTAACATTTTCGAAAGAAAGAATCAAAGCATCTTGTAACACATCACCTGTTACATTTGCTTCATGATTGTTTTCTTGCTGTGTGTCTCCTTCTTTTCCCTTCCGAGATCTACAGTCTTTCTTTAGGTGTCCTTTCTTTCCGTAATTCCAGCACACTATCCCCGATCTGGACTTGGATCTGCCTTTCCTTGATTTACTGCGATATCCCGAGCTCTTTCCTCTTTCCATTCTTCTTCCCCTAGACTCTACACTCAAAGCATTACCCGATGTCTCACCGGAGCTTTTCCGTCGCATTTCCTCGCTAAGGATAGCACCAAAAACATCATCAAACTTTAAAGTACTAGATCCAGAGACAGAGTTACTAATGGCCATTACTAAACCATTCCAACTCTCTGGCAATGAGCACAAGAATAACAGAGCTCTAACTTCATCATCAAAGTTTACCCCTACAGAACTTAGCTGACTGGTAACCGTATTAAATTCATTTAAATGGTCTGCAACAGATCCACCTTCCGACATCTTCATATTAAATAGTCGTTTCATAAGAAATACCTTGTTTGAGGCCAAGGGTTTTTCATATAGTTTCACCAACGTCTGCATCAAACCCTCTGTTGTTGTTTCCTTCGAAATATTGAAGGCGACTGACGCCGCAAGACACAACCGTACTGTTCCGAGTGCCTTTCTATCGAGAATGTTCCATTCCGCATCTGTCATGGCCGTCGGCTTCTTTGTTTTTCCGCTCAATGGTAGGTATAGATCTTTCTGATACAGATAATCTTCCATCTGCATCTTCCACAGCGGGAAGTTTTGGCCGTTAAATTTCTCGACCCTGAACTTACCATTATCTGCCATTGCTCCCACTCGAACCAGGAACCCTTCTTTCCTACGAGTTTATCAGCCAAATATACCTTTGGCTCTGATACCAGTTGTTAAAAAATTATATATTATGGAGCAATGCAACACGTAAAATATGCGGAAAATACAAGCACACAAAAAACACATAAAACCAGAGAGACACAGATATACGTGGTTCACCCAGTTTGGGCTACATCCACCCCGAACAGCCAGTCCTTCCTTTCTATTATCCAGCAAAATGAAAAGACAAAACCTACAGCAGATCCGCTGTAATATCCTCTGTTCTTTCTCACAGTCTCCCTCTCTGTTTCTCGCTCTGAGAATACACATACAATGCACAGCCACAATACAATGCCCTCATAAAAGCGAGGGGTTGCCTTCTAGGGCAAAAAACCCTAATCTAAACATAACTTCTACCGTCAGATCATTTGCCTAATGAACGGCCCAGATTGACTAGAAATTACTATACTTTGGCAGAAATGGAGATCAGTGACAGGGGCGCCGTCGAAAACGCCCGCCAAGGGGGGCTCCGAAAAGCGCTGCCCCCCCCCCCCCCTGGACCCCCCACGACAGCGATTAATTACGGGCGGCGTTGCCGCCTCTTTTAAGTTATAGGGGTCCAATGCTGTGATACAAAGTAAACAAGATAATCAGGCTCCACAACCAACAAAATTTTTGAAAAGATTGATCCTGGTCATGAAGACAATAGGATTGAATTTTCTCTTCTAAAAATTCAATGTCTTTCTCAATGTTCTTAGCAACTTCATCCAAAAATTGAATCTTATCTTCTGACTTGCACTTAAATGACTTTAAATAAGAAGACAAAGATAGAAAAAGTTTCATCCACTTGCTCATTATAATGATCATCATTCCATTGTTTAAAACCTTGAATGGAAGGAGAGTCTGCCACCAACTCTATTCTTTCCATCCATGTTTCCAAAAAAATAAGCCAAAAATCTGCAAATGACTTAATAGATCTGATAGGAAAGCTTTCAATCCATTGTTTACATTTCCCTTGAAATGAATCATAGAACAATATGATGAAAATATCTTCACATCTGACTCTAAAAATCTCAGTAAAGTCACAAAAATCTGATATATACTTCAAGATAAAACTCAAATCTTCTCCATTAAATTTTGGACCATTCCATAAAAAAGATGTATCTTTGGGAAAATGATTTGGGAAGCCATAAATTTTTGAAAAATCTATACATGCATACCTTGAAATTAGAATGGTAGCATCTGAGTTCTTTATAATTCTAGTGGAATTACCATGAAGCTATAAATTTTTTGAATTCTTCAACAATGGAGTCGCTGTCCTGTTTATGGTTGTTTGGGATCTTAAGGAACCCACATCATTCAAATCTCTCTTAGGGTGTGGAAACCTGGTTCCAACACCCCCCCCCCCCCCCCCACCATACTACTTTGGGTGAGACTTTGACTTGCACAAGAAAGTCACTGCCGAAAGGGCTAGTAGTAAGAGGGTTTTGTTGGTTAACCTCAATTCCGAACCTGTGTCAGGACCCCTCTAGCTAACAATGACACCAAACCATTGATTGGGAAATATTTTCAAACCTTGCAAATTTTTCAAATTCCTAGTTTATTTGCATGAGGACATGCAAAATCTCCTGTGTGGGGGAATGTTGGGCCTCCGATTTTTCATAATTTTGTTGATGAAATCATCCATTTTCACATCATTCCATTCACCCATTGTCATCATTTTAAACCATATTTCTTCATAAACATATAAACCAATTCCCGTGTACACGTTTACATGGTTTCTTATTATTATTCCATTATTTTTAATGAATTAAGAAGATTTTTTCATGGTTTTACTAATGACAGTTTGACAAGTTCAAGTTTCCGCATATTTGTCAAGTTTCTATAGCTATCTCCATGGTTGAGGTAGTAGCAACACTGTAGAAGGAAATACAACACTTGGACTTAGTTTCTAGAAGCTCCAATATGGATTTTTTTTGGTAAAACTCCACCCAAATCGCACGTGTGTACCTCCAGCAGAAGATCAAAGGAAAAACACAACAATTTTGGCTTGTGAACTTCAAAAGCATTTTTTGAGCAAATGAAAACGAATTTCAGAAAATGAAAACATGGGTGTTTTTCAGCACAGGCCGAATTAGGATTTTAAAGAGAGGTTTTCTAAAATTCGCTACCATTTGAGATATTTTTAGGGTTATTTGGAGCCTAATTTTGCAGATTACGTGGATAAACAATTTTCCAATTCATCATTCAATGCATAGTCACCAAAAAGATTGGAATGAGCTGTTATTTCGCAAATTCGTGGCAGGGAAATAATTATTATCATATATGGGAAGATTTTTGATCCAAGGATCCATCAAATAAGATTGCATTTTATTTTCAAAATTGAACTCATGACCAAACTCAAGCAAGAAAATTCTGAGTTTTTTAATTGTCTCAAAATTCTATAAATTGTAGTCTCTTTGACGAGAGGGGAGAGAAGATGTCAAGGATGAATATTATTTTGTCATTTTTGTTGTTGATTGAAGAAGAAAAATTTGTTTTGTTTTTGTTTTTATGAATTAAATCTCCGTTATGGCGCAATTTTGAATATGATTGGCGATTCCAATCTTGTGATTTGAGTTTCCAATAACTTACACTTGTTAGGAGGCCCCCCTAAATATGTGTGAGAATAGTTAGATGTCTTTCATTCTAAATTAATTTCTTTATGCTTTGCATTGCTGATTAAATGTCATTCCAATTAGAGGCTCTTCTAATTTATTTTGAATAGGATCTATGGTTATTTTTCTTTGTTCCATCATAGGTTGAGAACTTACCAACAAAACAAAAAAAACCAAAAAACATTTATTTTATGGTTAGTCTCAGCTTTGATTTTGAATATGAACATCGATAATCTTATTGTATGTTAATTTCTCTTTTAATAATTCTCTTTAGAGTAATTTCAAGTCTATAGAATAGCTTTTCCTTCACAAGTAGACAAATTTTGATTTTGTTTTAAAATTTAGATTAAATTTGCTTCAAGATTTCATAAAAGAGGCTTATTTAGTGTAGATTTCCTTTTTAAGAAACTTATAATAGTTTTGTGTTTCAAATTTCCATAGAATAAAAAAATTTCATTTTTCTTTGTCTCATAGAATAAATCCTAAACACTATCTTCGTTTGTTTTCAATTTATTTAATTCTTTAGCTTTTGGGAAAGAACACGTGCATAGTCATTTTACTGATCTTCATAAATAATTTTCGTTTTCTTTTAATCATTTTGAAATATATTAACCAAGTTTTTATAAGTTGAAAGCTAATCTCCTAACAAGTACGGTGTAGTGTACTTCTCAAGCTCACGTATCCAGATTGACCCATAAATGCAAGTAATTTAAGAGTCAATTAAATTACCCAAAACTCATGTTGGATATTATCCTTTAAAGGCTCGATGAATACATCAATCATATGCTCTGGAATATCAGTTACCCTGATATTAATCTTTTGGAAGATTTATCATTTGGCTAAAGAATGTGTTTCTATTTGTATCCTCATAATGTGCAATAATTTACTCCGAAAAAATTGACCAAGTGAAAAGTGGTTTACGAGAACAAAGCCATCGATGCCATACAAACTTATTGTATTCTAAATATAAAAATGCAATGCATACCTTTTGTGTGTGTTGCACATCATGGAGATCAAACTATTTCTCCATTTTTAGTATCCGTGTTACCAGATCCTTTCCATAAAACTTCCTCATATTGATAATTGGAATGTGGTGGGTCTTAAACCCAACATTGAATCTCTAAAATCATAATTCATATTCTTTTTTTCCTCATCATGATTTTCATGGATTACCTTGTCACCACTAGGACACCCTTATTGCAGCAACTTTGTCAACCCTTCCATCTTGACATTTATCATTACTTCCACATCTACTTTTAAACCTGCCTTCAAACCTTTTATTTGTGCTTTTAAACCATCGATGTCTCCTTTTAATCCATCCATGTCATCTTTTGGTTTCTCTTTTTAAGAGTGAATTTTGTTGCACTTGGTCCTGTAATTTTGATATATCATGTTGCAATTATTCCTCTTCATGCGTCATAGTAGATATTTCTGAGGGCATAATGGGTGTAGAATTATTTTATTTGGGAGGAGTTTTAAAACTAATTACTGAAATATATGCTTTAATATACCCTTGGAATGACTTCAACTGATTTTTCAAAAAATAAATTATGCAATTTTTTAAAAATACACACCTTTTTCTTTCTTTTAGGAGCTCGATATTGCAATGGTTGTAACATTGTAATTTTTAGCCCTCCAAGATCTGAATTTTTTTCCTCTGGTAGCTCTATGAGTCTTCTTTATAACCCCACAAGTCATACTGATATTGGATTCTTTAAGAAATATTTATGCCCAATCTCCTATGGTGACCTGATTATAGACTAGTTCAGTAGAGCGAACTTGTACAAAATTACATGTGTCACTGTTTCAACCTTCATATTTGAAAATGATACATGAAAAAATAAAGTCTATGCACTTTCGGCCACTTTTTACAAAATTCAAATATTATGCTCAAACATAAAGCTATGATGATTTTCCTAGGTCATTTTTTTGAGATTGAATTTTGGAGCCTGCAAAAACCCTAACTTCTTTGGACCATATCTAAAAAACTATAGCGAGCTAATATCTGAAATTTTTATATGAAGTTCACCAAGGGTTTTTCTCCACGTGATAGATATTTCAAATTATGAAGCCTCACAAAAATATTTTTATAGAGAAAATTCCAAGATGAACTCTTTAAAGAATCAAAACCATAGAATCCAAAGCTCTGATACCAAATGTTATGCAACTAGCTCACAAAACAGAAGAAAATATAGATCAGTGAATCAAAAATTATCCTCTTTAAGGGGGAAACCACTTTTATATTACAAAAATGATCAATTATTGGATGATACAAATGATAATACCTCCTTGATATATGTAGGAGTCTAAGGGGTCACAATATAATTAGAGCCTACATAACAATAATAATGTAAGGGAACAACAATAACAATAGTGGGATTCTATGGGGCACAAAAATAACATTATGGGGGATACATGGGAAACTTAATAACAATATGGGGCTACATTAACAATAAAATAAGGGGGATAGACTAGTATTATAGAGACTTAAAAACTTGAGCTCATAAAATTTCTTAGCTTTGTTGTCAAAGTATCTCTTAGATAGATACTCGTCCCTAAAATATCCCTCAAATTCCTTTGAGAAAAACCCTTCTTATTTTATTCCTTTCACATTTTTTAGATCTTCCCACTAGATATCAACCTTATCATTTAGGCTAAAAGTATCTATATTCACTTTCATATTCTCTGAATAGTTAAAGAACTTCCTTATTCCTAATAACCAGGCTTCTACATCCATTGAATATTTCATCTCACCATAAAAGGTAGAAGGCTTAGCTTTCCTAAATTCCTTTGTTACATATTATTTTTCCCTCCTTATATCATGATGACTATGATGATGATAATGCCTTCAATATGTTTCTCATGGGCACTGGTCCTCTTATTTTGAGTGCCTAGTGAAGTACCTCCTTTCACCATATCTTAAATTTCCCGTCTAGTCCTATTCGTAGACCTTCTACCATCTGCCCCATTTTTTTATTTCTTCTTTCTCTATCAGACTCTTCCTGTTCCTATGACTAGTTTCCAACTCATGTTGTCTTTTCCTTTGTGAGTATGAAAGACTCTGGAATAAGACTAAATTCACTTCTACTTGCCTCTTTGGTGCTTTGACAAGTCTTTCATTTTCATTGACAAGCTTCTCATTTTAAGCCTTACAACTCCTTATTTCAACCCTTAGACTCCTCAAGGTATCCATCTAGTCGAAAGAGTCTGCCATTCCTCACTTATCAATTGATATTCCCTCTTCATCTATTCTTGAAGTTCTTCATATCCATGTTGTGATTGGTCATAGCTATATCGAACCATTCTTGTCTTCATCTCTTCAAACCTCATTGTATTTTATGTGTTGTCACATACACACATCACTGTTATATTTCAACAATCTCAAAATATAATAAGCATGATCACCTTGGATTTTTTTTGGAAGTCCACTGGTACAAGGCTTGCTAAGAAATACATTATAAGTTAGCACATCATTAACAATAAAATCATATCAATTGTTAGAACCATGCTGCATTATTAAATCACAAGGTAAACATATCAACCATACATGCAAAAAATCCATCATAGACTGGATTTTAACACCTAATTTTTTTTTTTATCCATTTTTCTAAAATTCAATATGAATCCCTTTTTCTCTGTCAACTTTGTAAAATATCACCAACTTATTTCCAAGGGTTTGGAAATAACATTGCCATTATTTTACCTATGATAGATCCCATCCAGTCCAAGTGTTGTGAATTGGATGCTCTAATACCACTCTATAATAACCCCCATTATAATCCCAACACCGACTAATTTTAACAGGAGGAAGTTACTATTCTAACCTAGTCTCCACGGTATGGTTATCGAATCAGGGTCTAATTTTTTTGACCCTTTTCAACTCCCTTGGAACTTAGAATGAATAATTTTTTTTTGTTTGTCTAATTGAGACCTTTCCAAATATATAAATTTCACCTCAATCTGACTTAAAAATCATAAGATTAATCTGTTGTGAAGCCAACTCCAAAAATAGAAGAAAAGAGATATCAACGCCTTAGAAATAAGCCACTTTGAGGGGCCAACCTCCAATACATTACATGAATGAACAATTCTTCGATGATACAAATTACAAAACCTCATCTCTATATATAGGAGTTCATGGGGCCACAATGTAATCCCCTCTAGCTGACTTAACAATAATAATTGAAAATAATAATAATAAATATATAAATAGACAAGACAATAAATAACAATAGTAATGTACAATAATAATAAAAGACTGTTACTGAAGAAACACATAGATCTAATATGCCTTCCTTCAAAAGGCTAACCCATGCCTGGGAGTAGCTCAAGGTCATATAATTCCCACCTCCATGTGAACTTGCCAGGTAAGTTTCTTCAACTGCATGGGAGATACTGAATTGATCATATCTCCGTAGTTGTCGAGTTCTTGTTTCGTGATTGCTTCAATGATTGCTTCAGGTTCCAATATGATTTTTCCTTCCTCATCAAGTTCTAGCAATATTGTTTGAACTGGAATATTTTCACCTATAACCTTCTTTAAGCATGAAACATGGAAAATTGAATGCACTCGTGAAGAAGCAGGAAGCTCCAATTTGTATGCCATAGTACCAATCTTTTGCAACACCTTGTAAGGACCATAGTACTTTGGCGATAATTTATTATCCTTCTTAGCTTGCTTGAGGGACATTTGTTTGCATGGTTGTAGCCGTAAAAATACCCAATCTCCTACATCAAAACTTCTCTCGCTGCGATGTTGATCTGCCTGTTGTTTCATTCGATTTTGTGCCAAATTCAGGTTATCCTTTAAGAGTTGGAGAACTTCTTGCCGATGCTCGATGTGATCTTCGACTGCTTGAACCTTCGAATTTTCCCTTAAAGATGATGTAATCGATGGTGGATGATATCCATAAAGTGCCATAAATGGGGTCATTTTTGCTGCAGTATGGAAGGAAGTGTTATACCGCCATTCAGCGAGAGGTAACCACTTGACCCATTGTGTTTGTTTATCAGATACAAAACAACGAAGATATCCTTCCAAACATTTATTTACTATCTCAGTTTGACCATCAGATTGAGGATGATAAGATGAGCTATGAGCTAATTGAGTATCCAAACAAGAAAATAACTCCGTCCAAAAATTTCCCGTAAAAATGGGATCTCTGTCGCTCACAATAACCCTTGGGCTTCCATGTAGCTTTTGAATTCTGTCCACAAATGTAGTAGCAACTGTACTTGCTTTAAATGGATGAGATAATGCACAGAAGTGTGCATACTTGGTAAGTCTATCAACTACCACCATGATGACACTCTTTCCTTCGGACTTAGGTAAACCTGTGATAAAATCCATTGAAATCTCCTCCCAACGTTGACTTGGAATGGATAAAGGTTGTAGAAGACCCGGGGTCTTAATTGCCTCAACTTTATTTTGCTGGAAAACCAAACATTCCGCCACAAACTTTTGAATATCAGATTTAAGGCCATCCCAAAAAAAATTCTTTCTTCACCCTGTGGTAAGTTTTTAAAAATCATGAGTGTCCTCCTAAAGGAGAAGTGTGCAATTCCAAAAGAATCTTTTATTTTAGTTGGGAATTCTTACAAAGATATAAGCGATCTTTGTACCATAAGGAATCATTTTTCCAACTAAATGTATCAGATGTACTAGGATCTTGCTGCAACTTTTGAATGAGTGTCCATACATCTTTGTCCTTCTTCCATTCATCTCTTGCTTTGGTTATCCAATCTGGTTGGATAATAGAAATGGCACAAAGAAATACTTCCACCTCTTCATTCTTTCTTGAGAGTGCATCTGCAACAACATTAAGCTTTCCTTTTTTTTAGATTATTTCAAAGTCATAACCCAACATCTTTGTGACCCATTTTTTTTGCTCTTCTGAAGATAGTCTTTGCTCCAAAAGTGTTTAAGACTATCATGATCAGTTTTTACCTTGAAGTGTCTTCCCATTAGGTAAGTTCGTCATTTCTTTAGTGCATGCAGTATTGCTAACATTTCTTTCTCATAAATAGGTTTATGTAAATATTTTCCTTTGATTGGACGACTTTCAAAAGCAATGGGTCTTCCTTCCCGCATTAAAACCGCACCAATTCCATTTCCTGAGGCATCACATTCCACAATAAAGGTTTTTGTGAAGTCTGGCGTAGCTAAGACCGGTGCTAGGCACATTGCCTCTTTAAGATGTTCAAAGGCCTTAGTTGCTTCAGGAGTCCATGAAAATGCATTTTTCTTCAATAATGTTGTTAGAGGTGCTGCTATTCTCCCATAATTCTTAACAAACTTGCGATAATACCCTGTTAACCCGAGAAATCCTCGCAACTGCTTTATGGTTGTGGGGACTTTCCATTCCTTAATGGCATTAATTTTGTTAGGGTCTACTTTAACACCCTCGTGAGATACAATATGACCCAGATATTCCACCTCTTGTACTCCAAAGAAACATTTGGATGTTTTTGCATATAATTGTTTCTCCTGCAATAGTTTGAGCACCCCGTGAACATGTTCAACATGATCCTTCCAAGACCTGCTATAGATTAGTATATCATCAAAAAATACTAGCACAAATTTTCTAAGGAAGGGTTTGAAAATGGAATTCATCAACCCTTGAAATGTAGAAAGTGCATTGGTAAGGCCAAAAGGCATGACCAAAAATTCATAATGACCCTCATGAGTTCGAAATGTTGTTTTTGGAATATCTTCAGTCTTCATTCTAATTTGATGATATCCTGAATGAAGATCCAACTTGGTAAAATAAATTGCTCCATGTAATTCATCCAATAATTCATCAATCACAGGAATGGGAAATTTGTCTTTAATGGTGAGCTTATTAAGCTCCCTATAATCCGGACACATTCGCTATGATCCATCCTTCTTGTGTACCAATACTACAGGAGTAGAGAAAGAAATTTGACTAGGTTGAATTATACCTGCCTCTAACATTTCTGCAATCATACGTTCAATTTCACTCTTTTGGAAGTAAGGATATCTATAAGGCCCGATGTTTGGAGGAACACTTCCCGGAATCAAATGAATAGCATGATCATGATCATGAATAGGTGGGAGTCCTTTGGGAGTTTCAAACACCTTGGAATGATTGTCCAAGACTTGTTGGAGATCTGCAGAAATAGATGATTTTGATGTCGGAACTTCTAGTGAGCATAATTGTGCAATTACGCCTCGTTGTTCTTTCTTTAGAAGCTTTGTTATGACATTAGAGCTTATTATCCTTCCCGGCTTCCCTTCAATACCCCGTAATTCGACTTCCTTTCCTTCTGAAAAAAATTTCAAGAAAAGTTCTTGAAAATGAAAAGCTACCGTCCCCAAAGATTGTAACCATTGTACTCCTAGTACAACATCAGCACCTCCCATAGGAATGGAAAGCATTGGACTAGTCAATACATATTCCCCATGGTTAGCTTGATATTATGGCATTTTCCAGAGAAATTTATAGTTCCTCCATTTGCAACCATCACTTGACATTCTGGTGCTGGGTATAGGAAACAATTTAATTCCTTGGCTACCTTACAATGAATAAAATTATGGGTGCTACCTGAATCAATCAACACTATTTCCTTTTTCTTCTTGATTTGTCCTTCTATCTTGAGAGTTTGAGGAGTGGTAATTCCTGCCAGTGCATTACACGATATGGTCGGATTCATTTCTTCCTCTTCTAGGGCTGGTTCCTGGTGTATATCCTCTTCTTGCTCATTTTCTTCTTCCTCTTCACAATCTATGTAAAATAATTTCTTCTCAGCACACTTATGACCTTTAGTGTATTTGCTATCACAACTGTAGCAAAGCCCTTTTGCTCTTTTTTCTTCCAATTGTTGTGGTGTCAACCTTGTAGGCTGTGGAAATCTAGACGTAGCAACACTTCCTTCTTTATAGAATTGAGTGGTAGGCTTCCTTGTCGCCATTATTTTACATTCAACTTTTCTTGCCAACCTGAATGCCTTCTCCAATGAATCCGGTTCCAAAACACGAACTTCATGTTGGATGTTATTCTTTAAAGTGCCTATGAAGAGATCGATCTTGTGTTCCTCTGGAATATCAGTTACCCTTATATTCAATTTTTGGAAGTCCTCAATGTGCTGCCCCACTAAACCCTTTGTTTGAGATTTATCAATTGGCTAAAGAAGGTGTTGCTCTTTGTATCCTCATAATGTGCTATCATTTCCTCCGTAAAAATTGACCAAGTGACAATTTTTTTACGGGAGCAAAGCCATCGATACCATACAAATGTACTTTGTTCTAAATGTAAAGTTGCAATGCGTACCTTTTGTGTGTTTTGCACATTATGGAGATCAAAATATTGCTCCATCTGTAGTATCCATGTTACAGGATCCTTTCCATCAAACTTCCTCATATCCATTTTTGGAATATGGTGGTTCTTCCCGCCAACATTAGAGTTTATGAAATCATGATTAACATTTATTTTGTTCTCATTATGAGTTTCCTCTACTATCTTTTCACCATTAGGAAACATTTCTTGTATCAACTTTGTCAAACCTTCTATGCTTGCTTTTAGATCATTCTTCATGTTTTCCATTTTTTCATCGATCTTAGCTTCCCTGTCATCCATCTTAGGTTCCATGCCAGCTTCCATGCCATCTATCTTAGATTCCACGCCTTTATTCAAACCATCCATATTATTCTTCACGCCATCCATCTTTGCTTCCATGCCTTTCTTCAAAACTTCCATTTCATTTTTTGTTGCTCTTTGCAAGAGCGAAATTTGGTGCACTTGCTCTTGTAATTTTGATAGATCATGTTGCAATTCTTCATCTTCATGAGTCATAGTAGAGCCTTCTGAAGGCTTAATGGGTGTTGAGTTATTTTTACAGGGAATTTTTTAGAACCCAATAATGATATATATTCTACAATATGCCCTCGGAATCAATTCAAATTGATTCTTCAAACAAGACTTATGCAATTCGGAAGAAAAAATACACACATTTTTCTTGCTTTTGAGGAGCTTGATATTGAAATTGGATTATATTTGTGATTGTGGCTCTTCAATATCTAAAATTTGGCATTGATGTATCCTTCTAAATTATCTTTCGAATGCCACAGGTCTGACTTGATTTGGATTCTCCAAGGCAAATTTATGTCCAATCTCCCACAATGACCTAATTATGGACTGGTTCAGTAGAGCGAACTTGTATGACTTGCCACGTGCCACTGTTTCATATTTTAGCTCTAAAATTGATAGAAAAGAAACTAAAGTTTATGTACTTGCGACCACTTTTTACGACACTCCAATCCGATGCTCAGAGACAGAGTTATGAAGATTTTCTCATTATCACCTCTTTGAGATGAAATTCAGGAGCCTGAAAAAGCACTACCTTCCACAGATCATATCTCCAAAAATATTGGGAACCAAGCTCTGAAAGTTTGTGATGAGTTTCCTCAAGATTTCAGCGTCGTGCCCTAAAAATTTTAGATTCTGAACCTTCGTAGAAAAAATGTTATAGTGCAAATGCCACGATGACCTGTTTAGATTAAATTGAGGAGCCTGCAAAAAGACCTAACTTCCACAAAACATATCTCCGAAAATATTGTGAACCAAGCTCTAAAATTTTGTGATGATGTTCCTCAGGATTTTTGCATCACACCCTAAAAATTTCATCTTCTGAAACTTTGTAGAAAAAAGTTATAGCGAAAATGCCACGATGACCTGTTCGGAGCAGCAAAACCCTAGAATCCAAAGCTCTGATACCAAATGTTGTGAAGCCAGCTCCAAAAATGGAAGAAAATAGATATCAACGCCTTATAAATAAGCCACTTTGAGGGGACAACCTCTAATACAATACATGAATGAACAATTCTTCGATGATACAAATTACAAGACCTCCTTTCTATATATAGGAGTCCATGGGGCCACAATGTAATCCTAGTGGGGCCACAATGTAATCCTAGCCGACCTAACAATAATAATTTAAGGGCACAATAATAACAATATGGGGGTTACAGGGGTACAATAATAAAAATAAGGGGGTTACACTAACAACAATAAGGAACTGTACTAGTAATATAGGGACCTAACATGATCATTTAAACGTAAGCCAAAAAATACCTCACCACATCATCAATGATTCCATGTGGAAGCCAAACAATTCCTTGCATGGCACCTAACGTGCATGCTTTGACACTGTGGATAAACCCATATGGAAAGGCATACCCTTTGAGAAAATTGTAGGTCAAACTATTTCGGCTCCACAACATATTAAACTAAATGACAGGTTTTGACCCCCGAACCTCAACCTAAAGGTCATCCTGAACCCCATCTAGGACCACTTCACCTTGAGCCTTAACCATCCGACCTTGACGCTGCTAACAAAATGAATCCTAAATTGGGCATCCAACCCAACCTTGCCCAATTTCCAACTCACGCGTCTCGTCGAAGGTTTACGCTTACACACCTGGATCAGTCACGAATTAACCTGAGGTCTGACCTTTCCATTTACCTTTCGATCCCTAACTTGGTGGGTCCTACTGATGCCTTTAAGTCTATTTCTCAAGCCTTCAACACTTATAAAATTTCACAAGTTTTTTCTGGTTTACACAACCACCACGAACTGCGACTAACTCACTAGAAAACACATGAATTCAATGACGAACTAGGAAAAATGTATGAACAAGAGATTGCATTCGGAAAATATACATTAAAATAAATTTTCCCAAAATCACAAGGAACCTGAGGCTCAACCCCTTCATATAATAGAGAACATATTTCCTTGAATCAAACATCTCACATACACAGAGAAAATAAACAGTAAGAAACCAACAACTCATACTTGTCAAATTAATAAAGAAACACAACAATCCATGCTTACATAATGTTTACAAGAACTTAGCCATTCATTAACCATGCACACAAAAAATTCATCATCCATTAATGTACAACCTAGGGTTTCCAAATTAGAGTTTAAAATGTATGAGGGAGAAGATAGTGGTGTTAAGGCACAAAGGCCAAGAAGACATGATCATAATGGAGGGAAGATAAATAGGTTTGAACCCATCAATACAAGGGAACTCATGGCCTCTCCTCTCACTGTTTCTTTCTTTAAGCATGTGGGCTACTTTGAGTTCTATGAGAGAGTACAGCAAGTCAAAAATCACCTGGAGTTAACAAGACTGTTCATCATCAATTTGCATAACAAACAGGTCAATATTGCTGGAGTTACATCTGAGATGTCCACCAATGCCATTGCAGCTGCTACAGGGATACCTAGTGTGGGAGAGAGGTGGTTTAAAGAAGCAACATTGGACATGAGTTATTATGAACCATACCTCAAACCTAGGTACAAAGATCACAACAAGTCCATTTTCCCTTTTTCTCATCTTCTTGACCGGTATGTGCCCATGATGAGGATAATAATGAAGTATTTCACTTGTGAGGGAAGGTTTTCTTGCCTCTACTAATATCATATTCGTCTTCTCATGCATTTCACTACAGTTAGGATGCTGCATTTGCCTTATTATATTTTCTGTAGCATTGAAAAAATGGCCTAAATTGTGAAAAAGAGGGATTACAATCAGCAAATGTAGAGCCTATTTCATCACTCACTCATCAAGACGGTGGTCATGCATCGGCTTTAGCAGAAAAACATTTCATGGGATGCATTCATTGCTAGTGAGGTTTTCATCACTCCACCTGGCCATCATCAACAGGATGTCCCTTCGTCATCTCATCCTCCCATATCCACTTCTCCATCAAATCCTTCTGTTCATACATCACCATCCACTCACATCTAGTCACCTCATATTGATCCTACCTCATCACCTTTCCATAACCATTCACCCACATATAATGGTACTGTAGCATTAACCAAGGAAAGGAACATTAAGACAACTGGCACTAAAATGATTGAAATTGAGCCATTTCCTTTGACATATTAGAGAGGCCACAGGCATGTGTTTGCTTCACTTGATGTGAAAGGGGCCATGCCTTCTTCATCAAAAAAATAGGTAGACAAGGGCAAGGAAAAGGTTACAGAGCATGCCATTATCAAGGAGAAGGACACACATGAAATTGAGCAGGAGTTTCAATTAATTGACCTTGATGATGAGGATAAGGAGAGAATTAATAGTGCATTGATCAGAGGCAAGGATGCCAAGATTAGTGAGCATCAAGCTAATATTGGTAGAGCAAAGAATGTGATTAAATTTCTTGAGTTGGAGAATCAACAACTAGAGACAAAACAGATCATCAGTGAGGTCAAGGAAATCAGAGCTCAGAGAGAGGTAGGAAATTCCAAGGCTTTGTTGGATAATTCCATGGGTAGTTTTGATTATAGTGACAATGAGGAAGATCATCTTCCTAGACAGAGACCAAAGACCATTGCACTGAAGAGGGCTTTAGCCCGGGAAAGGGAGAAAGAGGCAGAATTCGCAGAGTAGCTCACTCCAAGTGAGATGCTTGCCATAGAGATTAGCAGGGATAGAGAGTCTTGGCTTGAGAGGTAATTTTTTCATTTAGACGGTCAACTAGAGAAGGAGAAGAGAGACAATGATATCTAGAGGAATATGGCGAAACATTATGCCCTGAGAAACAAGATTGTAAGGGCCAAGCTCAACCGTGCCCATGCAAAGATTTGGGCTTTGACCGAGTCAAATGAGAAATAGAAGTTCAATATTCTTGTTGAGGTGTTCCTCTAGGCCTCTAACCATTTAACAACAAGTAAAATTCCAATTTTGGCACGTTTGTGCACATTTTGATTTTTTGACAGTTTGGCGTGTAGAAATTGTGCTAAAAACACAGCGCCACTGGAGTTGCGCTCTTTTTTGGGCAATAAAAATGGAAAATGGTCAACATATTCATGTTACTAACAATAAGTACATCAACCTCAAAAAAATTTAGGAGATTTGGAGCAAACCTAGTCCCTCAAAAAGGCCAAAAACCATCAAAAAATCATGTTTTTGCCCTATTTTTGGCCTTGGCGCTGCATGTTTACCAGTCTTGGGAGAACAGGTTTTTGATAGGAAATATGGGCACCATTTTGGAAATTGAAAGCATATTTGGAAACTATACTCAGAGAGCTTTCCAATGAGCTATCATGGAGCTCATTTGGACATCGAGAAAGCCTTGAAACTTTAGCTGCAAGACAAGTCATTTTTCCTGTCATGGCACTGCGCGTTTGCACCAGCGTTGTGCCCTTTCCAGGAGCTGAATAAAGACACCAACGGTTATTACAAAAGTCATAGATATTTCTCATCTGCCCAAAATTTATTGGAAAATTTATTGAGGAGGCTTTAAAGTCAAATGTTTCCATAAGAGATCTCAAATAGTGAAGTTAGGAGTTATTATTATAGTGAGTCACTTTCAGATATTTTGCCTTGGGCCTTGGATGGTCTCAAAGGTCAAAAATTTACTAACTCTGTAATAAATAATATCTAAAACTTTAGCTTAGTATCACCTCCTCATTTTGCAGATAAATATTGCATGTATGCTTCATGTTTTGGTTGGTTGGTTGTTGAGTTTAATACTGCATAGACTTTGAGTTGTAAAGAAGTTGGCTTTGAAGTGTTGTAACTGATTTGGACTGGATATCAATGGAACAAGCATATTCACAAGATTCATGAACTTGGTTAAATGGTGATGTTATTCTAATTTTGTAGTTGTTTCCTTCTATTCTCCATTTCATACATCAGTTTCTCTTATGACAGACCATAAAATTTAGCTTAAGATATGATGTTAGAGGCACCTTAATTTTGTCTGCTTTTTGTTGTTTAAATGTTTTCCTCTGTTGGGTCTAATTGGAGAACTTATAAGTTCCCTGCTCTCCATTTCCATTAACTCAGTAGAATCCATCCAAATAAGTTTATAGTTTTCCATGTCCTTTGGTTCTACTTGAAATTTTGTTCTCAAGGCTTTCTTTGAATTTTACTTACTAGAGTTTGGCTAAAGAATTTTATGGTTTGCCCTGTCCTTTGGTCTATCTTGAACAGTCACTTTAAATTTCTTTGAAGTCTGATTGAATAATTTAGGATTTTCCCTGCTCTTTAATCATTACTGAATTTTTATCTTAAATTTTTTCTTTGTCTGAAAGTGAATAGCTAGAGAATTTAGGAGTTCCCTGCTCTCTAGGGTTTGCTGGAGTGTTGTCTTAAAGTTTACTTGTTGAAGTCTGGCAAAAGAAGTTTATGGTATGCCCTGTCCTTTGGTACTTTCTTAACAATAGAAATCTTAAATACTATTCTTGTTATATTACATGTTAAAGGATTCTTAATTTTCCTTTAAGCTACTAAACTGACAACTTAATGTTCATTTCACACCCACATAAGCTATTAAGATCCATTTGGCTTTGTTAACTTGCCCTGTGGAACACCCTTGATTTTTTGTTGTACTCTTAAAACTTTACATAGACTACATAGCCCAATGGTTTTAATTTCTCTTACTCTATTTTTTATTCTTAACAAGCAACCCAACCAAACAAAACAAAACAAACAATCCCTATCATTTTAACTTGCCTAAAATCAACATCCTAAATCAATCAAGTTATATATTTTATACAAATACAGAGAGAGCCCTCTTTGATTCCAAGAAGGCTAGGTCCTAGGACTCCAAAGTTGGTTTGATGTTACCCTTGTTTATTTGGTCTTACAAATCTGACAAATTACAGGGACCTAACATATTTTCTTCAATTTCCATTAGTTTCCTTCATTTTCCTCCTCACATGCAGCATGTGAACTTTCACCTTCATTTTCTCCTAATTTCCTTTATTTTCATAAATAAATGTGCCAAAAATACTTTTTGCCTCTTTATTAATGCCTTAGCCATTTTCTTTTACAATTTTCCTTAGCCATAAACACATACCCAATGATGCCCACTACAATATTGTTTCCCAACATTAAGCTTGGAATAAGTGTCCCATAAAGTGTGGTTATTAGTTTTTCCTTTATTAACTTTTATTACGTGGAATTTTCACCAGGGTTGTTACAAAACCCTCCCCCTTGGGGTACACGTCCTCAGTGTTCAATCACACATACACCGCAGCAAAACTGTTGGAAGAAAACATACTACGCATGGAGCTTTAGAACATAGCTCGATGTAGTATTTACAATGATCACCCTTCTAAATACAAAACCATCATGAAAACATAACATCATGAAAACTATAATGACATGAAAAACATACCGCTTATTAGAGCTTTATAACATAGCTCGTGGCAGTATTTACATCTATATACGTATGTATATATATCGAAACACCACACCAAAACATATGCCAAAATATATACCAAACATCATATCAAAACTGCATTGCCTCAATCGGAAGACAAGGATACATGGCCTGCATCTAATCCGCCATCTCCCATATAGCTTCATCAAGCTCAAAGTTCTTCTATTTCACTTTAACTTGCTCAATTGCTTGATTCCAGAGCACGAGCACCTTTTTCTACAATATATACTAAGTCTCTGGCTAAAATTATCCATCTACCTCCACCTCTAATACAAAACAATCAATCACATGATCAACATATTTAACATACTTCTTAAGCAATGACATATGAAAAAAATCATGGACTTTCACTATGGAAGGCAGTGCAATTCAATAGGCCACTAGTCTTATCCTCTCAATAATCCTGAAAGGTCCACAAAATCGGGGTTCCAACTTGGCACATGATCCACTCTATAAGGAGCTCTTCTTGAGCTTGATACACAAGTACATCTATTCCGCATCCTGAAAATCCTTGAATGACCTGTTTCGGTATGCATAACTCTTCTTCCTATCCTGCGTTTCTTTCAAATTCTTCTTGATTACCTACATTTCATGTTCCATATCTGGCAACATGTCTGGTATCAATACTCTGTTAATTGGATCACTCCAACTGATGGGGATATTGCATCGTTGCCCATAATATGACTCAAATTGACTCATCCTCAATGATTCCTGGTACCCGTTGTTGTAGGTGAACTCTACCAGAGGAAGATGCTCTTCCCACTTCTGATGTTGATGCATCACATACATCCTCAACATGTCCTCCAATATCCTATTGATCCTCACAATTTTTTCATCTATTTGCGGATGATAAGTTGTGTTGAAGAGAAACTCGGAGCCCAAACCTGCAAAAAACTCCTTCCAAAACTTGGAAGTGAACTTTTCATCCCGGTATAACACAATATTCTTTGGGACACCATGCAATATGACCACATCTCTACTGAACATTTGTGCTACATTGCTACCTGAATATGTAGTCTTCACTGGAATGAAGTGTGCAACCTTTGTCAACATGTCCACAACAACCATGATGGAATCATTTTGTCTAGTTGTCCTAGGAAAACCTATGATGAAATCCATTGAAATGGCCACCCATTTCCACCCTTGAATCGTAATCAGCTATAGTAGTAAACCTGGATTCCTACATTATGCCTTAACCTTTTGAAAATCTAAACATGTAGCTACAAACTCTACCACATCCTTATTTAGATTCAGTTATTAATAGAACCTATTCACTACATTCAATGTCTTCTGATAGCCTGGGTGACCCGAATATGGTTTCGCATGAAACTACATCCAGATCACCTTCTTGAGCTCACTATTTTCCAGCACATATATATTGTCTCTAAGCCTTACCAATCCATTTTTCGTGATATGATAGTCCACATATTGTACAACTGCACTTGTACATGTATTTGTACTTGTACCACTACCTATACTTTGCTGCAATATATGCACAATCTCCATATACATGTCATCCTTCTGAGCTACTTGCAAGATCCTATCCTATAAATTTTTCCAATCGAAGCTCATAGCTACTATGTGATTTACATGTACCCTCCTGCTAAGAGCATTTATGACCCTGTTCTCCTTTCCCTTAATGTATCTAATCTCGAAGTCAAACTCACTAATCATGCCCAACCATCTAAATTTCCTAGCATTCAGCTTCAACTGGTCAAAAAAGTATCTCAACCCACTGTCATCATCAGTACAAACCCCTTACCAAGGAGATAGTGCCTACACATCTTCAATACATGTATAATCGCTACTAGCTCAAGATCATGTGTCAGGTAGTTATGCTCGTGCTCATTTAGTTTTTGTGACTCATAGCACACCACATGTCCATCCTTCATAAGGACTCCACCAATTCCACTCTTGCAAGAATTTGTACATACTACAAATTCCTTGTCCAGATCTGCAATCTTTAACACTGGAACATGTGTAAACAAGTGCTTAAGCTGCTCAAAACTGGCCTCATACTCCTCTGTCCATTCAAAATTCTTAAATTTCCTCTGTCTATGCAATGATGTAATAGGATAAGAATTTTGTGAGAAATTCCTGATGAACCTCCTGTAATAACCTACCAACCCCATGAAGGAGCTCACCTCATCTAGATTTATAGGAGTTTCTCACTCCATTATAGCTCTTATCTTTTCTAGATCTACCACGATGCCCTCCTTGGTGACAACATGTCCCAAGTAATGTATACCGATCTGGAAGAAATTGCACTTGTTGAGGTTAGCATACAACTGATTCTCTCTCGTAGTATACCTAAGGGGGATAATATAGGGTACACAGGGAGGTACCCAAGGGAATAATATGATGTAATAATATAAGAATGATAAATAAATGGGCCATAGTTAATAAATAAAGTGGTTAACCCACATTATGTAAGGGACCACATGTAGCTAGGGAATAAAGTGATATGCCCATTGTATTGGATGTATGGTATTGAGAGACCCATGGTAAATACCCATGGTATTGCATGTATGAAACCTATATAGAGGCTAGAGACTCTCCATTGAGAGATGTCAAGGATTATTGTATTGGCAAGCATATGGCTTGTGGAGTGATCTCCTTCCTTAAGGAGTGAATGTATGGTGTTGCCCTACCTTAAGGGTTTTGATATTAATGAAGATCTGAAGTTTTATCTTCTATGGTGTTATTTCTTGGGCATATTTTCTATTTCTATACATTTTCTTATCAGATCTACTACAAGTGGTATCAGAGCACTTTCTTGGGCAGAGTTTGGAGATTTGTTTTTTCATTTTTTTGCAGGAAATTTTTGGGCGGCGAGTTTGTAGAGCAGATCTGGAAAATTTGGTGAAAATTTTTCAGAAATAAATATCAGATCTGGATTCCTTACGGAAAAATACCCAATTTCAAAAAAAAAATCAGTCGAATCGGAGTCCGGATGAGGGAGTTATCACTGATTTTAAATCAGCGATTTTTTCAGAAATTTTGTGACGCCGTGACAGTTGCAGCGCAAATCTGTGTTTCGAGAGTGCCTAGATCGGGATTTCAGCCATATGGTTAGATGCATAATGGCTATTCCATTTTCGAAAACAGATTATATTATGGATTCTGAGTTATATTGACCGAGTAATGTCCATTTTAAATTCTATCAAAGAAATTTTTGGGCGGAGATTTTGTAGAGCAGATCTGGAAAATTTGGTGAAAATTTTTCAGAAATAAATATCAGATCTGGACTCCTTACAGAAAAATACCCAATTTCAAAAAAAAAATCAGTGGAATTGGAGTCCGGATGAGGGAGTTATCACTGATTTAAAATCAGGCATTTTTTCAGAAATTTTGTGACGCCGGGGCAGTTGCAGCGCAAATCTGTGTTTCCAGAGTGCCTAGATCGGTATTTCAGTCATATGGTTAGATGCAGAATGGCTATTCCATTTTCAAAAACAGGTTATATTAAGGATTCTGAGTTATATTGACCGAGTAATGTCCATTTTAACTTTTTGCCAAAGTAAGTGATTTTCTTCAAAACCCTTACTTTATTTTATGGATTCTCGCAAGATGAAGTTTATAGGAAAAGATGATGGCCCTACTATTGAAGATTTTTTACAACATCTCAAGGCTCAATATGCAAGTTTTTGGATATGCTCTATAGGGTTTCATATGAAAGATGAGGCAAATAAATGGTGGACCTCACTTGACAGCTCAGTGAGGAAACTTCCAGAGAAAAAACTTGAAAAAGTCCTTTTGGACAAGTGGTCTCAAGCCGGAAAGAAGGATAGCAAGAGCCATAAAGACTTATTTTCTACTAATATTTCCATATTACGGATTCATGGAAGTATTCAGAAAGAGAACATCGTTGTGTCTATCATTCCTAGTTGCAAGCATAATTGTATCAATGTGAATTTGGCTAAAAAATTGCAAGTTCCAACAAAGCATATTGAAAACACACAGGTTGATAATGAAGATGTTCAAATTTATAAAGATTTGAAGATTTCTATGGATAAGTATGTGTTGCATTCTGATTTTTATGCTTCAGATATGGCTGTTGTGGATGTTGTTTTGGGACATCCTTGGATGGAATCCGTTGGTACTGTCAATTTTAATGTGCAAAAGAAATTCATGAAGCTCTGGTATAAAAAGAAGAAAATTACATTGCACGATATTTGCATTAGGAACCATGCAGAGACCGAGGAGGAAGAAGCAAAAATATCTAACGACGCAGACACATCAGATGATGAGCCTTTGATGGTAGACAGCCAAACACAGACATCAAAGCAAGTACCAATAAAGGAACCAGACACCACTCCATCACCAATCATGGAGGAATTAAGGAAATATATTACATCAGTTAAAGCTTCAACATATCACCACCCGCATCACCCAGCAAGACAACAACCAGCAAGGTGGCAACGAATTAGCAACAAGGACAACAACCCCTGGACGACACATCGAGAGGTGCGACGATCCACTAACAACACATCAACAATGAAGAACAACCAGAACCCGCTTCCATCTCAAGCGAGCAAGGCACCGACTAGATCAAGTGTTCACCTTTCCCTTGGATGGCTAGATGCACATGAATGGTACCAGTGGAATACTCTTTTGAGTAGATCTTATTATTTGTGTTCTTCTCATGTTTCGGGGACGAAACAGGTTTAAGGGGGGTGTAATGTAGTGTACCTAGAGGGGATAATATAGGGTACAGAGGGAGGTACCCAAGGGAATAATATGATGTATTAATATAAGAATGATAAATAAATGGGCCATAGTTAATAAATAAAGTGGTTAACCCACATTATGTAAGGGACCACATGTAGAGAGGGAATAAAGTGATAAGCTCATTGTATTGGATGTATGGTATTGAGAGACCCATGGTAACTACTCATGGTATTACATGTATGAAACCTATATAGAGGTTAGAGACTCTCCATTGAGAGATGTCAAGGATTATTGTATTGGCAAGCATATGGCTTGTGGAGTGATCTCCTTCCTTAAGGAGTGAATGTATGGTGTTGCCCTACCTCAAGGGTTTGGATATTAATGAAGATCTGAAGTTTTATCTTCTATGGTGTTATTTCTTGGGCATATTTTTCATTTCTATACATTTTCTTATCGCATTTATAGGAGTTTCTCACTCCATTATAGCTCTTATCTTTTCTAGATCTACCACGATGCCCTCCTTGGTGACAACATGTCCCAAGTAATGTATACCGATCTGGAAGAAATTGCACTTGTTGAGGTTAGCATACAACTGATTCTCTCTTAACAGTCTCAACATTGCCGCCAAATGCTCATCATGCTCTTCCTCAATTTTAGAATATACCAATATGTCATCAATGAATACAATAAAAACCTTGTCCAAATAAGGATGCAACACATTGTTCATCAAACACATAAATGTAGTTGGATCATCAGTCACACCGAATGGAGCTACAACAAACTCGTAATTCCCATACCTTGTCCTAAATGCGGTCTTGTAGATTTCCTCTTCTTTGATGTGTACCTGATGGTACCTTGATCTCAAGTTGGTCTTAGAGAACATTATTGCTCCCTTCAAATGATAAAACAAGTCATCAATCTTCGGAAATAGATGCATGTTCTTGATGGTCACTTTGCTCAACTTCCTGTAGTCAATACACAATCTAAGAGTGTCATCCTTATTTTTCACAAACAATACTGGTGCGCCCCAAGGTTATACACTCCGCCTAATCATAACCTTGTCCAAGCATCTATTTTAGCAGTAACTTTAGTTCTACCATCTCAGTTGTGCTCATCATGTAAAGTTCTTTTGATGTTAGATCTACCCCTGCTACCAACTCAATTGAAAAATATACCTCCCTATGAGGTGGAAACTCTAAAATATCTGCAGGAAATACATCCTAAAATTGTTGTATAGCTGGGCACCTTCTCAAAACATCTGCATCCTCAACTTCCTTAACTTTATCACTAGAAATATGCACTACAAACAACACACACCCTTTCCTGTGATTGAACTTGGCCTACATGGTTGTCACCATCCTAACTAATGTTTATTTCTTCTTTCCCAATAAGACTCTTGGTTCCCCATTGTCATCCAAGCACTCAATGGATTTGTCATAACAATATACCTTGGTCCTGTGAAGGTATAGCCAGTCCATACCCAATAACATGCTATATGATCCTAATGGTAATATGTTCAAGTGTGGTTCTATAGACATGCCATTCAAATCAAATGCATAATATCTTACCCAATGGTGAACTCTTTTATTTGTACCTGTAGCCAATTTCACTAACTAATATTTTGCATGCATTTTCTTATTCAAGCCACACTTATCCACCAAGTTAGGACTAACATAAATATAATTAGGTCCGGGGTCAACCATAATAGAAATAACTTGATCACAAAACTTACCATCCATCTCAATGATAGATTCCTAGTGCTCTGCCTACTTGTTTCCCATGGCTGCATAAATATGAGGAATGCTCTTCCCAACATCCTTGACAGTTTATGCCTTCTGTGCATTATATATCTAAGGCCTACCACCCTGATTCAGCGGAAAATCTCTCCTAAGGTGTTCTTCACCGCATGTCGAGCACTCCAACCATCTAGTACCATTACCTATCCATGTCCCTATCTAGTTGCATTAAACTTATTTTGTGGTGCCACATTTTCTTTGTACTTTGCATTCTAAGGCCTTGATTTTTTGAATGCCATTTACCTTTCAGGTTGAAGATAGGAATTATTGCCTTCATATTATTTTTGTAATCATGCAACTCAAAGAACTTGTCCACCCCAAGTATCCAAGCATATGCATATTCTCGTTTATTCAAATCTCCATCAAAAGTAGGTGGTTTTGCTTTCTTAAATTCATCCAAAAAGTATCCCCTGCCACTCCTCCTGTAAGGATGATAATGATGAAAATCATGATGTCTTTCTAAACCACAACTAGAATAGTACCTATACTCATCACCCCTCCTATTGGGAGTGTCCAACAGACTTCAATCTCTCACCGTGTCAGCTCTATCTGACTTGTGTCTACCATGAGACCTACTACCATATGCCCCATTAGTTATGTCCTCCTTTCCTTGGTTGATCTGAAGTGGCCCTTGCCGCTACAATTCTAAAAATATCTGAATAAGTATTTCATTAACCTATTCTTTTTTCTCTTGTTCATGTATGATCTTATCATTGTTTGCCTTACAACTCATTATTTATTCCTCCAAGCTTCTTAATGTGTCTTCCAAATCAAAATATTTCCCACCACATTGCTCTTTTGATTCATAGGGAGAGTCTTTGTATTGTACCATATTTCTATCCATTTTGATCTCTTTCCTATAAATCATAATATGTCAACTAAACCAAATGATAATAAACCAACGTACCTTAGTATAATTCAGGGAGGATACCTCATCTGCAATATCATCCAAATCAGCGTAACACATGTACAAACATAATCGTAACAACATATAGACATATAACAACTAAGTTTACGAACACACAACATCATTCTAGATAGAGTCCAGTCATCACTGCATGACCATATCACTGGACATAATATGACCTCATGCATGAAAAAATAAACCATAGCAATGTGCGTGGAAAATACACAATCATAAACATAGAATATACACAAGCGTGAACACAGAAAATACACAAGAATAAACATATGTAACCAAGCATAAACGGATAATACATGTAACAACATGTAACAACAAGTAACAAAGCATACAAGGACGATACATGTAGAAACATATAACAGCATGTAACCAAGCATACACTCATGATGACACACTTCCCAATAACAACATTCTCTTTCACATGGCAACATCACTACAACTGTAATATTCCAAATAGGAAAAGACAGTGATACAAAACACAATAAACTAGAAACTATAGCAATATGGAAATAAACTGAAAACACCATAAAAAAAGACAGAACAGATGAGCCATTTTATTAATATGAAGGTGAAAACAATACAACAATGCTTCAAAATAGATAACACTAAAGTTAGCAAAAGCGGGTTGGAATGGCCTTAAGCTCTCCCACTGAAAACACTACTTTCTGCTGCGTTGTTGGAGCTCTCCCTCTGCACTACACTGTTGGGAATGTTGCTACTGGGTGAATAGGCCTGCGTAGATGAGGATTCTATGGTGCTCAAATAGGATTTAAAATCTAGACTCTATGGAAAAAACCCATAATAACCCAGAAAGGATTTCCAGATTGGCTGACCTTGGAAAATCGCCTTCCTAGGGTGTGCAGTGCATAACTACTGGGTATGTCGGACTACGATCTAAACTGAGAGATGGAATAGTTTCAAGTACTCCCAAGCCAAACTATTGAAGGGTTGATCCCTTCAGTGGATTCCAAGTGGAAATTCTATGGAATTTCCCCCTCTTCTGATGAACTCTGCTACTAGACTATGTAAGTCACTGAGTGACTACGTAGCACTAGAGGGTCTGCCAGTGGCCTGAATGCTGGATGATGAGATCACATCACGTGAAAAACAAGAATCCTCTCCTGTGTAGGCACACGAAGTCCCCTGAGGATGAGGTTATGATCTCTGCTCTAAGACACCCTTGTGCTAAACAACATTGTAGACTCAGCTAAACAACTCAAGCGTGCTCAAGTCGTGAACGAAAAGAAAATAATAATAATCCAGAATGCTCTCCATGGATGCGCTCACCCTTAATTTTATTATACTTTTGGAACCCTCACACTCTTGGCCCCACACAATAATGATTCTAATCTCATGGCCACTAACCTCCATTATGACTATGTTGTCCTCCATTGTCTCCACTACCTCCATGACTGCATTGTTGATTTGGTCAAATTGACCCCATCCACATGCACTGACCCACATTCACACTAAGGAGTGGTTTATTCATCTTGAACCTATCTAGATGCATTGATCCACATTCAGATTAAGAAGTGGTTTTATTCCTACTAAAGGGATTTATGGGTCCCTCTACCCTCTTATTCATTTATTAATTAAGGAAGACAAAATTTAATATTCTAATTAGCTAAAAGCTAAATTAGGAATATTACAGCCCTCCCCGCCAAAACGTTTCTTGTCCTCAAGCAACTGCAAATATGTGGGCCACCCTATTGACCCAATGCAACTGATACCATTGCCCAGATCCCATACAAACCCCTCAGTGCGGCTATGCCCATGTATCAAGATACCTGGAATAGACCCCTCGATGTCAGGATCCCGAATGGATCTCTCACCATACCTGTCATCAATCAATCATCCTAGATCCCAATGCCAACTTGGCCAATCATTGCCCAAGTCCCCTAGCTCATATTGCGCACTACATCTGGCTATAGCTACTGCCTCATGAGGTGAAGACCGCTAACATGCATCAATGCTCCATGGCCCCTGTTGTGCCGTAGATTTTATTGTATAAGGTGCCCCACCAACTGTGTACAAACTCATCACCTCTCTCCCCTGACTTAATCCAATGTTGATCCTGCTCTCCCGAAGTCTAGATGGAATGTTAAAAGGTTGTCGACATGTGCCCCACTACCAACTGTGAACCATAGTACCTATCATGTCTATGGGTCCCTAATCTGTTATGAACCTGACTAAGAATATCATACCATCCATATTATACCAACTCATGATCTCCCTCCAGTCTATCCTGGTTGAAGAATACAATGTGGTGATATCTGCATATGGAACATGTCTGGAGTGTGGTCGCCAACTCACACTCAACTCATTATGCTCTATATCGCTTGTCAACGATAGCTGCCTTAGAGGGAAGGCCCCTCTCTCTACAATAAGCTTAAGTGGGCAAGGTGTACTGTAAGCCCCATCGATGTACTCCTGGAGAGTGTTGCTCCCTAAAAGTACTACAGTCTTTCTAACTATATATGCATCTACTGAAACCTCATCAATGGGTCAACCCAAATATGGATGCACCACCATCTCCAACAACTCCTCCTCCATGGATGACCCCAAGGTTAGCCACATATCTATCACTATCTCACTATGAGCCTCCATATAGCTCTCCCACAAAGGACTATCATGCATGATGTGCATAACATCCCCCTTATCTGCCCCATGCTCCACCATATGTTTCTCAGACTGAATCATCACAAGTGACTCATCATCCTGAATATCTCTCATCGAGTCCTCTAACTGCTCACCCTACATGCTGGAAGACAAATCCGACCTATTATCGTCAACTCCACATGATGGATCATGCTCCCTAGAAGCATCCTCATATGACCCCATGGAATCATCTGAATAAGATTCCTCATCCTGGCATATAGTAGGAATGTCCCTCTGCTCTACCTCTGCCACATCAGCTACATCACTCAAGCATGAGTGATTAGGCCTCCAAGTTTCTTTACAGATGAAGAAAATTCCCTTCCTCCTCAACTCGTTCTTGCTGCTTGAATGCTCAAGATTAATCTTTCAGACAACACTCCCTCTAACTTGGATCTGCCAACAACACCCTTTTAGCCATGTCTCTGCTAAACGTGGTGTCTCCAGATACTCAACAATACCCTCATCAATCCTAGGTGAGCTTCATCCCAAGGTACACCTAACACCCTTGTCCATAAGTCCCCTTGGAGACAGTGCTCCAAGTGCCTACTGCACTGTATCATGGGTCACTGCATACCACCAAATGTTTCTGCACTCCTCATCATGCCACTGTATGCTACAGCCTACCCTATACACCATCGGATAGCATTGGTTACAGCCATACCATCTTGTACCGTCATGTATCTTGCATGGGCCAAAAGATCCACCACTCTGCTAGTAAACCCTCCATGAGGTGGGCTACATCTCCCCATCTTCTCTAAGGGATCAGAGCGGCCTGACTACTCACATGACAATGACAATGACATCACTACTCCTATCCTTCATAGATCAAGTGTACCATATACCCATGAGAGAGCATCATCTCTCGATGCCACCTCCTCCGACTAGCTCCTGCCAACGTAGACTAATCACCCTGTGACTCCATGCACGGTCGTTATGCTAAGATAGCTCCAGAAAAGGGTGTACCCTCCTGTCGAACCATCCTATCACTAGGGATGTCTGGGGCTCTGATATAGATATGAAAATGTGTGTCCACCCAAACATCAAACCCATCGCACAATGACTACCATCACCTACTGAATTTATCATGTGATGGTAAATCTCACCTCGATCCCAATAATAATATGGCTCTTGTGTCCCTATGGTAATCCATGGACTCTATTGAAATGTAGCCATGGATGTATCTAGCTGCATAGCCTGCTCCATGGGGTACCATCTCGGTACCTCTCACCCTTCAACCTCGTGAAAATAATCAAATGCAAGAATCCCCGCATATAAAATAGTCCCTCCATCATGCGAGTGTTGCACCGTGTTGATGTATGCCTGAAGGAAGGTGCTCTGACACTCCAATGTGCCCTATAACTACACCATTAGGGAATCCAATCGTTCCCCAATGTGGACCAACTTTGTTGCTGACTCAGCACAAACCACTCTCATGCCCTTCAACTCTTTATTATACCGTAGGACAGCCTTTTGTACAGATGTGGCCTTCACCTTCAAAGCTATAAGGTCAACTTGAAATTGATGGCACTTCTGTGTGTGACCATCATCCAATACCTTTGTATCTCTTTGTGCCTCCTCAAGGGCTAGCCCAAAGGATTGTTGCACACCCTCCTCCATAGATACTCCAATACGCAAGGCATGCTCACTAGTCAAGTGCATATGATTGTCATCTGACAATTCTGCCATAAACCTAGATGCCTCTGTACCTATCGGCTCCTCAACAATGGTGGAGTTGTCTCCCGACACCTCATCAACCTATGATGCACTGCTATCATCAGAGAACTCGGTCACAACTCTAGATACCCCATCAATGGATACCTCAACATTGGGTGGTGTCTCATCAACGAGTGTATGTTCAGCTGTCTCCTCCCAAGTCTTTGTTGTACTCTTTGATGACCCATCAAAAGTAGGTAGAAAAGGTCTGCCCATGGTATGCTACAGGTCATTGACTTGCATGTAACCTCTTCCTCTGTTGTAGCTACGAGGTTTCGGTTTTCCTTTATCTGGAAAAATTCCTGGAAATTTAGATGATCTTTGAATCTTTGAGACTGAGATTCATATTCTAGAAAATAATCACTGAGAGCCTCCTGTTCTTGTGGTCCTCCAGCCCCATTTCCTATTACTAGGAAGGTAGGCATAGTGGATCATTGTGATGCTTGTTGCATTTTCGGTTTCTCATGCCAATAATGTGAAGTGCCAGAAATTTCTCCATTTTGCAACCCTCTTGGGGTTTCCCTTTGTCTCTCCACTCTCATCTCCTTGATCTCTCTGGAAAGATCCTGCATAGTTCTGAGGAGGAGATTTCCAAACTCCTTCCCAACACCTTCTTCTTCTACCAGACCGGAGACTCCATATCCTCTTGTTGAAGTGTGGTCTACAACCAGGGGACTCTCCGTCCAGGACCTTGGTTACGCGAGATCCTTTTCAAGTTGGTGTAATTGGGTCATTGAGAGGACTCTAGGATTAGTTCCAATATGTAATTGAGTGTGTGTTGAGAATAGATATTTCCTTTCTAAAAAGGTTCCTAAGTGAAATTATTTTATTCTATTTCTAATCTAATCATATGCAAATTGTATTCTAATTTAAACAGAAATATCTAATTCTAAACTAAACCCGGGATAAGATCTTGTTTATGCGATCTAAAATGATTTCGAATAACAACTGGTAATAAATATCATTCAATTTCTATAAGAAAAGAATTCAATAAAGATAAACCATTTCATATAAAAAGTTAGATGAAACAGTTGCGAGAAACATATCGCATAATAAGCTATTTATACATTAAGCATAAACAAATAGTCATCACTGTACAAAAGTGCCAAATGATAACTGAAGCATTTAAGCATCAATATATAAATAACTGAACATAAATATCACTTTTAACACAGAAGCAGAAAAAGTTAAGAGATAAAAGTACCATTTATAACTGGTTCTACTCATGAGCTAGAAGCAATAATGATTTATCTCTTCTCAATCCAACATCTACTAAGAGTACAAAAATGCAACATCAGTAGCAGATATTAGACACAGATATCAATAAATCTCGTTTCATTCATTCATCAAAACCTCCTCTGAGGGTGCAGAAGTGCATGTTCTGAGGATAAGTTTTTGACAAATTTCTGGACCCTTCTCTAAATGCATGAGAAGGGTTTAAATACTAATAACTAAATCTAATTATAGTTTATTACAAAAATTTAGGATTCGGTTTAAATGACCATCCTTTTTCTAGGCAAAAATAAAGTAAAACTAACACTAAATCTAAAACTAAAATTAACAACTAACTACTTGTGAATTTGGTCTTTGAATTTGCAAGCATCCAACATTGACTTGAGAAGAGGGGGCTGGCCGACTTCAAATTTCAATTGTCCCGAAAAGACGGAATCAACAAGTGTGGGCACGATCTTCTCAGCAGAATTAATAATGCAATTAAGAGTACTGCATTGACTGTGTGGTTTTACTAGACAGGTCCAGTAAGAATCCCAGTTGAATTTTGTCAATCCTTGAATTGATCTTGCCTTCTCTTCCACTTTCTATTTCCACTCTGTTTGCAATTGTTGTGCTTGTGGTAGGTATCCCAGAATGGTTTTTGAAATTAAATTAACCTTGTGCAAATTCTCATTTACACAATTAGTAATGTTTCTTGCCGCTGTAGTTGCTTCCTCTGCTGCTTTTTCTGCCTCTCTGATCTGTGCATCCCATTTATTGAAGAGTATTTCTTTATGGCTGTCATTGATTATTGGCGCTCCTACTCTTTTTCCTTCCTCTGTCTTTTGCCATGCCAAATAATTAGTAACTCTTTCATTTATTGAATCATAATCATGTCGTAATTCTACGACATGATTAGTGATTCTATCACTTTCTTGACAAAGAGAGTTCCACTGTGAAATATTTTGGCATAATATGTCTTGTTGTTGCAGCAGTTGATTATTCAAAGAAATAGTTTCTGAAATAAACTCTGTAAGCTTGGGGTCTTCTTTATGTGTTTCTTGTATAATCTGTATTTGTTTTTCTTTTTCGGCCAAGCTTTTCTGTTACCTGATCTTCATTTGCTGAAACTCTTGCTGTAACTTTTCAAATTTCATTTGTACTTCACTGTTGGCATGTGCTTGTTGCAATTGTTGTTGCATAACTTGTATCTGATCCTCTTTCTCATTTAATAACAGCCTTACCTCAAATTATTTGTCAATAGTTGCGGAGGCATAAGCTCCTGTTATCTGAGATAATTTAGTAAGGTTTTCAGTGGGATCTGTAGTAGGATCTTTCCATAAAACATCCAACTGTTCTGCATCAGTAGAGAGCGCACTTTCTAATTTTCTCTTATTTCTTTGCTTCCTTACTACTGCTTTATGTTGCGGGCTGTAGAAAATATCTAGAGGAGGAATTTCCTCTATTTTAAGTACAAGCTCGGCAGAGGAAGTAATGGGTATATGTTCTTTTTCTGTGACATTGCCACTTATTTCTGTAACCAAAACTTTTTCTATCTGTACAGGAGTTTGTATATTATGTCCTTCAACATTAATCAAATCTTTAAATGATTCCCATTATTTATCTAACTGAGTGCTGATGGATGGTTGATTTATATTAAGAGGTGTGAGATTCAACTGTGGAGTAGTTGAAATCTGTTGTTGTGACAGCTCTTTTGATTGAGTTGTATCCTTGACTGAGCCTTCACTTTTATCCTGATTAGATTTTTTAGAATGTTCAGAAATTTATTTATTAGACTTTGACTTAGACCTTTCTGAATCTGAGCTGCCACTGAGACTAACACTAGGAGTTGGTTCCCTTGCGGGTTCCAAGCGCAAATTATCCAAAGGAATAGTGGTCAATCTTCTTTCTCTGTATACTTTAAACTCTTGAAATTCTTCTGGGGAGAACCGTGCTTGAGCTAAATTCAAAATGTCTTTAAATGAACATTTTTCTTGAAACATATCGTCAAAAAGATCTTCTTCTCCAGAAAATACTCTTACTTTGACAAAAGTGGTGAAATCCTTGACAATACCATATGGATCAAATAGCCTTCTCGGAAACTTAAACAATTTTAAACATGTAACATTGCTTACTTCCTTAAACGCGTGACCAACATCAAATAATGAAAATGCTCCGCAGGATACAGGAAATTGGGGCCAAATGGCTTTCTTTTTATCCTTTAATTCTTTTGTCAAACCTCCATCTCCACAGGTTTGATATGCAATTTCCCGAGCTATGAGTTTATCCGGAACATATAAGGGCAAAACATGAGGAGAAGCAAAGCTTCCAAAAACCCTCACATAAGTAAACAATTCTTCTCCAAACCATCTTGCGACAGGGAGAATGTCTACTTCTGCTTCAGGGGACAACCTTGGGGCACCCTTATTATACAACACTCTGTACAGAGGCAACATTATGCCATGGCAAATTTTATAAAAATGAGGAATGAATTTTGATTCCCACAACTCTTTGTGATAGACATGAATGGGCAAGGGATCCTGAATTGTCCATTGCCAACCCATTAAAGGGAACTTAGAAACAAAGCAGATTGAATCCATAACATAAGCAGATAGATAAAAAGGACGATAAATCCTCTTGGACACAGTCTGTTTAGACCGGTAATTGAAAATAGTCGTGGCTAAGTTATCAGACAATATTTTGGCCCAGTCTACAATGGTGGCGTTTACAGCATCATTCAATAAAGGAAGCCATTCAGGAAAAATCTAATTAATGTCAGGCTTTCCAAAAAGCCTACATAACATAGCAGTAGCAAAACAATATGGAGAGGTGAGTTAACTGGTACTGTACATACCGTGTTTATCTTTCTTCAGTGGTTCATCTCTTTTGGTCCATTCTTTAGTGCATTCTACCAAATTTGCATTTTTCTTTGCAAATTTCTCCATAAATTGTTTGTTGTAAGTTGTCTGAGGCTCCGGAAAATGATACATAAGCCTCAAATCTTCTGGAGTAAACGACCCGATGAGCTCTTGACCTGGAGTTTTGAACTGTCTGTCTGTGATATCGGTGCTATCCAGCACCCATTTGACCATATCTGTATACAGAAGAATTCTAGGTCTTGCTGCTATCCGGTGCAAAAACAAACAAGCTAGCTCTGTAAGAGATGCTTCAGAGGAATTACTTGAGCCCGTGGTAGCTGAAACATCCATTACCCTTGGGTTCTCTTCTTCAAGAAAACTAAACATACCCTCCCAGGTGGTGATACCAGCGTCCTTGTTGCAAGCAGTGTCTGCGTATAAGGAAGCCATCTCTTTATTTTCAGAACTCACAGCTTTCTCTTTCTTTTTCAAAACTTGGAGTTTTCTCTTTCTTTCCCATAATGCTCTGAGTCTTTCTTTGTATAGTCTCCTGTTCTTCGCGCCTGCAGTTTTACGAATTAAGTGAGAATAATGACATGAGAAAGGTGATGGGATAGTTTTAAATGCCGAAGGCGTATGAAATATATTATTTAATCGTGAAATAACCCTTCGATCAAAACAAAATCCTTTTCATTAATAATTGACGATTCATTCATTAATTTGACATCAAAGCGCATAACGGATATCGATTTATGGAAAGATTTTCTTCGTACAACGAGCTTTCAGAATCTGTGATAGTGCGATTTGCGATTTGCTTTGCAATATCGCAAATCACAGCTTTTGCAAATCAGAAAATCCACGTCATCGCCATATCACAAATCGCAACTTTCTGAAATTGAAATCTCTTAACATCGCAAAATCGCAATATCGCGAAATCGAAATATCGAAAAATATAATATATGAATAATATCTGTTAGTATGTTTTCTGCGATATGCGATTTTGCATAAATATTTTAGTGCGATGTCATTGGATCGCGGTATTGCAATTTTGAAGATTCTGCGTTGCTCAAGATATATTCTACTTTTTTGTGATGAATGCGATGTTTCCTTCAAAGAGAGATTTTATTCTAGTCTATCATGAACTTAAGTTTACTTAAAGATTTTCCAAAGAAATTTCTTTAAGTCCATGATAGTAAGTTTTATTGAAAATGAAAACAAACACCAATAAATTTTTTGGATTTTTAAACTAAGGGTCTCCACTTATTTAGTATTATTACTAATACTAAATAAGAAGGGGGGTTGTTGCTGGCCACAACAATTGGCGATTCACTTGGAAGAACCAATTATCTCTGTTTTTCTTTTGAGTTTTCTAAAATTTTCAAAACAGAAAATTTTCCATAAAATCAAACTTTATTATAAAAAGACAAAGTACATTATGCTTCAATCTATGAATGATATTTCATTTCTTCTATGATCAAATTTGACTATTCACTTCCTCAAGCTAGTCTTTGTATCTTCATCAGTCATTACTTGGTTTTAAAGATAAAAACAAAAGACTTCTCTGTAAATCAGTTTTAAATATGCTCATTTGTCGTAGGTAGAGCCACTGCTGCCAGCAAGCGTTTATAGCCTCGACAGGGTTACCTGTTACCCAGCAATGATCCTATGTCCTACTTAGAGAAATATACAATTTTCAAAGAGAAATCCATATTCACACTTATTGCTTTTATTTTTCTTCTTCTTCTTAAAGAACAATGTCTTGGTTTGGTAGCCAATTTATGACAGTGCCATTCACTTGATTTATAACTTTGCTGAACAAGCTGGCTCGTGATGAGACCCCTTGCCTTTTGATTGCAATAATCTTAAGTCATTGCCCTGTTGTGATATGCAGTATTGGCAAATTCAGCAAGCTATAATATCTATGATCATGATAAGTCGGCTCGTGATGAGACCTCTTACTCTTTAAGTTAAAAAGTGTATCATTGGATTATTCCCTGAACTTTGTAATTTTCTAGGTGGGGAGGAAGTCATTGTTTCCTTAAGATAGCTCTGGACGACAATAATAGAGTTTTTGGAAAAGAACTTTTCTACAGAAAATCTTCGTTTTGTTATTGATACCTTTCATTAGACTGATATAAAACAATCTTTCACCAAAAGTTGCTTTCATCAAAATTTTCAAAGTTGAAATTAATATCATTTCTAGATTAAAAACTTTTAATTGTATCTTTGGATAATAATGATCAATATTCTGAAAAGAATTCTATTTATATAAGTGAAGAAATAAAATCTAAAAAGAGAACTAGTATCTTTTTGATGAATTCCAAATGTAACCATTAACAATTGGTTTTATTATGACAAACAAAGAAAACTAATCTACAAAATAGAAGAATGATCTCCTATGGAAAATATTTTTTAAGGATCTGTCCATTAACAGGTAAAGATTCTCTTTTCCCTGTTAAATCCTGTAATATGAAAGTATATGGACCTATGATCTTTGCAATTTGGAAAGGACCAAGCCACATTCGTTGAAATTTTGTATGTTTTCCTTTTTCCTCATGAGCCTTGTCCCATTTTAGAACTAAATCTCCTATCTGAAAATCCTTTCTGGTTATCATGTTTGAATCAAAAGAAGCTTTAACTAATGCTTGATGATGAGCATGAGTTACTTTGGATTTTTCTCGTTGTTCTTCTAACTTAATTATTTCCATCTGCCTTAGTTGTAAAGAATAAGTTGGTTCTTCATTAATATATTGGACTAAGGCTAGAGAAGGAATCACTAGATGAGTTGGAAGAACCACTTCTCTCCCATAAACTAAATTAAAGGGAGAAGTGCCAATAGAAGCCTTCTGCATTATTTGATCTGCCCATAAAGCATATATTAAAGATATATGCCAATTTTTATGATTTTGATCAATGGTTCGCTTAATGATTCTGATTAAGTTTTTATTAGTAGATTCAGCTAACCCATTTCCCTATGGATAATGATTGGCAGAATATTTAAGTTTGAAACCTCTCTTGAGTGAAAATTCAGTCATAGCATTACCAGAAAAATATGATGCATTATCAAACATTAAAGCAGAAGGTAAACCAAACCTGGTGATTATGAACTGATCTATAAACTCGATGATATGTTCAGCATTAGCAGTCTTGAGAGGGACTGCTTCTACCCATTTCGTAAAATAATCAGTTGTTGTAATGATATACCTATGTTGTTTAGAAGAGTGAGGAACGATCTCACCTATTATGTCCAATCCCCATTGATCAAAAGGCTGCTCAATGTTGACTGGTTGTAATGGTAATGATGGTTTCTTTTGTCTTCCAGCTGCAGTTTGACAAATTTGGCATTTCCTTGCATAGTTATGTGAATCTTTGAATAATGTGGGCCAGTAATAGCCTGCACGGAGGATCTTATGTGCAGTAGCATCTCCAGCATAATGTCCACCTGCTGGCCCATCATGAAGTTCCTGCAAGACTTTTTCAGCTTCAGATTTCTCCAGACATCTAAGAAGAACAAAATCATAATTAATTCTAAAAAGAACATCATTTACAAGCTGATATTGTCTAGCCTTCAACCTTAGAGCTCTTTTCTTGGTGTGATCGAGATTTGGAGGAGCATATCCATTCTTCAGATAAAATATGATATCAGCATATAATGATTCAACATCATTTAGGCTTACCTCATATGTTTGTATTTCCTCAGATGGTTTTTCAGAAATAAGCGATGCTCCAGCTAGTATTTTGCAAAAACCTTGACCTCTTACAATATTTGCTGGTTTGATTTCTACATCATATTCTTGTAAGACAGTAACCCAATTGGCTCTTTTCTCACCCACATCTTTTTGGACTAAAATATTTCTTACCGCTGGAAACGGTACTATGATTTTTGTATGGGTTTTGAGTAGAAAGGGTCTGAAATATTTAACTGCTTTGAAAACAGCATAAGCTTGTTTCTCCACATCTGAATAATTCAACTCAGCTCCCTGTAAATTTGAACTGAAAAAGGAAATTGAAGCTTCTGCTTTGTCTTGATTTGCTTGAGTGAGTATTGCAGCATAAGATTTATCAGAGGCAAATGTGTACAAAATAAAAGGATCGGAAAAATTTGGAGTTTCTAAAGATGGAGCATTGATAATTGCTTGTTTGATCAGATTGAATGCCTCATATTCATCTTTACCCCATTTGAAGTTTGAATTCTTTTTAATCATTGCTTGCAAGGGTGATACAATTCTCGAAAAATCTGGCACAAATCTTTTTACAAAATTAATCTGGCCAAGAAAAGATTGCATAGCTTTTTTATTGTGAGGTAAAGATATTTCAGAAATTTCTTTGATTCTATCATGATCAATATGAATTCCAGATTTTGATACTATGAATCCAAGAAGTTTTCCTTCACTTAATGCAAAAAAGGACTTTTTCGGATTAAGTGAAATTCCATACCTTTGACAACGTTGGAAGATCTGCTTCAAATCTCTAAGATGATTGCTTCGTTTTTTGGAATATACAGTTATATCATCCAAGTAAATTACCACTGATTTGTTAACTAATCCCTTGAAAGCGATGTCCATGGCTCTTTGAAATGTGGCACCAGCATTGATCAAACCAAAAGGCATCTTTTGATATGCATAAGTGCCCCATTTGGTTCTAAATGTAGTTTTCAATTGATCATCAGGATGAACCAATACTTGGTTGTAGCCAGAGAAACCATCTAAGAAAGACATTAATTCTGATCCTGCAACTGCCTGTAATATTTGCTCCATAGGAGGCAAAGGAAAATTATCTTTTTGGTAGGCTTTATTAAGATTTCGAAAGTCAATGCAAATTCTAATGTCTCCGTTCTTCTTTCTAACAAGAACCATATTGGAAACCCATTTAGAATGTAGAACGGGAAAAATAATCTTGGCTTTCAATAACTTATTGAGTTCATATTTGATTTGGTTTTCTAGATTGGGGTGGATCTTTCTCAACTTCTGTTGGACAGGTTTTTCATCATTGATCATTGGGATAGTATGTTGGATGATAGAAGTGTCATAAGTTTTGAGTTCATCATAGTTCCAAGCAAAGACACTTTTATATTGTTTCAAAAGACGAACATATGCTAACTTTTCTTCAGGAGTTAGGCCAAGGCCTAGATTGATATTCTGTTGTTTGGCATCAGTTCCTAGATTTACTAATTCATAATTCAAAGTCGAACTTTGCAGTTTTGAATTGGTAGATCTTTTAAATCGATCTTTCAAATCATAAAGGTCTTCTAACTTGACTACTGATTTCGGCATAGCATTATTAGTGCTATCTTGGAGTAATTGTTTGTCATGTTGATCTTCATCAATTATCTGATTAGTGTAAGATCCTTCAGATGTGAGGAAGCTTACAATATCAGGATCATCATTGAAAATCCTCCAATTGGTAACATTATCAGGAATCGAGGGTCTAAAGATTAATTCAATTGAAAATCGATCAGGACTAAAGTCTTCTGCAGGAATGAGCTTGGAAGCTACATTAGCTAGGAGGTCTGAACTAGCATTCTGAATTCTGGGAATTGATGAAATATTAAATGCTATAAAATGTTCAGTCAGATCTTGGACTAAAGATTGATAATGCTTTAAATGACCTGATAAACAATGTATAGTATTGCGTACCTATTTAATTACAATTTATGAATCTCTGAAAACTTGTAGATATTTGATGTCTAATCCGATTGCCTTATATAGTCCTTGGACTAAAGCCTCATATTCTGCAGTGTTATTAGTGCAATCGAATTCGAGTCTGCAAGTTAGCATAATTTTGTTTCCCTCTGGACTAACCAAAACGCATCCTGCTCCTGCTCCTTCATTAGACTTAGAACCATCAAAAAATAATTTCCAAAATAAATATTTATTTACAGGGGTATCTACAAAATTAATACATTTAGAACTATCTGTTTGAGAATAATTTTCTATTTGAGATAAAACAAAATGTTCTAAATAAGGTGAAGTATGAGCATTAAAATTTCCTAAGAAAGAATCAACTGAATAATTGCCAATGATATTACTGTTGTATGCAACTGGTTCATTCTCTCCTTCAAGTTCTGTTACTATGTATTTATGATGTTTTTCTCGTTCAACCTTTATCTGATTTGGTTTACCATTGTAAGGAAGCCACATATGCGACCAATCAGTTGCAAAATATCCATGAAGTTTTTCTGACCAATCTCTACTAAGAATTAAGCCATAAAATTCTGGAATATTTGCAACTAAAATATCAATGACTTGACATACCTTTGGATTTGATGACAATCTTATGGTAACCTGATTTAATTCGCCAATCACTTCAACTTGCGATCGATCTAGCTGGACTATGCGCACAACAGATTTTTGTGGTTGAATGTTCAACTTTGCACATATTGATTTTGGTAGAATATTAGATGAAGCTCCAGAATCCACTAAACAATTATGCAATTTTTTATTGAAAACTTCATAAGTAAGAAGAAATGGAGGAGTATGAGATCTTGACCTTCCTCCAATTAAAGTGATATTTTCTAGATCAACTTTACTGATTGTATTAGCTGGAGGTCTTCCCATCTCGTTGGAAGCTTGAGAAATCACAGGATCAGGCAAAGGTTTTTCTGGTACAACATGTAATTCTTTCAAAAGTACCTTTTGTTGGTGTTTTAACTTGCTCAATTCATAAAAAGTGATGTTAGCCCTAGTCTTCTTCATGTCTTCTATGATATTATACTCCATTTCATCAGGAACAATCAGCGTTCTCGATGGAGTTGATGAATCTGTCTGGACTGGGCTAGTTTGAATTGCTTTAGATGTCGATTTCTTGGGTGCAACTTTATCTTTAGTCAATGAGCTTGCGCTTTTTGACTTAGGGGTAGTTTGAGGAGGATCAAGTTGATTTCTACTTCGAGTGCTAACTGGGGATGCTTCTTGATCTTCCTCATCTGGAAGGATGAAATCCCACATACCTTGTACTTCTACAACTTATTCTTCATCAGTAGTCTCTTCTGTAGCAGTTTCCTCTTCTTCTTCTTTTGATTCAGCATTAGTTATGGCATTTGGTGGCTTTGGATCAGCTGAAGGGTTTCTTCTAAAAGGTTTAAAATATTTTTTAGAGGATGTTTCTGCCACCTGTTTCTTAATGTCAACCATTTCGTTAGACATGGTTTTCAAAACTTTTTGCAATCCTTCTAAATCAAATGGATCTTTTGATTGCTTTTTCTTGGGATCTTCCTTGAAAGTGACTTTCTTGGATTTTCGTTCTTCTATCGCATTTTTCTTGTCTAAAGCAATGATATGTTTTTCTACCGCTATTGCCTCCTTCATGTTTTCTGCTAAAGTTGGTTTTTTAGCCCTATCAACAAAGATTGCTATGTTTGATGGTAAAGCATAAATGTACCATTCACTTCGCAGCTCTTCGCTAGGCTTGCAAGCAGTAGGAATTTTGTTTAATAATTTATTGAAACGTGAATTGAAATCCTTGACAAGTTCCTTTGAGTCAGCTCTAAGATTAGATAGATCATTGATAAATGTTGCTGTAGACCTGTCATCACCAAATTTAGTCAAAAATTGATCTTGAAAAATATCCCAAGTAGTGATAGATCCAAATGGTAATGAAAAATACCATGATCCAGCTGCTCCTTATAGAGTATAAGGGAAAAGTTAGACAACAACATCTTCATTAATAACTCCATTAAGATTTATGGACAGCATAAAATTGTTTATATGTTCTTCTACTAACATGCCTGCTTCAGGATTAAACTTAGGCAGCCATTTTTCAGGATGAGCTGGTAATTGACTCAAGGGTGCAGTAATTAAGACTGCCCCTGGATTATTTAACGGCATTTGGGCCATCGCTGAACTACTAACAGAGGAAAGTGTAGAAGATGATGTCTGTGATTGGGAAGATGAAGATATTATGATTATAGATGACTGAGAAGGTGATGTGGAAATTCCAGTGGAATGAGGAACAATAGTCTGAAGTGGAGGGGCGGACGGTTGGCTTTGTGATGAAGAGGATGAGATGGATGATGATGATGAAAGAGTCTCGCTATCAGAACCTTTAGGTGATTTCCTAGCTCTCTTCCTTGTAGGTAGAGGTAACTCAGTTGGCTGAATGCCAAGCTTTTCACTCTGTAATCTGGTAAGAGGATGAGCAGGATTATATTGTGAAGTTACACTGCCTTGAGATTTATCAGATCTTTGAGGTGATATTGAAAATCGCTGAAGTTTATGAATCAAAGATTCAACTTCAGGAGGTTCAATAGTAGATTCTTCTGAAAAGTCAGGGTTTGTAGCAGTGTCTGTTCTTCTTTCGACTTCTGGATCTAGATTTAAAATTTCTGAGTGCGATGGAGAAGTCGGGGGAGATGGTGAGGGTGATTTACTCTCAAAATGGTATTTAGATTTAGATTTACTTGCCATTCATAGTTCGTGGCCCTCCTTCTAGTGCCAAATATGTTGAAGCCCCGAAAATCGAGTCTTACAACAAGGGGGATACCCACCCGGTCCGGACCTTGGTTAGCAGCTCCTTTTCCGTTTGGTGTAGTGGGTCCGACTGGGGATAATGGGACCAGTTTCCCAATATGTGTGTGTGTGTTGAGAATTGATATTTCCTTTCTAAAGTTCCTAAGTGAAATGCTTTTATTCTATTTCTAATCTAATCATATGCAAATTGTATTCTAATTTAAACAGAAATATCTAATTCTAAACTAAACCCGGGATAAGATCTTGTTTATGCGATCTAAAATGATTTCGAATAACAACTGGTAATAAATATCATTCAATTGCTATAAGAAAAGAATTCAATAAAGATAAACCATTTCATATGAAAAGTTAGATGAAACAGTTGCGAGAAACATATCGCATAATAAGCTATTTATACATTAAGCATAAACAAATAGTCATCACCGTAAAAAAGTGCCAAATGATAACTGAAGCATTCAAGCATCAATATATAAATAACTGAACATAAATATCACTTTTAACACAGAAGCAGAAAAAGTTAAGAGATAAAAGTACCATTTATAACTGGTTCTACTCATGAGCTAGAAGTAATAATGATTTATATCTTCTAAATCCAACATCTACTAAGAGTACAGAAATGCAACATCAGTAGCAGATACTAGACACATATATCAATAAATCTCGTTCCATTCATTCATCAAAACCTCCTCTGAGGGTGCAGAAGTGCATGTTCTGAGGATAAGTTTTTGACAAATTTCTGGACCCTTCTCTAAATGCATGAGAAGGGTTTAAATACTACTAACTAAATCTAATTATAGTTTATTACAAAAATTTAGGATTCGGTTTAAATGACCATCCTTTTTCTAGGCAAAAATAAAGTAAAACTAACACTAAATCTAAAACTAAAATTAACAACTAACTACTTGTGAATTTGGTCTTTGAATTTGCAAGCATCCAGCATTGACTTGAGAAGAGGGGGCTGGCCAACTTCAGATTTAAATTGTCCCGAAAAGACGGAATCAGCAAGTGTGGGCGCAATCTTCTCAGTTGAATTAATAATGAAATTAAGAGTATTGCGTTGACTGTGTGGTTTTACTAGACAGGTCCAATAAGAATCCCAGTTTAATTTTGTCAATCCTTGAATTGATCTTGCCTTCTCTTCCACTTTCTGTTTCCACTCTGTTTGCAATTGTTGTGCTTGTGGTAGGTATCCCAGAATGGTTTCTGAAATTAAATTAACCTTGTGCAAATTCTAATTTACACAATCAGTAATGTTGCTCGTCGTTGTAGCTGTTTTCTCTGCTGCTTTTTCTGCCTCTCTGATCTGTGTATCCCAAATGCTAAAGAGCATTTCTTTATGGCTGTCAATGGTTATTGGCGCTCCTACTCTTTTTCCCTCCTCTGTCTTTTGCCATGCCAAATAATTGGTAACTCTTTCATTTATTGAATCATAATCATGTCATAATTCTACGACATGATTAGTGATTCTATCACTTTCTTGACAAAAAGAGTTCCACTGTGAAATCTTTTGGCATAATATATCTCGTTATTGCAGCAGTTGATTATTCAAAGAAATAGATTCTGAAATAAACTTTGTAAGCTTGGGGTCTTCTTTATGTGTTTCTTGCATAATCTGTATTTGTTTTTCTTTTTCGGCCAAGCTTTTCTGATACCCGATTTGCATTTGCTGAAACTCTTGCTGTAACTTTTCAAATTTCATCTGTGCTTCACTGTTGGCATGTGCTTGTTGCAATTGTTGTTGCAGAACTTGTATCTGATCCTCTTTTTCATTTAATAACAGCCTTACCTCAGATGCTTTGTCAATAGTTGCGGAGGCATAAGCTCCTGTTATCTGAGATAATTTAGTAAGATTTTCAGTGGGATCTGTAGTAGGATCTTTCCATAAAACATCCAACTGTTCTGCATCAGTAGAGAGCGCACTTTCTAATTTTCTCTTCTTTCTTTGCTTCCTTACTACTGCTTTATGTTGCGGGCTGCAGAAAATATCCAAAGGAGGAATTTCCTCTATTTTAAGTACAAGCTCGGCAGAGGGAGTAATGGGTATATGTTCTTTTTCTGTGACATTGCCACTTATTTCTGTAACCAAAACTTTTGATGTCTGTACAGGAGTTTGTATATTCTTTCCTTCAACATTAATCAAATCATTAAATGATTCCCATTCTTTATCTAACTGAGTGCTGATGGATGGTTGTTGTACATTAAGAGGTGTGAGATTCAACTGTGGAGTATTTGAAATCTGTTGTTGTGACAGCTCTTTTGATTGAGCTGTATCATTGACTAAGCCTTCACTTTTATCCTGATTAGATTTTTTAGAATGTTCAGAAATTTCTTTATCAGACTTTGACTTAGACCTTTCTGAATCTGAGCTGCCACTGAGACTGACACTAGGAGTTGGTTCCCTTGCGGGTTCCAAGCGCAAATTATCCAAAGGAATAGTGTTCAATCTTCTTTCTCTGTATACTTTAAACTCTTGAAATTCTTCTGGGGAGAACCGTGCTCGAGCTAAATTCAAAATGTCTTTAAATGAACATTTTTCTTGAAACATATCATCAAAAATATCTTCTTCTCCAGAAAATACTCTGACTTTGACAGCAGTGGTGAAATCCTTAACAATACCATGCGGATCAAATAGCCTTCTTGGAAACTTAAAAAATTTTAAACATGTAACATTGCTAACTTCCTTAAACGCATGACCAACATCAAATAATGAAAATGCTCCGCAGGATACAGGAAATTGGGGCAAAATGGGTTTCTTTTTATCCTTTAATTCTTTTGGAAAACCTCCGTCTCCACAGGTTTGATATGCAATTTCCCGAGCTATAAGTTTATCCGAAACATATAAGGGCAAAACATGAGGAGAAGCAAAGCTTCCAAAAACCCTCACATAAGTAAACAATTCTTCTCCAAACCATCTTGCGACAGGAAGAATGTCTACTTCCGCTTCAGGGGACAACCTTGGGGCATCCTTATTATACAATACTCTGTACAGAGGCAACATTATGCCATGGCAAATTTTATAAAAATGAGGAATGAATTTTGATTCCCACAACTCTTTGTGATAGACATGAATGGGCAAGGGATCCTGAATTTTCCATTGCCAACCCATTAAAGGGAACTTAGAAACAAAGCAGATTGAATCCATAACATAGGCAGATAGATAAAAAGGAGGATAAATCCTCTGAGAGACAGTTCGTTTAGACCGATAATTGAAAATATCAGTGGCTAAATTATCAGACAGTATTTTGGCCCAGTCTACATTGGTGGTGTTAACAACAGCATTCAATAAGGGAAGCCATTCAGGAAAAATCTTATTAATGTCAGGCTTTCCAAAAAGCCTGCATAACATAGCAGCAACAAAACAATATGGAGAGGTGAGCGAACCAGTACTGTACATACCATGTTTATCTTTCTTCAGTGGTTCATCTCTTCTGGTCCATTCTTTAGTGCATTCTGCCAAATTGGCATTTTCCTTGGAAAATTTCTCCATAAATTGTTTGTTGTAAGTTGCCTGAGGCTCCGGAAAATGATACATAAGACTCAAATCTTCTGGAGTAAACGACCCGATGAGCTCTTGACCTGGAGTTTTGAACTGTCTGTCTGTGATATCGGTGCTATCCAACACTTATTTGACCATATCTGTATATGGAAGAATTCTTGGTCTTGCTGCTATCCGGTGCAAAAACGAACAAGCCAGCTCTGTAAGAGATGCTTCAGAGGAATTACTTGAGCCCGCGGTAGCTGAAACATCCATTATCCTTGGGTTATATTCTTCAAGAAAACTAAACATACCCTCCCAGGTGGTGATACCAGCGTCCTTGTTGCAAGCAGTGTCTGCATATAAGGAAGCCATCTCTTTATTTTCAGAACTCGCAAATTTCTCTTTCTTTTCAGAACTTGGAGTTTTCTCTTTCTTTCCCATAATGCTCTGAGTCTCGCTTTGTATAGTCTCCTGTTCTTCGCACCTGCAGTTTTACGAATTAAGTGAGAATAATGACATGAGAAAGGTGACGGGATATTTTTAAATGCCGAAGATGTATGAAATATATTATTTAATTGTGAAATAACCCTTCGATCAAAAAAAAAATCCTTTTCATTAATAATTGATGATTCATTCATTAATTTGACATCAAAGCGCATAACGGATATCGATTTATGGAAATATTTTCTTTGTACAATGAGCTTTCAGAATCTGCGATAGTGCGATTTGCGATTTGCTTTGCAATATCGCAAAATCGCAGCTTCTGCGAATCAGAAAATCCGCGTCATCGCCGTATCACAAATCGCAACTTTCTGAAATCGCAATCTCTTAACATCGCGAAATCGTAATATCGCGAAATCGCAATATCGCAAAATATAATATATGAATAATATATGTTAATATGTTTTCTGCGATATGTGATTTTGCGATAAACATTTTAGTGCGATGTCATTGGATCGCGGTATCACAATTTTGAAGATTCTGCGTTGCTCAAGATATATTCTACTTTTTTGCAATGAATGCGATGTTTCCTTCAAAGAGAGATTTTATTCTAGTCTATCATGAACTTAAGTTTATTTAAAGATTTTCCAAAGAAATTTCTTTAAGGATTCATGATAATCAAAAGTTTTATTGAAAATTAAAACAAACACCAATAAATTTTTAGATTTTTAAACTAAGGGTCCCTACTTATTTAGTATTATTTTCTTCTAAATAAGAAGAGAGGTTGTTGGCCACAACAATTGGTGATTCCACTTGGAAGAACAGTTATCCTGTATTTTCTTTTGAATTTTCTAAACTTTCCATGAGAGAATTTTCTAGAAATCAACTTTATTATAAAGAACAAAACATTTAATAGCTTCAATCTATGAATGATATTTCATTTCTTCTATGATCAACATTGACTATTCACTTCACTGACTAGTCCTTGTATCTACATCGGTCATTACTTGGTTTTAAAGATAAAAACAAAGGCTTCCTACATAAATCGGTTTTAAATATGCTCATTTGTCGTAGGTAGAGCCACTTGCTGCTGACAAGCGTCTTTAGCCTCACGTGAGTTACTATTACCCGGCAATGATCATGTGTCCTACTTAAGCTTATACAATTTTCAGAAATCCATATTCACACTTATTTAACTTTTATTTTCTTTTTTATCCTTAAAGAACAATGTCACAGTTTGATAGCCAATTTATGGCCATTCCATTTACTTGATTTTATAACTTTGTTAAACAAGGCAGCTCGTGATGAGACCCCTTGCCTTTTTATTGCAATAATCTTAAGTCATTACCCTGTTATGGTATGCGTGTGTGATGTTAGCAGAAAATATAATATTATCTATGATCATGATAATTCGGCTCGTGATGAGACCTCTTACTCTTTAAGTGTAAGTGTATCATCATTAGAATTATTCTGAACTTTAGAATGCACATAGGTGGGGAGGGGAAGTCATTGTTTCCTTAAGATAGCTACGGGCGAAAATAATAGGATTTTTAAAAAAAGGAGCACTTTTCAGAGGAATCTTTGTTTTGTTATTGATACCTTTCATTAGACTGATATAAAACAATCTTTTACCAAAGTTGCTTTTCATCAAAATTTTCCAAAGTGAAATTAATATCGTTTCTAGATTAAAAACTTTTATGTATCTTTGGATAATAATGATCAATATTATCAAAATTCTATTTATATAAAAATGAAAAATAAAATCTAAAAAAAAGAGAGTGTCTTTTTGATAGATTCCAAATGTAACCATTAACAATGTTGGTTTTATTATGACAAATAAAGGAAACTAATCTACAAAATAGAAGAATGATCTCTATGGAAAATATTTTTTAAGTATCTATCCATTAATTAAATATCCTCTTTTCCCCTATTAAATCGTGTAACATGAAAGTAGATGGATCTACACATTTTCTACATTCAAAAGGACCAAGCCACATTCGTTGAAATTTGTATGTTTTTCCTTTTCCTCATGGGCCTTGTGCCATTTTAGAACTAAATCTACGATGCGAAAATCCTTTTTGGATTTATCTCTTTGAATCAAAGAAGCTTTAACTAATGCTTGATGATGAGCATAAGTTACTTTAGCCTTTTCTTGTTGTTCTTACAACAGTCATTTCCATCTTGCCTTAATTGTAAAGAAGAAGTTGGTTCTTCATCGATATATTGGACTAGGGCTAAGAAAGTTGTTGTGGAGTAGTTGGAAGAACCACTTCTCTCCCATAAACAAATTAGGGAGAAGTGTATGGAAATATACTGCGTTACTACGTCTTCCCTTAAAGCATATAAAAGACTTATGCCAATTTTTATGATTTGATCAATGGTTCGCTTAATGATTCTCATTAAGTTTTTATTAGTGGATTCAATTAACCCATTTCCATGGATAATAATTGGTAGAATATTTGGTTGGAAACCTCTCTTGAGTGCAAATTCGATCCTTAGCATTACGGAAAAATATGATGCATTATAAAAAATTAAAAGCGAAAGGTAAACCAAACATGGTGATTATGGACGTCTATAAATTCGATGATAGTACGCATTAGCAATCTTGAAGGGAGTAGCTACTACCCATTTTGTAAAATAATCGATTCTTGTAATAGAAAGTATGCCTGTGTTGTTTTTAGAATAATGAGAGACGATCTCACCTAATATGTCAATCCCCATTGATCAAAAGGTTGCTCAATGTTGGTAGTTTAATGGAAATGATGGTTTCTTTTGTCTTCCATTCTTGATTTGACAAATTTGACATTTCCATTTTAGTTATGTCTGAATCTTTAAATAGTGTGGGCCAGTATGCTTTGCATGTAGGATCTTATGTCTTGAGTAGCATCTCTAGCATAATGTGCATATTCTGTAGCTTTATCATGAAGTTCTTGCAAGACTTTTCGGCTTGATTTCTCCGGACATCTTAGAGAACGAGAATCATAATTCATCTTAAAAAGAACATCATTCAAAAGCTGATATTGCTTATCCTTCAACCTTAGAGCTCTTTTCTTGGTGTGATCGAGATTTGGAGGAGCATATCCATTCTTTGAGATAAAATATGATATCCATATGATTCAACATCTTTTAGGCTTACCTCATATGTTTGTATCTCTTGAGATGGTTTTTCGAAATAAGCGGTATCATTAGTATTTTGCAAAACCTTAACCTCTTACAATATTCTTTGGTTTGATTTCAATATCATATTCTTGTAAAGTGGTAACCCAATTGGCTCTTTGTCACCACATCTTTTTGGACTAAAATATTTCTTACACATTTGAAATGGTACTATGATTTTTGTATGGGTTTTGGACCAGAAGAGGTCACAAAATATTTAAATTCTTACAAAACAAGCCTGCAGCTTGTTTCTCCATACGAACAATTCAATTCAACTCTATAGAGCTGAAAAGGAACAATTGGAGCTTTCTGCTTTGTCTTGATTTGCTTGATCAGGTATTGCGACATAGTTATCGGAGAGGCAAATGTGTACAAAATAAAGGATCGAAAAATTTGGAGTTGCTAAAAGATGGAGCATTAATAATTGCTTGTTTGATCAGATTAAATGCCTCATATTCATCTTTAATACCAGAAGTTTGAATTTTTTTAATCATTCTTGTAAAGGAGATACAATTCTTGAAAAAATCTGGCACAAATCTTTTTACGAAATTAATGCGACGAGAGAAGATTGCATAGCTTTTTTGTTGTGAGGTAAAGATATTTGGAGAATTCCTTAGTTCTGCTCTGGATCATTATAAATTCCATATTTTGATACTATGAATCCAAGTTTTCCTTCACTTAATGCAAAAAGGAATTTTCGGATTAAGTGAAATTCCACTCAACTGATGATTGAAGGAATGCATCAAATCTCTAAGATGATTGCTCGTTTTGAATATAGTTATATCATCCAAGTAAATTACCAGCGATTTGTTAACTAATCCCTTGAAAGCAATGTCCATAGCTCTGGGAAGTGTGGCACCAACATCGATAAGAACAAAAAGGCATCTTTTTTATATGCATAAGTGCCCATTTAGTTCTGAATGTAGTTTTTAATTGATCATCGAGATGGACCAACACTTGATTATATCTAAAGAAACCATCCTAAGAAAAACATTAATTCTGATCTGCCAACTACCGCCAATATTTTCCCCATAGGAGGCAAGAGAAAATTATCTTTTAGCTGACTTTATTAAGATTTCGAAAGTCAATAAAAATTCTAATATCTGGATTCTGCTTTATAATAGGAACCATATTGGAAACCCATTTAAGTGTCGAGCAGGAAAAATAATCTTGGCTTTCAATAACTTATTGAGTTCAGATTTGATTTGGTTTTCTAGATTGGGATGGATCTTTCTTAACTTTTGTTGAATGAGTTTTTCATCATTTATCATTGGGATAATTCATTGGATGATAGAAGTGTCATAAGTTTTGATTCATCATAGTTCAAGCAAAGACACTTTTATATTGTTTCAAAAGACGTGTATGCTACTTTTTCTTCGGGAGCTAGGCCAAGGCCTAAGTTGATACTGTGGTTTGGCATCGATTCCTAGATTTACTAATTCATAATTCAAAGTCGAACTTTGTAATTTTGGAGTAGTAGATCTTTAAATCGATCTTTCAAATCCTTAAAGTTCTTCTAACTTGACTGCGATTTTGGCATAGCATTATTGGTGCTATCTAGGAGCAATTGTTTGTCATATTTGGTCTTCATCAACTATCTGATTGGTGTAAGATCCTTCGGATATGAGAAAATTTACAATATCAGGATCATCATTGAAAATCCTCCAATTGGTAACATTATGAGAATCGAGGGAATCTAAAGATTAATTCAATTGAAAATCGATGAAGACTAAAATCTTACGCGAGGAATGAGCTTGGAAGCTACATTAGCTAGGAGGTACGCCGAACTAGCATATTTGAATTTTAAGAATTGATGAAATATTAAATGCTATAAAATGTTCGATCAGATCTTGAACTAAAGATTGATAGTAAACTTTAAATGACTGATAAAAAATACATAAATGCTTCACATTTTCTTTGTTCACAATTTACGGAATCTACGAAAACTTGTAGATATTTGATGTGTAATACGATTTCTTTTTATAGTCCTTGAACTAAAGCTTCGTATTCGCGGTGTTATTAATTGCAATAGAATTCAAGTTTGCAAGTTAGCATAATTTGTTCCTACGGACTAACCAAAACGCATCCGCCACCTTTCTTCATTAGACTTAGAACCATCAAAAAATAATTTCCAAAATAAATATTTATTTACGGGGAGTATCTACAAAATTAATACATTTTAGAACTATCTACATTTGAGAAAATTTTTCTATTTGAGATAAACAGAATGTTCTAAATAAGGTGAGTATGAGCATTGAGAATTCCCTAAGAAAGAATCAAAAAATTTGAATAATTGCACTGATGATATTCTTTTATTTGTATACTGTAATTTGGATTGTCATTCTTGTAGATGCGAAAAGGTATGATTTTGATGATTACTTTAATGACTTTTTAATACAATTTGTGAACCTTTTGTATCATGGATTTAGAAGTCATAGGGAACTATCACAAAACATGTAGTAATCGATGTGTATAACAGCCATGATAATGGTTATTTTCTATACGGGGAAAGAGGAAAACGAAGGGTTCTTCACTCTAAAAGATAAAGTGAAGTGGAGATAAGCAGCTGTTCCTGCGGATGAGAACCAAACGAAACATGAGAGCGGATCAGGGGAGAATGGAAACGAGGCTGAGAGAGAGAGGACACCATTTCAGTGCCTTGTGTAAAAGTGGATGAAGAGAGGATTATTGTTTGTGAATCCTCGGATCGAAGATCTGGGGATATTACTTTACTTATCTAATTGCTTGGACATCTCCGTATCGTTTTTATAAAAAGAAGACAATCACGCATTGGGTTGAACGGAGAATGGCGAAATACAGATACGTTTGATAATCTTTTGCCAGACATTCGATTTGGTTATTGACTTTGTTGAGGGCGGTTCGATGTATTTTGATCAATGTATTAATGAAGAGTAGTGATTATTCCATCTTCGCATACGCGTTAACCTAAAGCGGTGTATCCTTGGAGGCTAAGGGCCGGCCCCAGAAGGACACTTGTACATGCCATTACGGCTTCGTTTATGTGTGGTTTGTTCATTCTTTGTTAGTTGATTATTTGATATGCTTATACGTTCAGATTACATGCTCTGTTTTAAAGTTGAATCATTGAAGTTTCCTCTGTTGATTTGTGTGTTAACTCTACATTGCGTTCTTATTCCTTTCTAGAGTTAATGCTCCTTCTTATCAGAGCTACGAGTACATTCTATTGACATTTGTGTTGTGTGCGTTTCTAATGCATCGGTATTATTCCATAATTTAAGCTGTTATTGCCGTTCCATTAATATGATTTGTGTCATTTTGCCTTTAGAATAACGAGTGTTCCTTGATTGCAAAGAGTGCATAGATTAAGTTTGAATATGACCCGCGGGACTTAGTATTCATTCTTTGTCCTATTTTTAGGATTCTTTGTTCCATTTCGATTATGGACCTTAATCCTTTGTTTCTTTCTTCATTCTATTTATACGCATTTGATGGTTTCTTTATCGAGAGACGATCTAAGACGCAGTGGCGGTATCGATTGTGACTAGCTCGAGGCTTGCGATCCCTTCTTGAGTTCTTTTCTGCTCCCGGTTCGAAGGGATGGTTTGTATCATTACCGAACCTCTAAGTGATGAGTTGGCTAAGTTCAAGTGTACGTTTGTGCTAAACAATTCAGTTTCGGTTAAACGTCCATTTACTCTTGTATTTCTTAAACACATGCTACTAGCATTACTACGACGAATGAGCCTCGGGGATTGAGTCACTCTTTGTAATGACAAAAACGCTCTCGGGTTGACATATTAATGTGAGGTGAATAGAGGTGAAAGAGACCCTTTTTATAGCTCTACATTTTGGCGCCGTTGCCGGGGAAAGAGTGAAGCCATTTGTCTTTTTGAGGTAATTAGCCTGGCTTGCTAGGGAGGAGTTGGATCTAAAAACGGAAGGTAAGAACCTACGTACGAGCATGTAAAAGGCACACTCTGTTATCCGCTTTCCTAACGGTTGTTTTTGCTTGTTTGAACGGGGGAAGTTAGTAGTTTATTTTTTAGTGCATAGCTAAGCGAGAAAAACCGAGAAAAAAATATCAAACCCCATCAGAGCAGAAAAAAGCCTGAGGGGCGGGGGTGACCCTTGGCCAGAACAACCTTCTTTCTGACGAAATCTATAAGAAAACGAGTCTCAGTATCGGTAGGTTTCAAGAAAAACACTTCTAAAACACCTACTAGTTCCCTTCGAGGCCACGGAGATCACCATCGCCCAGCACAATGTGATGCATAGTCAAGGCGAGGAAGCGAGGACTTTCAAAGACCCAAAATTATCGAAATTATTGCGGGGAGGGAACTCTAGCAACTTTATTGAAGAGAAGGAGAAACGAGGCAAGACAAAATCTCCTCTTGGAAACAAATCAGCCATTAGATAGCACGGATGAAGTGCCCGCGAAAGTCATTGTTGAAGAGATTCGATCTCCTCAAACACACAGTATTCCATTATTAGGATAAAGACGCTATTAAAAAGATCCCCAGTAAGCAGATTTCCCAACCAACCTAGGAATACCCTCCTAGATATCCCCCGGAAGATTCTTAAGCATATATTCGATCCCATGGCTCAAAACCAACCAAACGCTCAAAACCGACCAAATACTCAAACCTCTACATTACAATATCCTATAGTGGATTAAACTTGACATTCACACCATGTTATCCCTCTTGACATATCCCCACATTTCATGGACTCACATCGGAGGGATCGGATGCATTCTATTCGAAGACCGATGTGTTGTATGTCGAGGAAGTACGATTACACCATAGATCCCAAAGAACATTATTCCCCTCTACATTGAAAGGGCGCCTTAAGATGGTTTATGGGGCTAGGTGGTGGGGGTTATCAACAATTGGGATCAAATGAAAGAATCCTTCTTAAAAGTACAAGGATTATTGTAGGTCTAGAGAATAAAAGACGAAATATTTCAAATGATAACAGGACAAATGAAACATTAGAGGTATGTGGAACGTTTTCGGTATAATTTACAAAGATCTGCTGCCACATGCATACCTTTGCATGACAATGTGTTGCTTGCATTAATGAGGGCATGAAGGAACAATGGATTGAATCATTAAACATTATGGGCAAAGGGGATATTTATCGAAGAATTTCTTGACATCATGACTTATGTATCGGGAGTTCGAGAGGCGACACAAGAATAAAACCGACGAATATGATCGGTCGCAAAGAGATAACAAAGTATCGTGAAGGAATAACTTGATATGAAATTGGAAATTTATTAGAAAATTTTAAAGGCGATATTATGGGGACACTAACTACACAACGTGTGTGCGGGCTAAACAAAAGCAGGCGGAGGCGAACGGAGACATGGCAATCTTGTCTAGTTGCGAGGAAAAAAACACGACCACAGTGCCCTGCGGATAAAAAAAGTCAAACAACCATCATGCAAAAGACCACCTTACGGAGCGCCTCACTTCCAGGGTCGACGATATAAGGAAGCGAGAAGAAGAACCGAGAAGCGGTGAATTCAATCAACCCGACGCGCCGGTGGCAACCAAGACAACACAGTATGTTTCGAGACCCAGCCTCTTTCTTTCAAACCCACGGTATAATGCTCAACAATATGAGTATGTGGCAAAATCAATCTCAAACCCATTTACAAACTAGTCACCACAATCATTTCCTTCTCAAATCAAAGCAGATCAAACAAACTAAGTGGTTGACAAATTTCCCTTACACTCCACCATATTGTGTGTGTCCCTCCTCTTCCACAATGGACCCCCTCTACTTCACAAGTTCACCACTGTGAGACAAAGTGGCAAGAGCGGAAATACCACCCGGCCGGAACGATTCCGCTCCCTCAACCTACTTTTAGCACAACAAAATCCCGAGTCTAACTTGAGGCCGCAACTCCCGACGACCCGATCCCAATCCAAACAACGAGCCGAGGGTCCAATCTATTCAAATCATAGAATCACGAGAACCGAGGACTGATTTAAAACGGTGAAACGACCTTGAGTTAAGATGCGGGGCGTATAATTGAGCGAGGGAGATAAAACAATTCATGTTGAAGATCGGTTACCCGGAAGAACATCGGTCACAACAAGAGGATGTAAATAAGCAACAAACTCATAATCAAACAACCATCTCTCTGGTTCCCAGAACGTTAGCCATCTCAGAATCCATACAATACCACCGGAAACACAGCATTAAATTGCAGCTTGTATAAAAATTCCATTCCTCCAGTATTCAAAGACATTCATATCACACTTAAAATACAAAAAGTTTATTGCATAAAAAAACCAGGAGGAACAACAAACAATCAAAGAGTCAAATCGTCGGCACTGTAAACTCTTGTCGGAAAGAGAAAACACACTTAAATATGAAGACTAGGAATCCAATTATATTCAAATTTATGGCCAGAATACTGCCCTAATGCCTTGGTTGATTGGGGCTGCAATTAATGTTTAACAACCACAACACTTAAAGCTGGGCATTCCCATCCCCAACAAGACCCCTCCTCTTGTTAGAATTGGTGACAGGATACGTAGTTGGGTCAGAGGGGAGCACTCTACATGATGTCATGGTCTGTGTAGAATCACAGGAGTATCCAGCGGTTTCACGATAATTAATCCAAAAACCCGACTTGATGGACACTAGCTAATTTTAGGTAGACCTTGGCTCGCTACTGATGCCTACATTGAGTACACGGCGATATGACCATAACCGAGAGGACCAAATAGCAAATTTAGTTCTGTATCCTCCAGTAACGTGAAGTGTCACAATGATTAAAGCAGATAAGCACCACATCATATCTTGCGATAACATTAGATCTCCATTAACTATACAAGAGGCACTTGATTTCAAAGATCAAACGAGAAGACGATGCCATTAACAATTTCATTACTCAAGCGAACCTCGCACACAATGTCACATGATAAAAGCGACATTTGATAATGAGTTAGAAGAAGACCCCTTTGAAAGATATTCATGATCAAATAATACTGTCACTACATTTAACGAATAGTAAAGCTGTGGAAATTGCAGGAAAACTTTAAACATCGTGCTAATCTCCTGCAGGAACAAGAAACAAAGCTCATCCATCTGTTAACAAAATATCAAGAAGCATTTGCATGGGACTACCACATTATGAAGGAATTGATCCCCGATTTATATGCCCATCACATTTACATAGAAAAAGATGCAGGACCTGTGCGTCGGCCGCAAAGGAGACTTAATCCCCATCTAAAAGATGTTGCTTGCATGCAGACTTGAAACTTTTAGATGTGAATTTTATCTACCCTATCTACGTGATAAATAGGTCTCTCCCTTGTGGTGGTACCAAAAAAGAATGGGAAATGGAGAATTTGTGTGGATTATAGGGAACTTAACAAGGCAACACAAAGATCATTTTCCTCTTCCTTTCTAATATAGATCAAGTATTGGACACTTTGGGGAAGAAGTTCTTTTCTTTCTGTGGATGGCTTGATGGATACAATCTGATTGATTGCCCCACGAAGACCGAGGATAAAACTACCTTTACTTGTCCTTGGGGAACATTTACTGTCGAGTTTTACCTTTTGGCTTATGTAATGCTCACATACATTTTGGAAGGCTATCCTTGGTATTTTTGCGGATTTAATCAGCAGTGGACTTGAAGTTGACATGGATGACTTTACACCATACGGAGATGACCCGATCGGCTCTAGACACCACACAGAGAAAGTCTGCTTATTTGCACATTGTTACTAGGCTTTGCTTAAGCAATGAAAAATGTTTTTGATGATGAGAATTTGAAGGACTTATCCTAGGACACTATGTCTCGGCGGCCGGCATTCAATTATTCGGCCAAAATCCAAATACTTTTGCTTATTCCCACTCCTACTACTCAAACGGAAGGTACGGAGTTTTCTTGCGATTTCGGAGTTATTATAGACGATTTATATAGAGCATTATTCGCACATTCTTGCTCCTTTATATGCAACGGCCAGTAACGTTGATTTTCTTTGGACGAGAAAAATGTGACCATGCGTTCGAGGATCTAAAGCTTGTATCTCACGGCGGGTGTGAGGACAGAAGCTGGGACCCTCTCGTTCCGGATATCATCGATACCTCGGATACGGCCATTGGTGCGGTCCTTGGGCGGGGAAGAGGATAAAAAACCATATGCTATATATTACATCGGCAAAAATTTATCCTATTTGAATTGAATTTTGTATTCTTGAAAAAGAATTTCATTGTAATACATCTTTGTACGATAAATTTAGACATTATATCACGGAGCTACCCTGTCATCTTGTATACGGATCATTACGCTATAAAATATTTAGCAAATAAACTGTCTGTGTGCCGGAGTAACTCGATGGTTAATCTTATTACGAGGTCGATATAACGATCAAAGGACCGCCACACAACAGAAACCACATAGCGATTTTTGCTGAGGATACCAAAATCAAACGATACGCTGAGCGATGGAGAGATCAATTTCCGGATGAACACACATTTCTTTGTTGCTGTTCAAACACCATTTTGGTATCTTTGATGTTTACCCAATTACCTTGGGTGATGATACCAGCATCCGCTCTAATGAGCGTAAACGGAGTATTGAGAAAAGTTCTGATTTTAGTGGATTGGAGGTGTTGTTTTCCCCAGAGCGGAGACATGCATATCCAGGCAGTGTTAAGAAGGATGAAATCTTTGACATCCTAAAAGCACATCACGATGGACCATGTGGGGGCACTTGGCTGACGTGAATTTGGACGCAGTATTACTGGTGGGATATTGCGGCCTACGATCTTCAAAGATGCAAAGAAGTTCAGTAGGCATGACTGAGTTGCCAGTGACAGGAGCGGCATTCAGTGATGAAATACCTACGAAACCACGATTAGTCATTGAACCATTCCAGGCAGTGGAGCTCTGGATTTCGTTGGACCCAACAAGCCCTTCATCAAATCAAAAAACATGATACAGTGTATGGAATGTCACCAAATGGGTTGAGGCGAAGCATTGCAAGAGCCTGGAGGGCTCTGATAATGGGTTCTCTGTTCTTTTATTTGTCGTTATGGCCTTCCTAGGGAAATAATTACGGATGGAGGACCTGATTTTGTTGGGCTTTTATTCATTACTGACACTTAACAATTATCATGTCTAGCATAAGATCACTACTCCATATCACCCACGAGGCGAATGGGCGGAGTGAAAGTAACTTTAATAAAATAATAGAATCAATCTATGTGCATCACATAGGCGTAGTGGGCTACTAGTGCAGAAGCACTGTAGACCTGAGCTCATGGAGGAGCACCATGGTTACTCACCTGCTCAACTGGTGTTTGGAAAACAACTATTTTCTAACGGACCAAATCAAATACTAAGAAAATGCAGCACGGTTAGCTGGGCTGGCGAGCACCAAATAATCAGCTATGACGGATGTTCGAATTAGGCAGTCTGACTCTGCACCACACCTACAAAATCGGCATTAATTCAGTGAGAGAGCAAATGGCATGATGCGCTCTGTTAAGAATAAAGTCTTCCACGAGGCTGGGCTTTGTTATACGATTCTGGATTGAGACACCACACAGGAAAAATTGGGGCTTCAGTGGTTAGGACCATACGAAATCCAGAAGGGCACATGACAATGGAACTCTCTTGCTCTAATCACTATTGATTCTGGATAGCCATTTGAGTAAGTAGTCACTAAGTCGTCTCTAAGTAAACACTAGAATCTGTGACAGTCTGGCACAGTCTTGTCCCTGGAGATCTTGGAGAGAGAAATCCTTCTCACACAAATTCATTAAAAGTCTGTTTTCTTTTATGATTGTACATAAAGATTTTTGTTTCTTGATTCTTGCTTGTAAATTTGATTTGAATAATTCTTGTCATTTTCTTGTTCTTTTCTTCCACAAAGTTTGATTTTTGCTCTTCTAATAGCATATATGTTTTTTATATTGGTTTGCTTATTATTACTTCTTTTCTAAAGGAAACGACATTAGTCTCTTGTTGTTTCTTTCCAGAAAAACGATATTGTTCGCTTTATCTATTTGTTCCTTTTGGTTACCAGCATTTCCCTTTTCTTCAAAAAAAACGGCGTTCTTTTATTTTACGTGCGGCTTTTCAACGGAATGGCATATGGAGTGTTTCGTATGATTGCCGTTCCTTTTCCCAAAAGGAACGGCATTTTGCGATTTTGTTCCTTTTCTATTATCCACTGTGAACACCGTACATGCATACTTTTGATCTCTTTGATGATTTAAATTGAGGATGCTTTCCCGTCTTCTTTCTAGTCTTCAAGCCTCGGCTATGCATTTGTACGATGAATGTAAAGACACAACATACCGAAATCACATAGACGAGGAAGTTGGCCTAGACTTAAGCGAGGCACAACTCAATCGACTACGTGATCAAACAGATTAAACCCAGTCGACTCTACGCACTACAAAATACGACATTAATTCAACAGCTGAGAGAGCCAAATGGCATGATGCACTCATTAAGAATAAAGTCTTCCACGAGGGAAGTGGGGGATTTGTTATACCGATTATCGGTTTCGGGACTTCACACAAACCGGACTCGATGGTTGGGACCATGCAATCCGGAAAGGTACATGACAATGGAACTCTTACCTCTAATCACTATTGACGATTCTGGATATGCATTTAAGGTAGTAGTCCTGTGGGTAGTCTACAAAGTAAACCACTTGCAGGAATCTTGCGCAGTCTGACAGGAATATCTTGATGCGGGGAGATCTTAGAGAGGAAGAGAAATCTTTATACGCAATTCATTAAGAAGGTCTATTTCTTTTGCAATTTGTACATGAGATTTTTTGTTTCGAGTGATTCTTGTACATAAGTTTGATTTGAATAATTCTTGTCATTTCTTGTTCCTTTTTCTTCCACAAAGTTGATTTTTGCTCTTCTAATAGCATATGTGTGTGTTTTTTATATTGGTTTTGTAACATTCTGTTGTTCGCTTTTTCTAAGAGCATTGAATATCTCTGTTGTTTTCTTTTTCGGAAAACGATATTGTTACGCTTATCGTATTCCTTTTGGTCTATTGTTCTTTCTTCAAAAAACGACGTTCTTTTTGTTACGTATTTTGACTTTTTCAACGGAACCTTTTATGGAGTGTTTCGTATGATGCCGTTCCCTTCCCAAAAGGAACGACATTTCTCTTCGATTTGTTCCTTTTCTATTATCCATACGTTGTTACTTTTCCAACGGAACACCATTTGCATACTTTTTGATCTCTTTGATGATTTAAGAATTGAGGATGCTTTCATGGTCTTCTTTCTAGTCTTCAAGCCTCGACTATGCATTTATGCGATGGAGCCTCAGAACACAACATGCAGAAATGCACCAAACCATAAATCGCTCTATCTATAAGGCTGCGTAATAAAAAGGACGAGATGGAAAGACATACTTATTTCTTACCTTTTAATGACATGGTTTTACTAATTTTGCCCAGAATGATTATCTTATATCTTGATTCCCTTAAAATCTTTTATTAATATTTGGAAGTCAGGAGCAAAGAGTTTAAATCTTCCTATGAGATAATAAGACTTCTTCTACATTCCTACTCTTAAGGAAGTGTAGAACCACCACTTTGTGTATAAATAAGGAAAAAGAAAAAAACATGTCAAATGTCAGGAAAATAGGGATGAGGGGGTCTCATTGAGGCTTGACCTACCACATGATGTGAGGAGGAAGTGAAGTGGCATTCCCATTACGGCCACCACACGGGGATATGGTCCAAAGGTGTATCAAAATCTTGCTCCTTGGAGCAGAGTCTCAGTGAAGGCAGAGCACACCCCGTTTCGCTCTTTCCTGGCTCAGACTAGTATGGTTAGCGGTCACCCGAGCTAGCATGACGGTACATTCGACATAATAACGGTCCTAAGTATACACACGGGATCACCTGGGTTAGAAATTGCTCATCTGCCAGGTTCATAAGACACTGTTAGCGTGAGTAATAACAAAATAGCTCCCGAAGTCACCTTACGCAGGCTAGGTAAGATATTAACACTCTTTTGTTTCTTTATCCTAGGCATTAATCACATGTTCCCGATTTATACCGCATGAATATTTGCTCATTACCCAATCGTGGCAACGGAGGTGACCATGACCGCTTTAGATTAGCGAATACGATACATGCCTATCCATCGGCCTCAAATCATAACACGACGTACCTCCAAATCATATCACGCGATCCATCTCGCCTCGATTTCGATGTCATTGTCCTTTTTCAACATGGCATAAGTTCACATGCGTTCCTTTCGACTTGATTACGGGCCAGAGTGTAAACTCCATTATTTGCCGAGCTGAGACATTATCACCTTTGTAACGGGGGGGAAGTTAACCTCATCATTCCCCGTATTCGTGTCAATTCATCATTCGGAAAATGCGGATTCCACGACGGTTTGTGGTTTCACGGCATGGCATATTTTATTTTATTTTTTTCGCACAAGTTGTTTTTGCTTGCATACTCTATGTTTTCTTTTTGCGAAACCACCGCTCTCTGTGTTTAATTCGAAAACGTTTTCTTCATTCCATTTAGAAATCGCAGTAACGAAATCTCATGGAAACGAGCAATTCGTAGTGAGCCTCAACGATAACGATCTCTGTACAACGCCGAGAAATCTTGAAGAGCGGGGATAGTTGAACTATTTCAATCGCTTACGGGAGAATGAAGACAGGTAATGGAATTTCTTGAATGCAAGAAGACCACTCCACCGTAAAAGCACTTCCGCGGTCACGGTACATAATTGCGAAGTCTCGGAACCACCGGCTACCCGGACGGTATGGACATTCAAGGCAGTGCAGAGGAAGTCATCGACATCTTCCAAGATGAAGGCCACGACATTTGACAATCAAGGGAAAGGAATTCGCCGGCGAGCCCTGAGCGAACCACGGACGAGCTAGCGAATGTCACAGGCTACGTACTTGCGAAGGAAGAAAAGACGTAGTAGAACCACGACACCTTAAACTTTTAACTGTTCTAAAACAAATGCTGTGAATTTACCGAAAACACTCTTAAATTCGTCATTACATGATGCGCACAAAGTATGAAAAGGGCACGTACGTAGAGGCAATTGATGATCTGCAGGTTAATTTTCGACTTGTTGTTAGTTATAGTCTTACCCGATAGAGCGGTGAGGAAAGACTCATTTCCCGATTGAAGGAAGATCGGCAATGCATCCACGAGACGCGAGACGTTCTGTAAACACACCGAGAACAACGGGCGAGCGAGGAAAATGTTGCTAGTACATCATGACAACTTGAGAATTACATCAAGAATCCGCAAGCGAAAGCATGTAGTTGATTCACCCGAGCAACCGGAGAACCCGAAGGAAATCAGCTCGGTTAGCTCGGATGAGAGGAAGCATAAACAAACCCGGAAAGTCAGCCGGTTGGCTCGAATAGCGAGAAGGCAGGCAGGCACCGGAAGGCACCGAAGCCAACCCGATAATAATTGAAGATAGGCAACCGAAGAAGAAGTAGAACTCGCGAAACAGGAAAAAGAAGCGAGCGGAAACGGGAAGAAGAAATGGGACAGCGGAGAATAGTCCATTACGCGGGACTTACTAAAGAATATGACACAGCCATGCATCACGGCCAATATGAGTAAATACGGTCAACCTTCTAGCTCGGAAGGAATCCCCGACCAATTTCAAGAGAACATGCCTGGCATGATGAAGAAGAAAATGCGAGAGCAGGGAACAATCTGCTACACATGTCTGAAGGAAAGTCTAGAGGAAGAACCCCGGAGGAAGAATCGGAGACAGGTTGAGGAGCATACACCCGAGCAGTGGGAAGCGGAGGCGGTGAGGAAGAACCACGAGGAGGAAGAGGTAGCAGGCGGGTCATGATCCAGTTCATCATCAGCAGAACTGTAGTTCCTTCAAAGGAATCAATGGAAATCAAGAAGTTGAGGAAGGAACGGACTAAACTATTAAACACGATAACACATCTCGGGCAACAAATGAGGATTTTGAAAAAAAGAACCCGAGAGAAAGCAAAGAGGAAAAAGAGGGCCCGCAAAGCCTTTGTTTTCCAAGACTCGGAGATTTCCAATGCCAGATTCCCGATTAAGACAGAAAAAAATGGTAGGGGGGGGTCGGACGGAGGCACCACCCTCGGGGGGTGTCCAGTCCTACGAACTCTAAGCAATGTGAAGGTTCGGAGTAAAACTCCCGACCTCTCTTGATGCATGGAGGAAAGATCCCAAAGACAAAACCTTTGAAGATGGTGAAACAAGCACGGCAAGAAATGGAGTAACTTAAAGAGCAAACGGTTCCGCTAAGAGAAATATGAAGAGTTGCGGCGGCAACTAAGGGATGTCGATCAATCTAAAAGACGGAGTTTTTGAAGGATGGATGAAGGAAGACAAGAGGAAGTCACACGAGGTAACCTAAAACTAGATATCAAGTAAGGATGAATGACTTGTGTTCTTTATATAATAATGTTTTAGCATGTAGGGCCCTGCTAAAACACTCTATTCCTATTAGAACGGTATTTTATAATTACAAATAAAGGCATTAAGAGCGTACTACCCCATACACAAATCAACAATGTCAATGATTTTATATTTGACTGTGAACGTATGATGGAATCCCGAGAGGTTGTTGTGTGAACTCTATTTACATGACCTTGTGCTAAGTCGGAAGTGAATTGAACCTGGTCCCTCCATTGGTGATATTCAATTCAAGCATTCATTTCATTCGGAGCTAACTTGATTAAGTGGTAAGCCTATGATACCTTTCGAGTCAAGAAAATGGTCTAGATTTGAAGTTGAGTGAGCCTAGGAACCCGATGCGGTTATGAATGACTCATATAAACCACATAAGGACTCCGGTGTCATTGTAACAGTGGGAACCCCTTGCATGGTACTCATTCAGGGACTGATGTTCTTTTCCATTAAGGACTTGGCCACTAATGCGACCAAATTTCGATATCGAATCTCTGATCCACACATCCGGCTCGAGAGAGCCATTTAAGTATGAGAACTTTGAGTTCGGCTGGCGACCGTTTGAATCTCATGTGACCTTCCAAACGGTCATCCTGGTTGGGGTGTGAATTTCGCGCTCCAATTGTGGCATCCCGGCACATGGATACCGGGCCACTGTATGATATGCTGAAGGGCAAGCGGAGTCGATTCTTTGATTGTTAATCACTCAACATGGTTGTAGGCCTCCGCATGAAACTCCTTCTCCAGCTTCCTCTCTCCTTGCATTACATGTCAACTACAATGTTTTCATGAGGACATGAAACAAGGTAAGCGAGGAGGTGTGTGGAGTACGGAAGGTATGATTTTGATGATTACTTTAATGACTTTTTAATACAATTTGTGAACCTTTTGTATCATGGATTTCGAAAGTCATAGGGAACTATCACAAAACATGTGAAAATCGATGTGTATAACTTAGCCAGCGATAATGGTTATTTTCTATACGGGGGAAAGGAAAACGAAGGGTTGCTCTAAAGATAAGAACGAAGTGGAGATGTCGATGTTCCTGCGGATGAGAGCAGAAACGTAAAACCATGGCTCCGTTCAAGGAGAATCGGCTCGAGACGAGAGAGGACACCGGCTCGGCGCAATAGCAGGCGGATGAAAGTTAACGTTTGGCGAATCCCTCGAGGATCGAATCTGAGGATACGGCCAACACTTATCTAATTGCTTGGACATCTACGCCATCGTTTTTATAAAAAGAGACAGAATGTTAGTTTAGAGAGACGATAGGCGAGATAAGATATGTTTGATGTAATCTTTTGTAAGACATTCGATTTGGTTATTGACTTTGTTGAGGCTAGGTTCTGATCTTTTTGAGTAAATGTATTAATGAAAGATACATTGATTATTCCATCCTTCGCATCTTTGCGTTAACCTAAAGCGGTGTATCCTTGGAGGCTAAGGGCGATACAGAAGGACATACGTACCATTACGGCTTCGTTTATGTGTGGTTTGTTCATTCTTGATAATGATTGATTATTTGATATGCTTACGTTCGGATGCATGCTACTGTTTAAGTTGAATCATTGAAGTTTCTACGGCCAGTTGTGTGTGCTCTGCATTGCGTTCTTATTCCTTTCTGGGAAGTTTAATCGCATATCCTTGCAGCCGAGCTACTGTTTGTTCTATTGACATTTGTGTTGTGTGCGTTTCTAATGCATCGATCGTATTCCATAATTCCCAAACATTATTCTTGGTTCATTAATATGATTTGTCATTTGCCTTTAGAATAACAGAGTGTTCCTTGATTGCAAAGGTACTGAATTAAGTTTGAATATGACCCGCGGGACTTAGTATTCATTTCTTTGTCCTATTTTAGAGTTCTTGTTCCATTTCGAAATTATAGTTTAATGTTGTTCCTTTCTTTGTTCTATTTATACGCATTTGATGGTTTCTTGTGAGAGACGATCTAAGGCGTAGTGAGCGATGTCGATCCTTTGTTTAGCTCCCGGAGCTTGCGATCTATGCTTGAGTTCTTTTTCTATCGATTTCACGAAGGGATGGTTTATCATTAGAGACCTTGTTGTTGAGTTGAAATTACCAGTGTGATTTACTTCTTTAAAGCAATTTGATTTGAGTTAAGCATCCATTTACTCTTGTATTTCTTAAAGCAACGTACTACTAGCATTACTGCGGCGGGCTGTTCAGTTCAGGTACTCTTTGTAATGACAAAACGCTCTCGGGTTGACATATTAATGTGAGGTGAATAGAGGTGAAAGACCCTTTTATAGCTCTACAATTCTCTCCTTCCAATTAACATTTATATGTATTTTTGATGTTTTTCTCGTTCAGCCTTTATCGATTTGGTTTACCACCATTGTAAGGAAACCACATATGCGACCAATCGAGTTGCGAAATATCCATGAAGTTTTTTTCGACCAATCTCTTCTAATAATTAAGCAATAAAATTCTGGAATATTTGCAACTAAAATATCAATGACTTGACATACCTTTGGGTTTGATGAGAATCTTATGGTAACCTGATTTAATTCACCAATCACTTCAACTTGCGATCGATCTAAGCTGGACTATTCGCCTGATTTTTGTAGTTGAATGCTCAATTTTGCACATATTGATTTTGGTAAAATGTTAGATGAAGCTCAAAATCCACTAAACAATTATGCAAATTTTTATTGAAAACTTCATAACTAAGAATAAATGGAGAGGAGTATGAGATCTCGACCTTCCTCCAATTAAAGCGATCTTATACAGATCAACTGCTGATCGCATTAGGCGGGAGGCCTTCCCATCTCGTTTAAAGCTTGGGAAATGAAAGGACGGAAAGGTTTTACGTACAACATGTAATTCTTTCAAAGTACCTTTTTTGGTGTTTTAACTTTCTCAATTCATAAAAAGTGATGTTATCCCTAGTTCTTCATGTCTTCTATGATATTATACTCCATTTTCATGCGGGACAATCAATGTTCTCGATGGCGTTGATGAATGCACATGCGATTTGGGCTGATTTTGAATTGCTTTAGATGTCATTTTCTTGGGTGCAACTTTATCTTTAGTCAATGAGCATGCGCTCTTTGACTTAGAAGTAGATTGAGGAGGATCAAGTTGATTTCTGCCAGTGCTAGCGGGAATGCTTCTTGATCTTCCTCATCTAGAAGGATGAAATCCCACATACCTTGTACTTCTACAACTTCTTTAACTTCATCGGTAGTTTCTTGATGTGATTTCTTCTTCTTCTTCTTCTTGATTGACATTAGTTATAGCATTTTGGTGGCTTTGGATGGAGTTGAAGGGTTTCTTCTAAAAGGCTTGAAAGATTTTTGAAAGATGTTTACCCTTCTTGATTCTTAATGTCAACCATTTCGTTAGACATGGTTTTCAAAACTTTTGCGGTCCTTCTAAATCAAAGGATCTTTTGATGCTTTTTCTGAATCTTCTGTAAAGATGAATTTGCTTGGATTTTCATTCTTCTATCTCATTTTCTTGTCTACTGCAAAAACAGCCAATCATTTTCTCTGGCTATTGCCTCCTTCATGTTTTACGCTAAAGTTGGTTTGTTGACCCTATCAACAAAGATTGCTATGTTTGATGGTAGCGAGAAATGTACCATTCACTTCACACCTCTTCGCTAGCTTGGAAGGCAGGTAGGAATTTGTTTAACAATTTATTGAAACGTGAATTAAAATCCTTGACAAGTTCCTTTGAGTCGAGGTCTAATATTAGGCAGATCATTTATCAAAGTAGTTGTGAACTATCTATGTCCATAGGTGATCAAAAATTGATTTTGAAAGATATCCCAACTAGTGATGGATCCAGGATGGTAATGAAAAATACCATGATCAATTTGCTCCTTAATGAAGTATAAGGGAAAAGTCGGAAAACGACATCTTCATTAATAACTACATTGATATTTATGGACAACATAAAAATTCTTTATATGTTCTTCTTGCTGTGACCTTGCTTAGTTAAACTTAGGCGACCTTTTCCAGGATGGGCGGTAATTGACTTAAGGGTGCGGGCATTAATCTACGCTTGCATTATTCCATGGCATTTGAGGCCATCAACGAACTACTAACGGAGGAAAATTTAGAAGATGATATACATGATTGAGAAGATGAGGATGTGCAATTATAGATGATTGAGGAAAGTGAATGCGGAAGTTCTAGTGGAATGAGGGACAATAGTCGAAGTGGAGGGGTGGATGGTTGGCTTTGTGATGAAGAGGTTGAGATGGGGTGATGATGAAGAAGGTCTGTCGTTGTCGGACCTTTAGGTGATTTCCTAGCTCTCTTCCTTGCTGGGTAGAGGTAACTCGATTGGCTAAATGCCAAGCTTTTCACTTTATGTGTCAGTGAGATGAAGCGAGTTATATTGTGAAGTTGTACTTGTGATATTTAGCCTTGATCACTTGGGTGACTCTTGAAAATCTTTGGGATTTTGCTTTATGAATCAACGTTCAGCTTCGAAGTTCAATAACAAATTGTTTTCAAAAGTCGGGGTTTGTAGGCGTAGTAGTTCTTACACTTTAACCTTACCGGATCTAGATTTACAATTTACGAGTGCGATGGAGAAGTCGAGGAGATGGTGAGGGTGAATTGCCTCTTGGAATTGTTAGATTTAGATTTGGCACCATTCATAGTTCGTGGCCCTCCTTCTAGTGCCAAAATCATGACCACTGAGCTTCTGGCATCCGGGTCTTACAACAAGGGGGATACCCACCCAGTCCGGACCTTGGTTAGCAACTCCTTTTCCGTTTGGTGTAGTGGGTCCGACTGGGGATAATGGGACCAGTTTCCAAATGTGTGTGTGTGTGTGTTGAGAATTGATATTTCCTTTCTAAAGTTCCTAAGTGAAATTCTTTTATTCTATTTCTAATATAATCATATGCAAATTGTATTCTAATTTAAACAGAAATACCTAATTCTAAACTAACCCGGGATGTAATCTTTCTATTTATGCGATCTAAAATGATTTCGAATAAAAATTGGTAATAAAGATCATTCAACTGTTACAAGAAAATAATTCAATAAATATAAACCACTTCATATAAAAAGTTAGATGAAACAGTTGTGAAAAACATATCGCATAATAAGTTATTCATACATCAAGCTTAAATAAATAGCTATCACCGTACAAAAGTGCCAAATGATAACTCAAGCATTCAAGCATCAATATATAAACAACTGAACATGAATATCACTTTAACACAAAGAAAAAATAGTTAAGAGATAAAAGTACCATTTATAACTAGTTCTACGCATGAGCTTCAAGCAATAATGACTTATCTCTTCTTAATCCAACATCTGCTAAGAGTACAAAAGTGCAACATCAGTAGAAGATATTAAATGCAGATATCAATAAATCTCGTTCCATTCACTCATCAAAACCTCCTCTGAGGGTGAAAAAGTGCATGTTCTGAGGACAAGTTTTTGACAGATTTCAGGACCCTTGTCTAAATGCATGAGAAGGGTTTAAATACTACTAACTAAATCTAAAAAAATAACTTATTACAAAAATTTAGGATACGGTTTAAATGACCATCCTTTTTCTAGGAAAAAATAAAGTAAAACTAATACTAAATCTAAAATTTAAAACTATCAACTAACTACTTATGAATCTGATCTTTGAGTCTGCAAGCATTCAGCTTCAATTTGAGAAGAACAAGTTGACCGACTTCATATTTTAATTGCCCTGTGAAAACGACATCGGCAAGTGCTGATGCTATCTTCTTGGTAGAATTAATCATAAAATTGAGAGCCATGCATTGGCTGTGTGGTTTTACCAGACATGCCTAGTAAGAATTCCAATTTAAATTTGTTAATCCTTTAATCGATTATGCCTTTTCTTCAGCTTTCTATTTCCACTCTGTTTGCAGTTGTTGTGCTTGTGGTAGGTATCCTGGAATAGTTTCTGAAATTAAATTTTCCTTGTGCACGTTCTCATTTATATAATCAATAATGTTGCTCACTGCTGTGGCTACCTCCTCCGCTGCTTGTTATGCATTCTTGATCAATGCATCCCAATTATTGAAGAGCATTTCTTTATGACTGCCATTAATGATTGGTGCTCCTGCTCTTTTTCCCTCCTCTGTCTCTTGCCAAGCCAAATAGTTAGTAACTCTTTCATTAGTTAAATCATAATCATGTCGTAATTCTACGACATGATTAGTGATTTTATCACTTTCTTCACAAAAAGAGTTCCATTGTGAAATTTTTTGGCATAATATATCATGTTGCTGTAGTAGTTAATTATTCAAGGAAATAGATTCTGTGATAAACTCTGTAAGTTTGGGGTCATCTTTGTGCATCTCTTGCATAATCTGTATTTGTTTCTCTTTTTTAGCCAAATTATTCTGATATCCAACTTGCATTTGTTGAAACTTTTGCTGTAATTTTTCAAGTTGTCTTTGTGCTTCACTATTAGCATTGGTCTGTTCTAGTTGTTGTTGCAGAACTTGTATTTGACCTTCTTTTTCATTTAATAATTGTCGTACCTCAGATGCTTTTTCGATGGCTATAGAGGCATATGCTCCTGTAATCTGAGATAATTTAGTAAGATTTTCAGTTGGATTATTAGTAGGATCTTGCCATAAAACATCCAATTGTTTTGCATCAGTAGAGATTACACTTTCTAATTTCCTTTTCTTCCTTTTTTTTCTTACCACTGCTTTATGTTGTGGACTATAGAATATATCCAGAGGAGGAATTTCCTCTATTTTAAGTACAAGCTCAGAGGAGGGAGTAATGGGTATATGTTCTGTTTCTGTGACATTGCCACTTATTCCTATAACTAAACCTTTTGTTGTCTATACAGGGGTCTGTATGTTCTATCCTTCAATGTTAATCAATTCATTAAATGTTTCCCATTCCTTGTCTAACTCAGTTCTGACTGATGGTTTTTGTGCAATGCGAGGGGGAAGATTTAACTGTAGAGTGGTTGAAATCTGTTGTTGAGAGAGTTCTTTTGATTGGGCAGTATCCTTTACTGAACCTTCACTTTTATCCTAGTCATTATTAGACTTTTTAGAGTGTTCATAGGTTTCTTTTCCGAACTTTGACTTAGATTTATCTGTAGCTGAACTTCCACTTAGACTGACACTAGGAGTTGGTTCCCTTAAGGGTTCCAAGCGCAAATTATCTAAAGGAATAGTGGTCAACCTCCTTTCTCTGTACATCTTAAATTCTTGGAATTCTTCTGGGGAAAAACGTGTTTGAGCTAAATGTAGAATCTGTTTAAATGTGAATTTTTCTTGGAATATATCATCAAAAAGATCCTCTTCTTCAGAAAATATTCTTACCTTGACTGCAGTGGTGAAATTCTTAACAACATCATACTGGTTGAATAGCCTTCTTGAAAACTTGAACAACTATAAACATGTAATATTGTTTACTTCCTTAAATGCATGACCAATATGAGATAATGAAAATGCTCCGCAGGCCACAGGAAATTGTGGCCAGATGGCCTTCTTTTTATCCTTTAAATCCTTGGTCAAACCTACCTCTCTGCAGGTTTGATACGCAGTTTCCCGGGCTAGGAGTTTATTCGGAACATACACAGGTAAAACATGAGGAGAAGCAGAACTTCGAAAAACCCTAACATAGGTAAACAATTCTTCTCCAAACCATCTTGCGACCGGGAGAATGTCTACTTCTGCTTCAGGAGAAAATCTTGGAGCACCCTTATTATACAACACTTTGTACATGGTGTTAGCGCTCGAATCTGCCTCAGGCTGAGGAAGGCGAGGTTCGAGGCAACATCAAACCAACCTTAGCCTCGTAGCTAGCCCTACGAGGACAGGAGAGGGCTCTCTCCGGGTCTATCTCGGCTGAAAATTTTCAAAGGGGCTGAGATGACCGATAAAGAAAACTGATTTTAGGCTAGTAAATAGATATGAAAAGGGTTTTAAATAAATTTTGTGGTTTTCTGGGAAGCATGGGATTAAGAACAGCTTGAACAGGTAAATATAATCAAAAACACAGATTATCTCCTGAGGCAAGATAAGTAAGAAATTTAACATCAAATTTGAAATTATATAGAGTGAAAGACCGCTGCGAGGTTGACAAGGGCATAGAAGATGAATCCTTGTCAAACAGAAGAAATTACAAAAAACATGAAAGCTTCTCCAGGGCAGAGCAGCAAGCTGAATTCTGCCCTTCTCACTTAGAAACATTCAATATTGAAATGGCGATTAATGAAATGTGAACATAACGATGACATATGAAACAAAAGGAAAAACATTTGCTAAATTTCAAGCCACAAGAATCTCAAGAAACAAAGCTGTATTTCTCCATTAAAATCTCTGATCTAAAACTGTACAATAAAACTCTGTTTTTCTCCTACACTAGCTCTCAGAATTTTCCCTCCTGACAAATGATTATTCAATACATTAAATAAACTAACCTAGGAGAAAACAGATTAACCCAAAGCAAGGGCGTTGTTTCAACTGAACTGATAAAGATAGAAAAGAGGACAACATTCTCCATAAAATTCTCTGATGACTAAACAAATCTGGAGCGTTCTCCTTAAATTCCTCTGATAGCCAATTCAAAGACACAAACTGGATCTCAGATCATTAACTGAAGTCTTAAATAGAAGATTGGTTCCTATTTTCCTGTTATGGTCGATGTCTTCTTTCTAATTTAGCTTTTGACCTTGACTGCCATGTTATATTTGCCATTAAAAACCATTTTTTATAAACATAGCTCAATATATTTTTAATACCAGCAAATTTGGCATAACAAGATTTCTCCTCATGCCAGCAAATGACAACTACGCACCAACATTTCACCTTCGACAGATGATCCTTTGACGTAGATTCACCATTCACCATACCAACTAAATCTGTTATGAAAACCAAACCACTGTTCCTTAAAGTCCTCTGCATACTTTGATTGCCACGTTACAAATGCGCCAGTTTGAGGAAAATCAATGTTATCCGTGTGAGAATTCCAATGTAGACCACGTTTTGAAAAATCGACCTTTCTCCTCTTTTGAACCAGATGTTCTGGACAAAACGGTTTCAAAAGTACTGAAGGAATCTTGTGTAACAAAAGGCAACGATAGAGGTACTTCTTTTGGTGCAGAATGTCGATTGGAAAAGTGAACAGAAATCTCACAAAAAAGGCTGACAAGATCTGCGTGGATCATTGCATTTGACTCCAGAGTTAAAGCTTCAAATAAATATTTTGCCACAAAGCTTTGGAGTTCAACATCGCTTTTCGAAACTACAAATAGCACAAGACTCTCGAGTGAAATCCCTTAGGAGCTTTTCTTCCATGACCTTCGCCCTTTAACCCAGTGCAGAACTGTCATCACAAGAATCTGGAACTTTCGTTGTTCCCTCAACATCAATAACATCATAAGCATGATAAAAATCTACTGATCGATGATTTAAAACCTGTTTGCAATTCGTTGGAGTCAATTTGAGTGAAGACTGGGCGCAAAACATCAATTTTTTGGACGTTGTTGCTCTGTGGGTAGCGCCTCTGCCCAATGGGTAGCGCGCGGCTCTATGGGTAGCGCCCGTGCGAATTTACTCTGGCTGTAAGTGCCCAATGGGTAGCGCCTGACCCAATGGGTAGCGCGCAGCTCCAATGAGTAGCGCGCAACCAAACTCCGTTCAAAACTCTGTTAATTTGTCTGCGGCCTTCCAAAACTTACCATTCAACTTCTATGCCGTGGATTTTGCAAATGAACTTGATCTCCATTATTTATACATGAGAGAAATATCCTTCCAAATCAGATTTGATTTTTGAATTTTTTTGATAACCCACATTATAATGTTTTTGGCATTTTGTCCTTTGGTCCTTTAATATAATGTTTTCTCTTTGGCTTTTCTGAATTTTTGAACTGAAATGCTTGTTGTCTTTTGCAGGGATGCTTGAAGCTGGTGCCACTAAAGAACTGTAAAATTTGAAATATTTTGACCACTTACCTATTTATTACCAAAACATATTTGATGATTTCTTCTTCAAAACAGGGTTTTGAAGAAGAATCAATTTCTCATTGATGACATTCCTGATATAAACAGCTACTGAACCTTCTCCTAGCCTGCAAGTGTTATTGAAACATTCTGAGAACAAGCTCTGCAAACATCTAAATTGCGGTGGGTGAAAGCTGATTCGCATTTTGGCCTGCATATTGAACTGAGACTTTGACAGCTACCTGTCTGCATTTGACTCTGACAGAGGCTGGACAAGACGGAGTCTAACACATGGGCAACATTATGCCATGGAAAATCTTGTAAAAATGGGGAATGAACTTTGAATCCCACAATTCAATGTGATAAACATGAATAGGTAGGGGATCTTGAATTTTCCATTGCCATCCCATTAACGGAAACTTAGAAACATAACAGATAGAATCCATTACATAAGCAGCTAAGTAAAAAGGAGGATAAATCCTCGGAGAGACAGTCCAGTTAGACCAATGATTAAAAATAGCCGTGGCTAAGTTATCAGACAAAATGTTATCCCAATCCACAATGGTAGCATTAACAGCATCATTTAACAATGGTATCCATTCAAATGAAAACTTATTAATGTCAGGCTTTCCAAAAAGCCTACATAGCATAGTAGCAGCAAAACAATATGGAGAAGTGAGAGAATTGGTACTGTACATACCTTATTTATCTTTCTTCAGTGGTTCGTCTCTTCTGGACCATTCCTTGGTGCATTCTGCTAGGTTTTCATTTTCTTTGGCAAAATTTTCTATAAACTGTTTGTTGTAAGTTTCTTGCGGCTCCGGAAAATGATACATAAGCCTCAAATCTTCTGGAGTAAATGAGCCAATGAGGTCTTTCCCCTGAGTCTTGAACTATCTGTCTGTAATATCAGTGCTATCCAGCACCCACTTCACCATGTCTGTATATGGAAGAATCTTAGGTCTTGCTGCTATCTAGTGTAAGAATGAACAAGCTAGCTCTGTAAGAGATGCTTCAGAATAACCAATTGATCCTGCAGTAGCCGAAACATCCATTACTCTAGGGTTTTCTCCTTCAAGTAGATTATGCATACCATTTCAACTCGTGATACCAGCGTCTTTGTTGCAAGCAGTGTCTGTGTACAAGGACGCCATCTCTTTACTTTCAGAACTCGAAGCTTTGTCTTTCTTTCCCATAATACTCTGAATATCGCTTTGTATAGTCTTCTTTTCTTCACGCCTGCGGTTTACGAATTAAATGAGAATAATGATATGAGAAAGGTGACGGGATAGTTTTAAATGCTAAAGGCATATAGAATATATCATCTTACGTGAAATAACTCTTTAATCAAAATGAAACCGTTTTTCATTAATGAGTGACAATCAATTCATTGATTAAACATTAGGGCGCATAACGGAGTTTTGATTTATGGAGAATATTTTATTTGTACAACGAGCCTTAAGAATCTGTGATAATGCGATCTGTGATTTTCTTCACAATATCGCAAAATCGCAATCTCGCAAATCGCAATATCGCAAAATGCAAATATCGCTATATCGCAAATCATAATGTCATTATATTGAAATATCGCAAAATCGCAAAATATAACATATGACAAACATCCGTTAGTGTATTTTCTGTGAAATGTGATTTGCAATATATGTTATCGCACATTGGTGATTTGAGGTTTCTCAGCATAAAATATGATATTTGAAACTTGCGATGCGATTAATTTTTTTTTAGCGCGTAATTTCGCATCACAATATTTAAAATTCCGCTTATAAAGAGGGATTCATTACTCTTTTGCGACGCGATATTCCTCAAAGAATGATTTTATTCTATGCTATCGTAAACATAAGCTTATTAAAGATTTTCCAAGGAATTTTCTTAAGTTAATGACAGTAAGTTTTATTGAAAAAGGAAAAACAAGAACTAATTGATTTTTTTTATTTTTTAACTAAGGGTCCCCACTTATTTAGTATTATTACTAATACTAAATAAGAAGGGGGGTTGTTGCTGGCCACAAAAATTGGAGATTCACTTGGAAGAACCAGTTATCTCTGCTTTTCTTTTGAATTTTCTAAACTTTTCAAAACAGAAAATCTTTAAGAAAATCAAACTCTATTACAAAAAAGACAAAGTACATTATGCTTTTATCTATTAATGACATTTCATTTCTTCTATGTTCAACTTTGATTATTTACTTCCTCAAGCTAGTCCGTGTATCTACATCAGTCATTACTTGGTTTATAAAGATAAAAACAAAATACTTCTCTGTAAACCAGTTTTAGATATGCTCATTTGTCGTAGGTAGAGCCACTGCTTCCAGCAAGCGTTTATAGCCTCAATAGGGTTACCTATTACCCAACAATGATCTTGTGTCCCACTTAAAGAAATATACAATTTTCAAAGAGAAATCTATATTCACACTTATTTCTTTCATTTTTTCTTTTTTATCCTTAAAGAACAATGTCTTGGTTTGGTAGAAAATTTATGACAATGCCATTCACTTGATTTATAAATTTGCTAAACAAGTTGGCTCGTGATGAGACCCCTTGTCTTTTGATTGCAATAATCTTGAGTCATTTCCCTGTTGTGGTATGCAGTATTGGCAAAGTCAGCAAGTTGTAATATCTATGATCATGGTAATTCGGCTCGTGATGAGACCTCTTACTCTTTAAGTTAAAAGTGTATTATTGGATTATTCCCTGAACATTGTAATTTTCTAGGTGGGGAGGAAGTCATTGTTTCCTTAATATAGCTCTAGACGAAAATGGTAGAGTTTTTGGAAAGAAATTTTCTACAGAGAATCTTCGTTTTGTTATTGATATCTTTCATTGAACTGATATAAAAAAATTTCCCACTAAAGGTCGTTTTTTATCAAAATCTATAAAAGTTGAAACTAGTATCATTTCTAGGCATAAAGCTTTTAACTGCATCTTTGAATAATAATGATCAATTTTCTAGAAGAATTCTATTTATATAAGTGAAAAAACAAAATCTAAAAGAGAAGTTGTATCTTTTTTGTGAATTCCAAATGTAGCCATTAACAACTGGTTTTATTATGAAAAACAAAGAAATCTAATATACAGAATAAAAGAATGATCTCCTATGGAAAATATTTTTTGAGGATCTGTCCGTTAACAGGTAAAGACTCACTTTTTCCTGTTAAATCCTGTAACATAAAAGTAGATGGACCTATGATTTCTGCAATTTGGAAAGGACCAAGCCACATTCGTTGAAATTTTGTATGTTTCACTTTTTCTTCATGAGCCTTGTCCCATTTTAAAACAAGATCTCCAACCTGAAAGTCCTTTCTGGTTATCATGTTTGAATCAAAAGAAGCTTTCACTAACACTTGGTGATGAGCATGAGTTATTTTGGCCTTTTCTCATTGTTCTTCTAGCTTAATTATTTCCATCTGCCTTAATTGTAAAGAAGAATTTGGTGTTTCATCAATATATTGGACTAAGGCTAAAGAAGGAATTGCTAAATGAGTTGGAAGAACCACTTCTCTCCCATAAACTAAATTAAAGGGAAAAGTGCCAATGGAAGCTTTATGCGTTATTCGATCTGCCCATAAAGAATATATTAAAGACTTATGCCAATTTTTACGATTTTGATCAATGGTTCGCTTAATGATCCTAATTAAGTTTTTATTTATGGATTCAGCTAACCCATTTCCCTATGGATAATAATTGGAAAATTACTTAAGTTTGAAACCTCTCTTGAGTGCAAATTCAGTCATAGCATTACCAGAAAAATATGATGCATTATCAAACATTAAATTAGAAGGTAAACCAAACCTGGTGATTATGAATTGATCTATGAATTCGATGATGTGTTTGGCATTAGCAGTTTTAAGAGAAACTGCTTCAACCCATTTTGTAAAATAATCAGTTGTTGTAATGATATACCTATGTTGCTTAGAAGAGTGAGGAACGATCTCACCTATTATGTCCAATCCCCATTGATCAAAAGGCTTTTCAATGTTGACTGGTTGTAATGGAAATGATGGTTTCTTTTGTCTTCCAACAGTGGTTTGACAAACTTGACATTTTCTTACGTAGCTATGTGAATCTTTGAATAATGTGGGCCAGTAATAGCCTGCGCGAAGAATTTTATGTGTAGTGGCATCTCCAGCATAATGTCCACCTGCTGGCCCATCGTGAAGTTCCTGCAAGACTTTTTCAGCTTCAGATTTCTCCAGACATCTAAGAAGAACAGAATCATAATTCATCCTAAAAAGAACATCATTCACAAGCTGATATTTTTTAGCCTTTAACCTTAGAGCTCTTTTCTTGGTATAATTGAGATTTGGAGGAGCATATCCATTCTTCAAATAAAATATGATATCAGCATATAATGATTCAACATCATTTAGGCTTACCTCATACGTTTGTATCTCTGCAGATGGTTTTTCAGAAATAAGCGATGCTCCAGCTAATATTTTGCAAAAGCCTTGCCCTCTTACAATACTTGCTGGTTTGATTTCTACATCATATTCTTGTAAGGCAGTAACCCAATTGGCTCTTTTCTCACCCGCATCTTTTTGAATTAAAATATTTTTTAGTGCTGGAAATGGTACTATGATTTTTGTATGGGTTTTAAGTAGAAAGGGTCTGAAATATTTAATTTCTTTGAAAACAGCATAAGCTTGTTTCTCCACATTTGAATAATTCAACTCTACTCCCTGTAAATTTGAACTGAAGAAAGAAATTGGGGCTTCTGCCTTGTCTTGATTTGCTTGAGTGAGTATCGCAACATAAGATTTATCAGAGGCAAATGTATACAAAATAAAAGAATCCAAAAATTTTGGAGTTGCTAAAGATGGAGCATTAATAATTGCTTGTTTGATCAGATTGAATGCCTCATATTCATTTTGGCCCCATTTGAAATTTGATTTATTTTTAATCATTGCTTGTAAAGGAGATATAATTCTTGAAAAATCTGGTACAAATATCTTTACAAAATTAATCTGACCAAGGAAAGATTGCATAGCTTTCTTGTTGTGAGGTAAGGATATTTCAAAAATCTCCTTGATTCTATCAGCATCAATATGAATTCCAGATTTTGACACTATAAATCCAAGAATTTTTCCTTCACTTAATGCAAAAAAGGATTTTTTTGGGTTAAGTGAAATTCCATACCTTTAACAACGTTGGAAGATCTGCTTCAAATATTTAAGATGATTTCTTCATTTTTTGGAATATACAGTTATATCATCCAAATAGATTACCACTGATTTGTTAACTAATCCCTTGAAAGAAATGTCCATGGCTCTCTGAAATGTGGCACCAGCGTTGATTAGACCAAAAGGCATCTTTTGATATGCATAAGTGCCCCATTTAGTTCTGAATGTAGTTTTCAATTGATCATCAAGATGGAATAACACTTGGTTGTAGCCAGAGAAACCATCTAAGAAAGACATTAATTCTGATCCTGCAACTGCCTGCAATATTTTCTCCATAGGAGGCAAAGGAAAATTATCTTTGGCAGGCTTTGTTAAGATTTCGAAAGTCAATGCAAATTCTAACATCTTCGTTCTTCTTTCTAATAGGAACCATATTGGAACCCCGTTTAGAATGTCGAACGGGAAAGATAATTTTGGCTTTCAATAACTTATTGAGTTCAAATTTGATCTGATTTTCTAGATTGGGATGGATCTTTCTCAACTTTTGTTGGACAAGTTTTTCATCATTTATCATTGGGATAGTATGTTGGATGATAGAAGTGTCATAAGTTTTGAGTTCATCGTAGTTCCAAGAAAAGACACTTTTATATTGTTTCAAAATATGAACATACCCTAATTTTTCTTCAGGAGCTAGACCAAGGCCTAGGTTGATATTCTGTGGTTTGGTATCAGTTCTTAGATTTACTAATTTCATAATTCAAAGATGAAATTTGCAATTTTGAATTGGTAGATCTTTTGAATCGATCTTTCAAGTCATAAAGGTCTTTTAACTTGACTACTGACTTTGGCATAGCATTATTAGTGCTATCTTGTTTCAATTGTGTATCATGTTGGTCTTCATCAATTATCTGATTGGTGTAAGATCCTTCAGATGTGAGGGAGCTTACAATATCATGATCATCGTTGAAAATCCTCCAATTGGTAATGTTATTAGGAATCGAAGGTCTGAAGATTAATTCGATTGAAAATTGATCAGGGCTATAGTCTTCTGAGGGAATGAGTTTGGAGGCTACATTGGCTAGGAGGTCTGCACTAGCATTCTGGATTCTGGGAATTGATGAAATATTGAATGCTATAAAATTTTCAGTCAGATCTTGAACTAAAGTTTGATAATGCTTTAAATGACCTGATAAACAATGTATAGTATTGTGTACATGTTTGATTACAATTTTAGAATCTCTGAAAACTTGTAGATATTTGATGTCTAATCTGATTGCTTTGTATAATCCTTGGACTAAAGCCTCGTATTCTGCGATATTATTGGTACAATCGAACTCAAGTCTGCAATTTAGCATAATTTTGTTTCCCTCTGGACTAACCAACACGCATCCTGCTCCTGCTCCTTCATTAGACTTAGAACCATCAAAAAATAACTTCCAAAATAAAGATCTATTTACAGGAGTATCTACAAAATTAATGCATTTAGAACTATCTGTTTGAGAAAAAATTTATATTTGAGATAAAACAAAATGTTCTAAGTACAGGGAAGTATGAGCATTGAAATTTCCTAAGAAAGAATCAACTGAATAATTTCCAATGATATTATTGCTGTATGCAACTGGTTCATTTTCTCCTTCCAATTCTGTTACTATGTACTTCTGATGCTTTTCTCGTTCAACCTTTATCTGATTTGGTTTACCATTGTAAGGAAGCCACATGTGCAACCAATCAGTTGCAAAGTATCCATGAAGTTTTTCTGACCAATCTCTGCTAAGAATTAAGCCATAAAATTCTTGAATATCTGCAACTAAAATATCAATAACTTGACATACCTTTGGATTAGATGGCAGCCTTATGGTAACCTGATTTAATTCACCAATCACTTCAAATTGCGATCGATCTAACTGGACTATGCGCACAGCATATTTTTGTTGTTGAATGTTCAATTTTGCACATATTGATTTTGGTATAATATTAGATGAAGCTCCAGAATCCACTAAACAATTATGCAAATTTTTATTGAAAACTTCATAAGTAAGAATAAATGGAGGAGTATGAGATCTCGACCTTCCTCCAATTAAAGCAATATTTTCAAGATAAAATTTACTAATCGTATTAGTTGGAGGTCTTCCCATCTCATTGGAAGCTTGAGAGATTACAGGATCAGAAAAAGGTTTTTCTGGTATAGCATGTAATTCTTTCAAAAGTACCTTTTGCTGGTTTTTTAACTTTCTCAATTCATAAAATGTGATATTAGTCCTAGTCTTCTTCATGTCTTCTATAATATTATACTCCATTTCATCCAGAACAATCAGTGTTCTTGATGGAGTTGATGAATCTGTTTGGATTGGGCTGGTTTGAATTGCTTTAGCTGTCGTTTTCTTGGGTGCAACTTTATCGTTAGTCATTGAGCTTGTGCTCTTTGGCTTAGGAGTAGTTTGAGGAGGATCAAGTTTATTTCTACTTCGAGTGCTAACCGGGGATGCTTATTGATCTTCCTCATCTGGGAGGATGAAATCCCACATACCTTGTACCTCTACAACTTCATCTTCATCGGTATTTTCTTCAGTAATATTCTCCTCTTCTTCTTCTTCTGATTCAGCATTTGTAATAGCATTTGGCGGTTTTGAATCAGTTGAAGGGTTTCTTCTAAAGGGCTTAAATGGCATTTTAGAAGATTTTTCTGCCACTTGTTTCTTGATATCAACCATTTCATTAGACATGGTTTTCAGGAATTTCTGCAATCCTTCTAAATCAAATGGATCTTTCGATTTTTTCTTGGGGTCTTCCTTAAAAGTAACCTTCACGGATTTCGTTCTTCTATCACATTTTTCTTTTCTAAAGCAGTGATACGTTTCTCTACTAATATTGCTTCCTTCATATTGTTAGCTAAAGTTTTCTTGTTAGCTCTATCAACAAATATTGCTATGTTTGATGGTAAAGCAGAAATGTACCATTCACTTCGCACTTCTTCGCTAGGCTTGGAAGTAGTAGGAATTTTATTTAACAGTTTGTTGAAACGTGAATTAAAATCCTTGATAGGTTCTCTTGACTCAGCCCTAATATTAGATAGGTCATTAATCAGTGTCGCTGTAGACCTGTCATCACCAAGCTTAGTCAAAAATTGATGTTGAAAGATATCCCAACTAGTGATAGATCCAGATGGTAATGAGAAATACCATGATCCAGCTGCTCCTTGTAGGGTATAGGGAAAAAGTCGGACAACAAAATCTTCATTAGTAACTCCATTGAGATTTATGGACAGCATAAAGTTGTTTATATGTTCTTCTGCTAGCATGCCTACTTCAGGATTAAACTTAGGTAGCCATTTTTCAGGATGGGCTGGGATTTGACTCAAGGGTGCAGGCATTAAGACTGCCCCTAGATTATTCCATGGTTGTTGAGAAATTGCTGAACTACTAACAGAGGAAAGTGCAGAAGATGATACTTGTGATTGGGAAGATGAAGATATTACGATTTGAGAAGGAGATGTGGAAGCTTGAGTGGACTGATGGACAGTAATCTGAAGTGGAGGGGTGGATGGTTGACTTCGTGGTGAAGAAGTTGATATGGATGATGATGATGAAAGAGTCTCACTATCAAAACCCTTAGGTGATTTCCTTTCTCTTTTCCTTGTTGGTAAAGGTAACTCAGTTGACTGAATGCCAAGATTTTCACTCTATAGTCTGGTGAGAGGATGAGCAGGGTTATATTGCGAAGTCAGACTGCCTCGAGATTTATCAGACCTTTGAGGTGATATTGAAAATCACTGAAGTTTATGAATCAAGGATTCAACTTCAAGAGGTTCAATAGCAGATTCTTCTGAAAAGTCAGGATTAGTAGCAGTGTTTGTTGTTCTTTCGACATCTAGCTTTGGATTTAAAGATTCTAAGTGCGATGGAGAAGTCGGGGAAGATGGTGAGGGTTATTTACTCTCAGAATGGTATTTAGATTTAGATTTACTTTCCATTCATAGTTTGAGGCCCTCCTTCTAGCATCAGATATGTTGAAGCCTCGAAAATCGGGTCTTACAACAAGGGGGATACCCACCTGGTCCAGACCTTGGTTAGCAGCTCCTTTTCCATTTGGTGTAGTGGGTCCAACTGGGGATAATGGGACTAGCTTCCCAATATGTGTGTGTGTGTTGAGAATTGATATTTCCTTTCTAAAGTTCCTAAGTGAAATAATTTTATTCTATTTCTAATCTAATCATATGCAAATTGTATTCTAATTTAAACAGAAATACCTAATTCTAAACTAACCCGGGATGTAATCTTTCTATTTATGCGATCTAAAATGATTTCAAATAAAAATTTGTAATAAAGATCATTCAACTGTTACAAGAAAAGAATTCAATAAAGATAAACCACTTCATATAAAAATTTAGATGAAATAGTTGTGAAAAACATATCGCATAATAAGCTATTCATACATCAAGCATAAATAAATAGCTATCACCGTAAAAAAGTGCCAAATGATAACTCAAGCATTCAATCATAAATATATAAACAACTGAACATGAATATCACTTTAACGCAAGGCAGAAATAGTTAAGAGATCAAAGTACCATTTATAACTAGTTATACGCATGAGCTTCAAGCAATAATGACTTATCTCTTCTTAATCCAACATCTACTAAGAGTAAAAAAGTGCAACATCAGTAGCAGATATTAAACGCAGATATCAATAAATCTTGTTCCATTCATTCATCAAAACCTCCTCTGAGGGTGCAAAAGTGCATGTTCTGAGGACAAATTTTTGGCAAATTTCAAGACCCTTCTCTAAATGCATGAGAAGGGTTTAAATACTACTAACTAAATCTAAAAAAATAACTTATTACAAAAAATTAGGATACGGTTTAAATGACCGTCCTTTTTCTAGGAAAAAATAAAGTAAAACTAATACTAAATCTAAAATTTAAAACTATCAACTAACTACTTATGAATCTGATCTTTGAGTTTGCAAGCATTTAACATCGATTTGAGAAGAACAGGCTGACCAACTTCAGATTTTAATTGCCCTATGAAAATGGCATTGGCAAGTGCTGGCGCTATCTTCTCGGCATAATTAATGATACAATTGAGAGCCATGCATTGGCTATGTGGTTTTACCAGACATTCCCAATAAGAATCCCAATTTAACTTTGTTAATCCTTTAATCGATTCTGCCTTTTCTTTAGCTTTTTGTTTCCACTCTGTTTGCAGTTGCTGTGCTTGTGGTAGGTATCCTGGAATAGTTTCTGAAATTAAATTTTCCTTGTGAAAATTCTCATTTATACAATAAATAATGTTTCTCGCTGTTGTGGCTACCTCCTCCACTGCTTGTTCTGCATTCTTGATCTGTGCATCCCAATTATTGAAGAGCGTTTCTTTATGACTGCCATTAATGATTGGTGCTCCTACTCTTTTTCCCTCCTCTGTCTCTTGCCAAGCCAAATAGTTAGTAATTCTTTCATTAGTTACATCATAATCATGTCGTAGAATCTCTTTCATTAGTTAAATCATAATCATGTCGTAATTCTACGACATGATTAGTGATTTTATCACTTTCTTCACAAAAAGAGTTCCACTGTGAAATTTTTTGGCATAATATATCATGTTGTTGCAATAGTTGATTATTCAAGGTAATAAATTCTATGATAAACTCAGTAAGTTTGGGGTCATCGTTGTGCATCTCTTGCATAATCTGTATTTGTTTCTCTTTTTCAGCCAAATTATTCTGATATCCAACTTGCATTTGTTGAAACTCTTGCTGTAATTTTTCAAGTTGTCTTTGTGCTTCACTGTTAGCATTGGCCTGTTGTAGTTGTTGTTGCAGAACCTGTATTTGACCTTCTTTTTCATTTAATAATTTTCGTACCTTAGATGCTTTGTCGATGGCTGCAGAGGCATATGCTCCTGTAATCTGAGATAATTTAGTAATATTTTCAGTTGGATTAGTAGTAGGACCTTGCCATAAAACATCCAATTGTTCTGCATCAGTCGAGATTACACTTTCTAATTTCCTCTTCTTCCTTTTTTTTCTTACTACTTCTTTATGTTGTGGACTATAGAATATATCCAGAGGAGGAATTTCCTCTATTTTAAATACAAGCTCAGAGGAGGGAGTAATGGGTATATGTTCTGTTTCTGTGACATTGCCACTTATTCCTATAACTAAACCTTTTATTGTCTGTACAAGGGTCTCTATGTTATGTCCTTCAATATTAATCAATTCATTAAATGTTTCCCATTCCTTGTCTAACTCAGTTCTGACTGATGGTTGCTGTACAATGCGAGGGGGAAGATTTAACTGTAGAGTGGTTGAAATCTATTTCCAAGAGAGTTCTTTTGATTTGGCAGTATCCTTTACTAACCCTTCACTTTTATCCTGATCATTATTATAATTTGTAGAGCATTCAGAGGTTTCTTTTTCGGAATTTGACTTAGATTTATCTGTAGCTGAACTTCCACTTAGACTGACACTAGGAGTTGGTTCCCTTAAGGGTTCCAAGCGCAAATTATCTAAAGGAATAGTGGTCAACCTCCTTTCTCTGTACATATTAAATTCTTGGAATTCTTCTGTGGAAAAACGTGTTTGAGCTGAAAGTAGAATCTCTTTAAATGTGCATTTTTCTTGGAACATATCATCAAAAAGATCCTCTTCTCCAGAAAATATTCTTACCTTGACTGCAGTGGTGAAATTCTTAACAACATCATATGGGTTGAATAGCCTTCTTGAAAACTTGAACAATTGTAAACATGTAATATTGTTTACTTCCTTAAATGCATGACCAATATCAGATAAAGAAAATGCTCCGCGGGCCACAAGAAATTGTGTTCAAATGGCCTTCTTTTTATCCTTTAAATCCTTGGTCAAACCTCCCTCTCCGCAGGTTTGATACGCAATTTCCCGGGCCAGGAGTTTATGCGGAACATACAAATGTAAAACATGAGGAGAAGTAGTACTTCCAAAAACCCTAACATAGGTAAACAGTTCTTCTCCAAACCATCTTGCGACAGGGAGAATTTCTACTTCTGCTTTAGGAGAAAATCTTGGAGCACCCTTATTATACAACACTTTGTACAGGGGAAACATTATTCCATGGCAAGTCCTGTAAAAATGGGGAATGAAATTTGAATCCCATAATTATTTGTGATAAACATGAATAGGTAGGGGATCTTGAATTGTCCATTGCCATCCCATTAAAGGAAACTTAGAAACATAACAGATAGAATCCATTACATAAGCAGCTAAGTAAAAAGGAGGATAAATCCTCTGAGAGACAGTCCGATTAGACCGATAATTAAAAATAGCCGTGGCTAAGTTATCAGACAAAATCTTAGCCCAATCCACGATGGTAGCATTAACAGCAGCATTCAACAATGGTAGCTATTCAGATGAAAACTTATTAATGTCAGGCTTTCCAAAAATCCTACATAGCAAAGCAGCAGCAAAACAATATGGAGAAGTGAGAGAACCGGTACTGTACATACCGTGTTTATCTTTCTTCAGTGGTTCGTCTCTTCTGGACCATTCCTTGGTGCATTCTGCTAGGTTTGTATTTTCTTTGGAAAACTTTTCTATAAATTGTTTGTTGTAAGTTGCCTGTGGCTCCGAAAAATGATACATAAGCCTCAAATCTTCTGGAGTAAATGAGCCAGTGAGCTCTTGCCCTAGAGTCTTGAACTATTTGTCTGTAATATCAATGCTATCCAGCACCCACTTCACCATGTCTATATATGGAAGAATCTTAGGTTTTTCTGCTAACCGGCGTAAGAATGAACAAGCTAGCTCTGTAAGAGATGCTTCAGAAGAACCAATTGATCCTGTAGTAGCCGAAACATCCATTACTCTGGGGTTTTCTTCTTCAAGTAGATTATGCATACCATCCCAAGTGGTGATACCAGCATCTTTGTTGCAGGAAGTGTCTATGTACAAGGATGCCATCTCTTTACTTTCAGAACTCGGATCTTTGTCTTTCTTTCCCATAATATTCTGATTTCGCTTTGTATAGTCTTCTGTTCTTCGTGCCTGCAGCTTACGAATTAAGTGAGAATAATGATATGAGAAAGGTGACGGGATAGTTTTAAATGCTGAAGGCATATAGAATATATCATCTTACGTGAAATAACTCTTTAATCAAACTGAAACCATTTTTCATTAATGAGTGACAATCAATTCATTGATTAAACATTAAGGCGCATAACGAAGTCTTGATTTATGGAGAAGATTTTCTTCGTACAACGAGCCTTAAGAATCTATGATAATGCGATCTGCGATTTGCTTCGCAATATCGCAATGTCGCAATCTCGCAAATCGCAATCTCGCAATATCGCAAAACGCAAATATCGCTATATCGTAAATCATAATGTCATTATATTGCAATATTGCAATATCGCAAAATCGCAAAATATAACATATGACAAACATCCGTTAGTGTATTTTCTGCGAAATGTGATTTGCGATATATGATATTTGAAACTTGCGATGCGATTAATGTTTTTTTAGAGCATAATTTCGCATCGCAATCTTTAAAATTCTACTTATAAAGAGGGATTCATTACTCTTTTGTGACGCGATATTCCTCAAATAATGATTTTATTCTATGCTATCATAAACATAAGCTTATTAAAGATTTTCCAAGGAATTTTCTTAAGTCAATGACAGTAAGTTTTATTGAAAAAGGAAAAACAAGCACTAATTGATTTTTTGGATTTTTTAACTAAGGGTCCCCACTTATTTAGTATTATTAATAATACTAAATAAGAAGGTCGGTTGTTGCTGGCCACAACACTTCCCCATATACATTCGGCAATACTAAATCTAAGACACATAATCATATTTTGTTCTTTTCCTTCCGATCCAACTTCTTCCAGTCTTCATCTGACATTGATGTTGATTTAGTACCTAGATCTACCACGATTCATGTGATCTTTATGTAGGCCATCGAGATCCTCCATCTTAGCTTCCATAACTCCGAAACTGCGACCATTCAAATTTCTCGATCTCTATCTTTCCACTACTCGCCATCTTCTTTCATCGCAAGAATTAATATCACGGATCTCCCCTTTGAGCAGGGGTCTACCATAGGCTGCGAGCAAAAAACCCCTCGGTAGCGAGAATTCATTCCCTTCGAAGCGAGAAACAACTCTAATACCAAATGCTAGGATTTAACCCGAAGTATAGAAAATTATACTTGCAAAAAATCATAAAGACAAAAAAATAAACAATAGCGAGAGAATTAAACATAAAACATATATACATAGATATTTTTCCCCTGGATCCCAAATCGAGACTACCCGGCTTGATTTTTTCTTTATATTCCTTTTAGTGTTACAACACATATATATACATGTTGAAGCATATACTAAACTTCAATCCATTAATCACGGATTAGAACATAAACATAGTTCCCTTGACTCGAAGTATCTACAAAATGCTTTGCCGAAAACCATCATGCCCCAAAACCATGTGCAAACCCATGCACAAAACCATGGGCGGTACGCAACACAAAAAATTAGGGTCCAAATTTTTATTTTCTCGGGGTGCTGCACGACCCTCGTGTTGCGCCCCGACGCAACGTGCGGAGGGGCTATCGCCCCCTTGTGCACCCCGCTTCATGCATGTGACTAATCATGGAAAGAATATTACTGCATACCGAACGAGTAAATCCCAGGTATTTTTTTACCTTGGTGGGAATAGGAATCCACAACCGAATAAATTATAGGGATATACGGTAATCCTAGAGGTGGTTACCCTTGATCGGGGCCTGAGAATCGCTTTGCGGTGAATAGGCGAGATATATATATAAATCCTTGAGGTGGTGTGCTGTTTAATGCCTAGTGATCCCTAGATTGAGCTATGGATTGGGGTAAATCCGGAGACTATGAGATAGAGAAAATTACCCATGGTGTAGGTGAGATAAATTAAGTGGCATCATGCTTGTTTATGGCCTAGTGATGCGGTGAGGATTACGATAAAGATGTGATTATATTGTTGAAGGTGGGATGATTTAGCTTCGGGAAGCCCTGGTTGGTTCTGTTGGGTTTGGAGGTCAACATTCATGTTTTCGAATATGGCATGGGGGTGATTGGATGAAGATAGATTTGGCTCATCCAATGCTCGTTAGTGGAATGTGGTAGTCCCATATCGGGTAGGATTTTTTCATTCATTAATAAGAGTTAGCTTCCGCTTGATCATTTATGCATAAATGTCTGGATTATATGCAACATTTATTTTTTTTGTATCCTCGGTATTTTTTTGTTTATATCTTTGGTTATGAATGTGTTTTTACGACGGTGAAAATGTATGTTTCTCATCATGTGTTTCGATTTTTTCATGAATGATAAATTAATATATGACCTAGTAGATGATATTTATGCAACTAATTATATAAGGCATCAATGCTTCTTAGAGATTCTCATATAATTACCCTGAGCACCCCTATGCTTGAGATATGTTGTTTAAGCATGTAGAATACATGTTTGTTCCATGTTTGACGTAATGCATGTCATGGCTAGTAGGAGTCCAATCAAGTCTTTGTTCAAGTAATTGCATTTACATAATTATTCCTCTGTTATCTTTCATTTATAGAGCTTCATGGAGATTTTTGGCAATGACCTAAGCTCTAGTCTTGAAAATGTGGCATAAAAATTGGGGTTGCAAGCTCAAAACCCACCTAGAAAATTCGACAGTCGCACTCATGCCCATGTTATGTGAAGCGATTAGGGGTGTCCGATCGCACTATTTCCATGTCAAGGAGTGAATGGGGGAATTGATGCCCTAAAAAAGTAGAATTATGTCTCAAGGGATAGCCTCTTGGAAGGTTTGGATGGCTCTCTGCAGGGAGTCTTGTAGTAGGTGAATAAAGATTTGTGTTGTTGGGTTCCGTCAATTCCACTTCATACTTAAGCTGACACATAGGAATTTGGATCATATCATAGTAACTCTTCATCACATGTTTACCCAAAATGGTCCGTTACTTGGGTATATGTGGGAGAGGGATTTTATATATTCCATATATTTGTAGATATCCATAGAAATTTAAGACATGGACCTCAATATTTTTTTAACAATCATTGGACTACTTTAAAACTTTCGAAATGCTAAAGCTTGAATTTGATCAAGTGTTGCAATATATATTTTTAGGTATCCAATAGTATTGAAAGTCATCATAAGATATAACCTAACTTGGTGAGTAAAAACCACAAATTCATGATGCATTACAAAAAAAATGACAACATTTGATGTGGAATCATCAAAAGATACCCACAAAATAGAGCACCATGACCCATTTCCCTATTACAACATGAATCAATATGCTTTAGTGTCAATAATGATTCTAATGAAAATAGATTTGAGAAAAATGTGTCATGAACAATTGGAAGGTATAATAATTTACCAACTTTATATTTTATGTATAATTACTTCAATATTTTTTTAGAAATCCATACTATCATTGTCTCAGAGGTGTGGCTTGTTTTCTAGTATATTCTCAACATGGACACATCACAACAACATCATAGTTTGGAGTAAAGAACCATCACAACAACACAATGGTGTGGAGAAATAACCACCAAAACAAGAGCATGGTTGGGGAAGAGGAAAGCGAGATGCAACTAGCCAAATGAATATTACAATGAATAGTAGGAAAGAAAAGAGTAGAGGGCCAAAAAATTCCTCTTCTAGGAGAGCTTGCTTGTGAGAGGTTTTTCATTGCATGAAATTCAATTTAATGAGAGTGGAAACAAATTGGTCCACAATAATATAAATTATCCTCCTTTTTAGATGTCCTGTGCAAGATGTATTATAGGCATCAAGCAAATGGAAAGGAAACAAGTTCTGTGAAGCGCTTAAGAAAGACATATACAAGAGTGTAATCTAATGTTAGTATCAACCAAATTATTATTGGATTTTTTTTCTAAATTTTCATTGATGCATGTTAATCATGTGTATGATAGGTTTTTAATTTCAAATAAGACTTTTTATATTATAGCATGCATTTTGTATCTATTGTAGAGTACCCTACGAATAGATTTGTTAGTGGAACATTGGTGTCATAAATAAATATCTAGGTGCTTGAGAAATTATATATATAATTTGTATAAGAAATTATTATTTGAAATAAAAAACGAGAGGAGGGAGAGGATGTACAATAGTTCTTATTGGAGTAAATTAAATAATTGGATTGAATTGGTTAAAATAGTGTTACTTACACTGAATTCATATAGTAAAAATAGAGAGAAAAATCTACATTTTATCATCAAATGATATTTCGACTTTGAATCCTTGCATACAATCAACTTCAATCTAAGCATACATTTTTATTGAGTTGTGGGAGAAGGAAAAAAAACAAAATAAGTAGAATAAGGAATTAGAATAAGAGACTGCATTTCAGACATAGCAGGTTAATTTAGGGTTGAACATAGACCTTGTAAGTTGTGACGAAATATATTCTTTGTTCACAATTACGAACTTCAAGTATGCTTATCTAGATTTTTGTATTTTTTTTATTAGAATAAAAGTTGGAATAAAAATGGTACACCTCTAAGCTAGGGTTGATGTGTGGATGAAATATCATATAAAAATAAGGGTGGCACCCCAATGTCATCATTTAATGTAGAGACAATAGTAAGTTTCCCAACCTATTGTAGTGTACTCTGACACAGTTTTTAGTTTTTAATGTTAATGATGTGTCTTACATGAATTTGTTGAAAAATGTTAACATTGTTAGAAATACATTGAATTGATACAAAATGATTTAGTGTCTCTTGCATGTGAAATAAAGGGAATATCCCATTGAAATATTTTTTGGGCCTCAAAGGAGAGTCACATATGTGGGGTTGGCTTTGGAGTCATTCCAATTGAATTGTTTGGAAACGAGGTTTTCTTATAAGAATAAAGTGCATAGTAAAGAAGAGAAATCCGAGAGAAAAAGACAAAATTGGAATATTGAAAAGAAAATATTGAATAATTAATGGAGCTAAGATGAACTGCACAAATGTGGGAAAATAAAATGGTTGATTTGGTCCAAAATGGTAAAAAAAATGTAAGAATTACATGTGTGGACAATTTAATTTTCGATAAATGTCGTCTTTGAATATTGGGATTTTAAAACCACAATGCAATATGAACATGATTGTATCGTTTATAGAATCGTGTAAATAATGAAACATTGTTTTTGTCAACTCAACCATTCATCTTGTGATTTTATGGCTATACTCATGCAAAATATTTTTTTTAGCGAGAGTTTAAACATAAATTACGTAGTGAGGCTTCGCAAAAACAAACTCCATTGTAGATTTGGGATAACATATTCATGACCCGAGTTGAGTGACTCCACTAAGAAATTTAATTTCTATTCTTGTTTACTACGTATTGTTTAATAATGTTTTCTTATACTATGAAATCTCACAAGAATTTGTTTATTGTGCGGGGATCTAACCACGGTCACTCATACTTACAAATATAGGATTGGCGGGGAAAAAAAATGTTTACTTACACATATTTTAATGGTGAAAAGACAGGTGCAAAGAGCCCTTACATCAAAAAACATTGAACCAAAGTTTGTCATGGCCAAAGGATAAGAATTAGGAGATGGATATTATTTTTTTGTGTGCATAGTAAAATTTTGGTTGTTCCTTATGTACCAAATCGAAAGCTTAAGTGTAGAAGTAATTGATGTGATTATTTAGCATATGCACTTAACACTTTTATGTTGGAAGAGTAGTAGACATTGAATTGATAAATGATTGAAAGAATTTAATCGGTAAATAGCTACTCTGAACCATTTATTATGATATTAATCATTCTTCTTCAAGAGGAACAAGAGATGACAATTTCTCAAGTTTGGATGTTTTTTGTGTTCTTATTAACTATGGATTTAGTTTATCTATAACTTTGATTGAATTGATAGAGGGTCATTTCAGAGCTATTAAAATTGAATCTACATGCAACATTGTTACAACTTTGAAAATAATTTCAAATGTTGAAATATGTCCTTTCTCAAAAATTACAAGATTAAGTAGATTATTTTTCCTTGTCATTTTGCCCTTAATATGCTTGATTTTTTCTTGTGCCATTTTCCTAACATTATACAAATTCTTCGAGGAATGTAAATCGCATTGATTTTTTTTATTAGGCTACATTTTGTAAAATCCCTAACTTTATTGTACTAGTAATTGGGGTAGTTACTATGTTAATACGATTATCGGGTTTGGTTATGACAATTAGATAAAATATTTTGTAACACCCACTCCCACATTTACCAATTGTTGAACTACATATTTGTCCAAATTTTTACGATTTTTTTATCGACTAAATACATACTTTTACACAGTAGTTTTTAATCGTTATTAATCCATTTGTATTCTAACAATTAGAGGAATTTAGAAACAATAGCTATTATTCTTGTTATTAGTTAATTTAATGAGTGTTTTAATAAATTTCTTCTTGGTTGCGGGGAAGGCTCGGTGCGGGAATGCGATTGAGTACGAATGCACCAAATGCATAAAGTAGCCGTAGTGAGTAGTTGAATTGAAGTAGGTGAAAATATAAAATTTTCAACCAAATGGAAGCGGGTACGCAAATTTCGAGACGTGGGTTGTGTTCGAGGAAAACAGCGATTTCCATATAACCCAAAAATTGTTTGGTGAAATTAGACCCGTAAAACGATTCTCTTCGAGGGGGAATATTCCCACTGAAGACCACTCCTAAACGTGAACATATTGGGTCTCTATGGAGATTTTGTTAGGATGGTTGGTGTTGGCATGGACTTTGTTCTTGTACGAGGTTAATGTCGTCTTTCGTTGTTTTTATGCATTGCATCATCTACTGCGACTTACCAAGGTTTTTTCGCAGTCACGTGTGAAGTGTATAGGAAGTAGAAGAGTTTCACTAGCGCAATGCTATAGGATAGTAAGTAGGTTGATCGTAATCCCTGGCATTTAGACTTACACAAAATCCCAAAAACTAAAGTTGATAGTAGAAGGGGGTTACTGTAGCACGGCGAGCCACCGTGGCTCAATGATTTCGTGGAATTTGATCAAGCTGGGCGATATGGCCGATATATGGATATTGCAGGTAAAAGCACCTTCAGAGACCGTCTATAGGGGCCTTTGATGAAGTTGATGGAATAGAAGTGGCTTGGAACCAAGTGAAAATCTATGATCTTTTACAAAAAATCTGATGATTTGGAGAAGTTTGTATTCAAAGTGCATTTTTTTGAAGAATGTGAAGCATAAGAAATATTATTAAATTTTTACAATTCCTGGATTGATGATAATAACAAGACAATGAACATCATAGCAGGAGATCTTCACGTCGGAGCACTGCGAGACAATATCGGAAAAAGCTTCAAACATGTTGACATGACAGGAAATTTGTCAAGGGTTGGGAAAGGAAAATTTTGCGGGGTTTACACTATCTCCATAGTATTAATCCACCTATTATCCATAGAGACTTAAAATGTGATAACGTCTTTGTTAATTGTAACCATGGTGAGGTCAAAATTGGGGATCTTGGCTTGGCAACTATAATGCAACAACCACATGTTCATAGTGTTATTGGGACTCAGAATTTATGGCTCACAGATCTTTATAAGAAGAGGATTATGATGAATTGGTTGGCATCTATTCTTTTGGCATGTGCTGTGGAGATGGTGACCTTTGAGTATACGCTGTAGCAACGAATACGATAATCCGGCTCAAATTTATAGAAAAGTGACATCCGGTTTTGATCGATAAACAAATTTCCCATCTTTAATGAAGACTTCGTGGTTGGGATTGCTATTCGAAGTCAACAAAATCTGAATTGCCTCCGAGAAGACACGAATGCATGCTTCGACAGCGAGTGGAAATCCATGCAAAAGAGGAGCAATTTCCGAATTTGGCATTTTTTTCAAAGCTAATTCTTATTACGGCAATTTGTGAAACTAATAATTTGCTATATTTTTTTGGTTGAAACTCCGAGTTTGCAATCAACATCTATATATATCGGTGCACATGAGATGAGGAGAAGAAGTCGATATGTAGGGAGTTGTAGAGAATGATAGACGATCGATTTTTCGGAAGAAGTCGATATGTAGGAGCGTGTGTAGAATAGAGCGGAGTCGATTTTTTGGAGAAGTCGATAGATCGGAGAGTAGGCTAGTAGAATGAAGATTATGTCAATTAAAGGAGATGCGTATTAGAATGAGATAGGCTGCTCAGCGATTTGTTAGAAACTGACGAGCAATGCAGTTCCTCAATTAGAAAGCGAGAATTTCCCATTTGCAAAATCGATTTACCGAAGATAAGAGGAGAAGGCGCAAAGTGTTAATCCATCATTTAAAAGACGCGAGAATTCTCATATGCAAATCAATTCTCTCATAAATCGAATTGCACCCCGGCACAATGGTTCTAATGAAGCAAAAGATTATGTATTTGTTCATTAATGTTTGAAACAATAGTTTTTTTGATTTAATTTAGTATGCATTTATTTATTTATTAATGTAAGCATTATGAATTTTTGTTAGAGTCCTCATTTTTCATAGATTTAGAATTTGTTTAATTTGTAGAATTATCTTTTGCTTTGATTGTTTTGTTTAATTTATAGAGTTATTTTATTTTGTTTTAAATTGTTTTTTTCAATAATATCTAATATTAATTAATCTAAATTGTTTAATTTATATTTTTGTTTTAAATTATTTTCAATAGCATTTAATCTTTCTTAATTATGCATTTAGATGATTATGTTTTTTTCAAGTCTTGAGTCTAATTTAGAAATTAGAGCGAGATTGTATATGTTTTGAATTTGAATATGTTAACATTGCTTATTTAAAATGATTGCGAGTCAATAATTAGATCTCTTTTAATTAGAAATTGTTTTGATTTAGATCTCTTTTTTTAATTAGATTAATTATTGTTTTTATAGTGTAATCATTTTCCATATATGTGAAGCAAGTTGAGTGTGGATTTGATTAGGTGGAAGTATCAAGTTTAAATAGAGTGTGACCATTCGGTTTGAAGTAGGCTTGCTTTTTTAATAGTTCATTTTCATTTTAGATTAAAATATTTGAATAGTTTTTAATGGGATTTTTAAGTGAAGTTAAAAGAGTTATCTTTTAACAATAGTTAGAATTGTAATTTGTTAATTTAAATCTTGAATTTGTTATCAAGAGTAATTTTAGTTTTTGAAGTTATTATTAGGGTAATGTGTGTGGATTTATCATGGATCATTTGCAATGCAATTTTTAGAATCTTTTAAGTAGTTCTTTTAGCAATAGTTAGGATTGTTTCTTTATGTTATTTTATAATCTTGAATTTTTTTTAACAAGTAGTTTTGAGTTACTTTAAGATGTGAATTTATAATGTGTAGTCTTTTCTTATTTCAAGATTAATTTCAAATGTTAGTTTTTTAAGTTAATGAGAGGAATAATTAGATTAAGTTTTTTAAGTTATCCTAGGAGCGAGTGTGAGAATGTTACATGATTGAGGAGTTAATTTGTAATTTAATTACGATTGTGGAGTTCTGCAGTAAATGAAAAATGAGTTCAATGAGGTTTTTTCTCAGATTGTTTATTTGCACGAGCAAATGTGTGTTTCATTTCAGCACCTAGTTTATCATTAATAAGGAATACGTTTATACTCTTCTCGGTAAGATGATCCAATACCTAGTACAACTGCGATGTTTACAACTCCCAGTTGATAATTAATATTGAGAGGTTTAATCCAACAATTAATATGTACAACACAATTTCCCCAAAATACATTGTTAGGGTAAACACGAGACAAATATTTACTATGACATGAATGAGCTCCAAGATTTAGTTATGGAAGTGGGGGAATTTCTGACAAATAGAATTCTGCTGACATAAAATAACATCCTACTGAAGGCTTACATGACACTCTTTTTCCAAAGAACCACCCTAGGTGACCAAAGCCTCGGCTAAAAATACATTTTCGGTGACCTAAAACCCACAACGACGCATGAAAAAGGCTACATGAGTGCGATTTGTGACCTTCCCAACCACATGCACAAGCCCATATAAGTGCGATTGTGACCCAAAATATTCGAGTTTAGTGCATTTTTTTGTCTTCCCAAGGTATGAGCCATAATTCAAGGCCACCCTCCAAACTACTGCCCTAAACTTCTTGAGACATTTCAAAGAATGATAAAATAATTGAATAAAATGTTAATAATACAAATATTGATCAAGGACTTGACCTAACCAGGGACTAACCATGACATTCATTTCATCAAACCTATGATGAACATGTAATCTACAAGTCATGGATACATATAGAAAATAGGAGTACAAAACTTATTTGAGAATCATCAGAGAAGTTCTAATGCCCTCTGCGTCAATAGATGCGATATCACTTGTTGGCCCATGCATTCATTAACCTAACATACTTAACAAATCCTAAAAAATACATAAATAGAGTACATTTTAAAATTCATGCTTATAACTAATATAAACCAGATTATTAACATAAACTGTAAAACCCATAAAATCACCATAATAATAAGTACAAGTGCTCATAGTATATAATAGGAAAAATAACTCACTTATTAACTTACTAGAAAAAGGCAACCAAGTCAAGGATTTACATGCACCACACGACCATATATTGAGTTGAATCTAATCTTTCTTTCATCTAGTCAAACAACTAGGGCTTCTTGGAATATTAAATCATCTCCACCCTCGGGCCTACCGTAATCCTTCGAAACCGGTCGAGAGATCACAAAGGCCAAAAAAAATCTTGGATGCCTCAAATTTTCTTCACTTCTACCTTGAGGAATTTTCTTGTCTCTGTGTAACCCGAATTGAGAGACTTCCCAAATAGTAAGCCACCTCCACCCGCATGACCCTTGGGAATTTTCTTGAGGACCACATCTCTACCTTGCATTTCCAAAAACCTTCGATACTCTAAAAATCACAACAAAAAACAAAATAATCTCCTCACACCATGGTTATCTAGAAAATTGAAAGGCAAGGAATCGAAAACCACTATCACACCTACCAAAAACTATTCCAATGAAAAAAAAGAATCAAATATATAAATCTATGTACATGCATTCACAAAAAAGTTAGGAAATCACACATGCAACTTGTTACCTACAAGTCTTCTGTTGAATATACTTAATACAACCTTCCTTGTTTGTCGTTTTCTTTCCTTTCCCTTCATTTTATTTCCTTTTCCTGCTTACTTTCTTCTCTTCCCTCCTTGAATCTAATTGCAAACCAAAATTGACATCACAATGAGGGTTGATCTAAAGATGTGAGCTGATGCTCAAAATACTTTTATCTATTGAGGGGCTTATTTTCTTCATTTTCCTCTATTTTTCCTTAAATTTTACCTCTCAACCTGCAACATGTGTGACTTTTCGTCTCCATTTTCTCTTATTTGTGTTTATTTTTCATAAATAAAATACCAATTAATTCCTCTTTTCCTTTATCATTGTAGTTTTCCAATTTCCTTAGCCATTAATAAACCGAAATAACACCCCTTTGGCATGCTTTTTCCAAACATCATCTGGGAATATGTGTCCCATGACCTTGGTCTTATTTTCATTTACATGGAAACTTGGCTCGGGGTTCGTTACATACCTTTTTTTGTATGTATAAATTTACATTCATATTCTTCTAGTTAAACCTTGGTATCCACAATAAATAACTTTGTAAGTTGGGATTGATGCCTTAGGGTTTTCTTAAGACTTAGACCGGACTAATTTCCAGAAGTGATTTAATCTAGATTTTGATGACTTATTGGAAATCATATGTACTCCATTAGGATGTGTGCATGCACATTGTAAGGCTGTTGCAAGTGAATGATGAGAGGAAGGTTATTTCTCCAATGTGGAAAACCACCTCCATGGTTTTGACCAATTTTCTTAATTATATAAAACCCTAACCTAATCAAATACTATTTTCAATCACAAACTAACCTCGGGCTTCTATGTATGGATCAATTATAAGATGTGAAGGTATGTTATACACCATATCGAGCATGATCTAAATGTTAATTCCTCATACTTGATCACTAGTAGCCTCTATATGCACACTACATATAAGTATCATATTCCTAATGTTATAGTTTCAAAAATGGATGAATGTTGGTACAATGTTAAGGATAGTTCTCTTGAATGCCTCAAAGTGCCATAGATTCATATGAAGACTCTTACCTTATTTATCTACTTATTATATGCTTAATGAATTTATGAGAGAAAATCCTTTGTTCCACTATTCTTTAGCTAGAATGTGAGAATGATTTATTTGTTAGGGTTGGGAATGCCAAGACAAATGTCGATAGTGGGAAAAAAATTCAATTTCCATTATGTCATTACCAAAATTGAGATTAGAAAATTGTTGTGTTATAGGTTGTTCGAACAAAGGAGAGCTTAGTACATAGGTTTTCATTTTATGTTTACTAAGAGTGTATATACACTAGCGCCCCCACCCCTTATGAAGCATGATGGGTGACTAGTGTGATGTTTAACGCCAAAAAAATAGGGTGGAAACAAATAAACTTTTGGCATGTCCAAACTTGAAGAGATTGAAGTTCTCATTTTGAGGAAATTCTTATTTTCTACAGATGGCTTAAGGATGATAAACATGTATAGAACAAAAGGAAATCAATCACCTAAAGCCTCCAATATAGATATCACATCTCCTTGTCCTATTGGAGGAATGTTACATGACATTTTTCCTTACCTGGGAAATTTCAGTGATGATTATATTAAAAAATAATCCTCAATAGAATTTAACTAATTGTAATGAAATTAGAAAAGATATATATATATATATATATATATATATATATATATATATATATATATATATATATATATATATATATATATATATATATATATATATATATATATATATATATATATATATATATATATATATATATGACCAAAAAGCTGGCCTTTTCGTTGGAATTTTGATGGTTTTTTATTAGAAAGATGTTGTCTAGACTTGGAAAAATATTGACTTTGTAAAACGTTGAGTATTTTGATAGATAGATAATTGACTTGATAAAATGTCGAATACACAGCAGAGCATTCAATTTTCATCGCATCTACTGATAGAAAAAAATTATCATTAGATATTTTACTAACATATTGGTGGATATCTGTAACGATAATTGTGTTTTTTCGAATATTCGACAAATGTCTAGGTTTTTTCCTTTAAATACCAAAAATATTTGCAACTAAAATCCATCAATATAACCGAAATATTAGAGTATGATGTTATATGTTTTCCCATATGTAGTGTTGGGGGTTAAGGTTTAAGGATTAAGGGTCATTTTTTTAAGAGGATAAGGGTTTAGGGCTTATGAGGTTCATGGATTTTAGGTTCGGGGGTTAGTGGCATAAGGATTATTGGGCTATGATAGTTATGATTGTACAACTTAAGGGATTATGTCTTGGGGGATAAGGGGATAGGGGAATTTGAGTGGTTATGGAGTTTAAGGGCTTATGGGTTGTGATAATGGGTCCCTTATCCCCTTATCACCACTATTTTGGGTTACCTTATCCAGTATTTAATTTTCTCTTGTTGTATTCCATCTAGTTCCCTTAACCCATATGAAATCACGTATTAAGTTTCCCTTCTCATTCTCTAATGATAGGGTTATAGATCTTATTAAACCATTCTTGGACCTCCCTTTTGTTGTGAAACCAGCTCCAAAAATAGAAGAAAAGAGATATCAACGCCTTACAAATAAGCCACTTAAATCTCCAATACATTACATGAGATGAACAATTCTTGGATGATACAAATGAAGAAACCTCCTATCTATATATATGAGTCCATGGGGCCACAATGTAATTCTAGTGACCTAACAATAATAATTTAAGGGCACAATAATAACAATATGGGGGTTACGGGGTACGATAATAACAATAAGGGGTCTACACTAACATAATAAGGGACTACACTAGTAATCATAGGGACCGTAACATGCCCATCTCCTTGAAACAAGTGTTGTCCTCAACGCTTGATTATTTCTTGATTATGTAGTATAAAATTCTCATCCTCCCATGTGGAGATCTTCTATCGTGACGGATCTTCCACTTGCGGAAGATACTACGAAATTGATCGTACTTGTCGAGTTCTTATTTACGTAGTTTGCTTCGGAACTTCTTTCGATGTGATGTTCATCTTCCTATTGTTTCATTAGATTATGCACCAAAGTTAGGCTATCCTTTGAGAGTTGGAGAACTTGTTGTTGATGCTCAATGTGATCTTCCACTAATTTATCATTCATATTATCTATTATTTGATATTTCAAAACCATCAACTTAGCCTCCATTTCTTCTTTTAAACCATACTATGTCATCTTTGGTTGCTCTTCGTAACATTGAAATTTGTTGCACTTGAGTACTTGTAATTTTGATATCTCATACTTTGCAATTCTTCTTCTTCATGTGTCATAGTATAGCTTTCTACGAGGGGCTTAATGGGTGTTGAATTCTTTTTAGGAGGCATTTCTGCACCCAATACTAAAATATATGCTCAATAGGCCCTTGGAATCACTTCTAACTAATAACACAAAACTTATGCAATTTTGAAACAAATACACACCTTTTTTCATGCTTTTTGAGAAGCTTGATATTGAAATTGACTTATATCTATACTTGAAAATCCTCAATATACTGAAATTTAACCTATAGTAATCCTCTAAAGCTTCTTTCAAATGTCATGGGTTTGACACGATTTGGATTCTTCAAGACAAAATTATGTCCAATCTCCCACGACTGACCCAATTATGGACTGGTTCGATAGAGCGAACTTGTATGACTTGCCACGTGTCAACTGATTCCTCCTTTGGCTCTGAAATTGATAGACCAAAAACTATAATTCATGTACTTGTGGCCACTTTTTACGACATTCCAATCGATGCGTAGAGAGAGATACGAAGATTTTCCCACGATCACCTCTTTGAGATAGAGAATTCGAAGCCTCAAACGCCCTAACTCGATAGATCATATGTCCAAAAAATATTTCGAACCAATATCTGAAATTTTGTGAAGATATTACTCGAGTTAGTGGCTTCGTAATATAAAGAATTTGCAACTTCTTAACCTTTTTGAGAAAAAATTTTATTGTGAAAATACCACGATGACCTGATTTAGGGTTAAATTCAAGAGCACCGCAAAATGACCTAAATTGCACGGATCATATCTATGAAAATTTTGCAAACCAAAATTTGTGAAATTTTGCGACGATGTTCCTCGAGATTTTGGCTTCGCACTATAAAAATTTCAGATGTACGACACCTTACGTAGAAAAAGCATTATAGTGAAAATTCCGGGATGACCTTTTGAAGCGAAGGAGAAACACTAGAATCTCAAAGCTGCGATACCAAATGTTGTGAAACCAACTCAAAAATAGAAGAAAAGAGATATCAAAACCTTAGAAAATAAGCCACTTCGAGAAACTCCAACAAATTACATGAATGAACAATTATTGGATGATACAAATGACAAAATCGCCTATCTATATATAGGAGTCCATGGGGGCCCATGATGTAATCCCTGGTGGGGCCACAATGTAATCCTAGTGACCTAACAATAATAATTTAAGGGCACAATAATAACAATATGGGGGTTTCGGGGGTACAATAATAACAATAATGGGGTTTACACTAACATAATAAGGGACTACACTAGTACAATATGGGGACCTAACACTTTTAGCCATTTCAATTCACAACAAGATACCCCTCAGGCCTTTTTAGTAATACCATTCAACTTCTCATGATGTTATGAACCCCCAAATTGGTCCAAATTCCCCTACAACTACACCTTGGGCTCCCTTGGATAAGGGATTAAATGGATTAGGTTTTATGGGTTTACGATAAGGGAACCCCTAATCTAGTTATCACAACTATTCGAGGTATCATCGGTCAACTTCAATTGCATGATGCAAAAAGATAAAAGTGAGATAAAATTAAAAAGGAACTTGAAAAATGGAAAGTAATTGTTTTTAAGAATTAATGGAATGAAAAGCTATCATGGAGGTGAAATAAAATGGTGGAGTTAATCCAAAAACATCCAATAATGTAAGAATTAAATGTGTATACTATTTAATTTTTGATATATGTTTGACCTACGCTTGGAAATAAGGTTGAGTTTTACCTATGTTTTATCCTCTTAATTTATCTTATAGCCCCACATATGTTGATATTATTAGTGTAATTTTTCACTAGAATCAAGCCATTCCTAAGGAGCAGGGAGTAATATTCTCACTAGATGAAAAAAGAAAAGATCCAATTGTAATATGAATTTGGTAAGATTTGTATTAAAAGGCACGAAGAAAATAGGGCCAAAATGGGATGATCCTATATATGGATAGTTTGAATATTGCACCATTCATGTAGTTGAGGATTGCTTGTGTCATTTTCTAATAGAATTGGAGAAAAAATAATGGAATTTGAATGTTGTTTTCGGCATGTTAGGGGCATAACCTTTGAACAATATTGTAGACTTGTATGGGACTATTACCCATACATTTTGTAAGAAGAATATGGACTAGTGTTAAGGAATGATGGTAGCTAAAATGACGTCCATATATCCTCTTTTTTTTATTTTGAATGGACATCAATTTAAGTTTGGATCGTGCATGAATCACTGAACCTTACTTTATACCTACGAATACCATATTATTTCCCTTTGTAAGAAAATATGTGGACGACTTTGGGGGGTAATGTATTTGTCCAAAAAAAATGTAGATCAGATTTAGAGGGACCTTGGGGTTCTTTTCCTTGGAGCCTAATGAGTGTTTGGAGGGAAAAAAAACATAAACCTAATATGACCAATAATATTACTATTGGAGAATCTATTCTTTGCGAGAAAGGCTTAGGGGTTCTAGGAGTTAAGGGGTTTAGGGATTTAGGGGGTTAAGGGAAAAGTGAAAGATTTGAGAGATTATGGTTCTTAGGAGTTAGAGGTTTGAGGGTCAGGGGGTTGAGCTCTAGGGGAGTTTAGGGTTTATATTTTAATAGCTTATTGGTTAAGGGTTTCAAGGTTAAGCAACGAGGGCTTAGAGTCGAGAGATTTAAGGGGTTAAGTGCTTAAGGGTTATGGGATTTAGGTGTCATCGAGTTCAAGGGTTAGGGGTTAAGGGTTAAGAGAAAAGTTTTAAGAGGATAATATGGTTAGAGTCTTAGGGGAGTTTAGGTATTCTAAATTAGGGGTTAGTGGTTAAGGCTTTAGTGGCTTACAATTTAACGGATCAAGGGGGTTAATGGGTTATGGGTTATGAGTGTAGGGGGTTAAGAGATTATGGATTTCGGGTTAAGTGCATAAGGAATTTAATTATTATAGGTTAAGGTCTTATGGATTGTTATAATGTGGTCCATAATCCCCTCATAACAACTATTGGGGGTTCCCTTATCAATTTATTTTTTTTCCTTCTCTCTAGGCCCCCCCGGCCGTATACCATGAGGGTCCATAGGGGCCCTTTTCTCATTCTTTACTACCGGGACCATATATCTTAATAAGACACTGATCAAAACCTCTCACTTATAACCATACATGTGTTACCCATATGTCCCTTCCCCATTCACAATGGCATGCCAAAAAGATCTCCCTCCCCCACAATTCATGATAATTCAACATTTGGCGGTGTTCATTTTAACAAGCCTCAAAATTTACACATTTTCATGACTATTAAGAGAGGGTTTTATAAATTATATTTTAGGGGTTAGGGGTTAAGGGGTTAGTGGATTAGGTTTTAATGGATCAAGGGGGTTAATGGGTTATGATTTATGAGTGTAGGGAGTTAAGGGGACAAGAGAAAAGCAGGTAGTAGTGAGTTAAGGACTTATGGGTTGTGATAATGGCACCCTAATGCACCTTATGACAACTATTGGGAGTTCCCTTATCAATTTCTCTCATTGCATTCCCTCGGGGCCCCCTATCCCCTATGCCATGCAGGTCCTAAGGCCCCTTCTTGTTCTCCAATGTTAGGATTCTGAGATCTAAGTAAACCATGCTTGAAACTATAACTTGTACCCATCCATGTGACCCTTATGTTCCCCTGGTCCATTCAATACTACCTAAAATATCCCCCTCCCCCAAAATTCATGAGAATTGATCATTTGGAGGTGGTCATTTAATAACCACCTCTGAAAAGTTTAATTCAAATGATTTTTTTGAGGGGAGCTTAGAGAAAGTGGGGATATTGTCCAAAAACTACCTCTAAAAGTTACTGCCCAATGTCATGAATTTTAAAGGGGGTTAGCAAAATATCTACCATGAAAAATGTATTTTGGTGCACTCATTTCATTTAACACCACCACCCTTTACAGCCCCCACACGAACAAAAGTCATGAAATCTTTTTTTTATGCAGTATAGAAACAAAATAGACAAAAGGACTTATGTTTTCACATTATAGAAGTTTAGAATATGGAATAAATAATTACCTAGAATCCAACACAAGATCTACCTCTATTACTTTATTGTAAGCTTTAGCTCCAACTCCAAATTGTATAAGTGGAACCTACAAAACAATTAAAACATGACTGAGAACGAACATATACAAATATCATATACTAACATCCATGAACAATGAGTCAAGAAGGATCTTTTTTCATATGCATAAATGAAACATAAGTATAGGAAAACAAATAACTTTTTATATTAATGAATGTAGTAGAAGATAAAACCCTTCCGAGATCTTAACCTTGTAGATGCTTCCAAAATATCTTGTGCTTCCTTTTCCCACAAAAGAAAATCTTCAATCACAACTCAGGAGTGCATATATGAATAATGGATACCTAGGCATAAAATAGCAACATGAGGGAGGGCATAAGTAAGAGTCTCAAAAATCAACTACATAGACTATATGTGAGGTAATGAATTTATAGTTGTCATGTAACCACCACTCCTCCCACATTTACACAATTCAACCCGAGTTCGATGGGGTAAATATGTGATGAGAGGCCACTATGATGTGATTCAACCTCCTAGGGTCACCTTAAGGAAATGGAATCGACATAAAACAACCAATACGACCTTCCACGCACACTACAAAAGCTCCAGAGCCACGAGGCCTTCCGGATGGCCAACCCCTAAGACAACTCATAATTTGACTAACTTGGACCCTCACCCACTCCCATGACAAACCATGCAGTGAGTAAGGCTTTCTGAGTCACTCCCACAACAAAACATGCCTATGAATTTGGACTTTTCTAACTAGTTCCATGTGAGTGACCCCCAGATTTTGTGCCACATTTTTAAGTCCGAGGACTCAAGCCACCTTGCCTATAACTTCATAGAAAACTTCATAAATGATAAATAACATGGTAACAGAGACTAATGTAAAATTAGATACAAATTCTTCATCGACCCATACTAGACATGACATAAATTTCTTCAAACATATCACAAATATGCATTCTATAGGTCATAACAACTAATATGAGCATAGGGGTATCATACTCATATGAGGATCGTAAAGAAGCATTGATTCCTTATCAAAATAACTTCATTATCAATTTTTTAAGTCATATATTCATTTTTCAATCGATTTCTAATTAAAACATGATCATAACCATACATCGAAGTTTGTCATTAAAACATACTCATAATCAACTTATATAACCAATAGAAATAGAAAGGATATAAAAACCATAAAAACCACACATAAGAAAGTAGATTTACCCATTAAATACAATAGGGAAATAACTCTTATTAACATATGTAAAAATGAAACTAGGTATGGGACTTCCACGTACCACTTGACCATAGACTACGTTGAACCGAATGTTTCTTTTTGTCAAGTCACCCCCATGTCGTATTCCAAACATGAATGTGGGATGTCATTGAATAAACCAAAAAAAAACCAAAACGAGGCTTCCAAAGGAAAAAATCACATCAACACTTAACGCTAGTGATTCAACCTCACGGTCAAATATCATTAACCATCATGAGATCGAGTTTCTAGCCAAGTTGTGCGAGCACATCCAAAAGCATTTTTTTCCAACTAAGGCTTCCAATATTGTTAAGTCAACTCATAGTTGTCTTCGGGATTCCGAAGCATTTTTCAAACAGGGGATTCAAGCACTAGTAACTCAACCCCACAATGGGATTCCAAAAGCGTTTTTCCAACCAAGGCTTCGAGGACTACTAAGCGAACCCATGACTATTATAGGGATTCTAGAGTATTTGTCCAAACAAGGCTTTCGGGAACTAATAACTCAGCCACGGTGATAAGAAACATGAGAAACAACCGAGAAGAAAACAAAGGCGTGGCACCCACAACACTATGGATCCCCAAGAAATGGAAAGGCTAGGAGAAACCATTGTCAATCGAGAAATCCTCCATGCCAATGGCATATCATAACGAAAAATTCACATGCATATGCCATGCATGCAAAAAATAGAAAAAATTGCATACATGAAACTCAATAAGCTGCTACAATAAAGACCCATTGTAGATTGTTGATCACGATGTCCTCTTGCTCTTTCATGATCTTGTTTTTTTCTTGTTGCTCCAAATTCCAATTATGTCACTCTCCTCCAAGAGTGCTCCAAAGAAAACGCTCTGTTGGAATCAAAAAGAATTTTGTTAGACCAAAACCGTAGGCATTGGTCTCCACTACAATTTCTGAGAGTTAGGATCCACGAGAGGGTAGTTAGTCCATGTCGCCCAGAGAAACACACGGGGAGCGTTGAACCCAATGTCCAACAATCTACCCTCCCCCCCCAAGCACGTGAGTCGGGTGAGTTTTTGAATCTCCGAGACACCCCATGTACGCTCGATACCACTTCTTGGAGATCACGATCGTTTAGAAAAAACCCCGCGGAGACATTAGTCTGCTGCTACAATCATGAGAGTTAGGATCCATGAGAGGTAATTAGTCCATGTCGCAAAACACATGGGAGCATTGAACCTAATGTCCAAAAAACTCTAAATTTTCCGAAGACTTATGAAAGAGAGAGAATAGAAGAGAGGCTCTAAAGCCAGGGCGAGTCAAAATCCAAACCGAGAAAAATCTATGAATTCATCCTCGAGAATCCTTTTATCAATAAGGCATCTACTTCTTCATTTTCCATTATTTTCCTTCATTTTCCTCTCCTCACATGAAACTTACGACCTTTCACCTTAATTTTCTCCTATTTTCCATTTTTTTATAAATAAAATGCCAATAAATGTTACTTTTCCTTTCCAAAACCTTTTCCATTGCATTTTCCAATTTCCATAGCTATTACTTAATCACAATGTGATCCTCATCACTATGTTTTTTCCCAATATTCGGCTTCAAATATGTGTTCGTGACCACGAGTCTCATTTTTACCTTTATTATGCTTTTATTACATGGATTTTTAAAGAAGGGATGTTACGAACCCTCCCCCTTGGGGGAGACAACATCTCAATGTTTAATGACACCTATAACCAAAAATACTACTAAGAAATAAAACCATACTTCCCATTGAGATTTGTAACTTAGCTCATTGCAATATTTACAATGATAAACCTATTGACAAGAAAAAAAAGCAAACCAACATGAGAAACATATACAAAATGACAACCACAACAGGAAATGACACCCATTTTTCTTATTGGAGCCTTATAAAAAAAATTCATGGTGCTACTACATCCATCTACATATATACATATACCAAACACCACATGAAAGCATATACAAAAAATACTCTCCCAACCACCTCTAATAGAGAAGGAAACATATGGCCACTTGTTGCTCATGTACTGCATCTCCCATGTATCTTCATCATGTCCAAAGTGCTTCCATTACACTTTAAACTATGTCGATTGTTTAGTTTTCGGGAGACATGAGCATATTTCTCTACAAAATGCACCAAGGATTCTGAGATGGAATTACCCTTGTGGATCCGACATCTCACACTACGGACCACTCAATCACATGATTAACATATTTAACATACTTCTTAACCAATGACACATGGAACACATCATGGGAATTTCTTTAATCGAGGGCGGTTCAAGTTGATCGCATGCGAGTACGAGTCCTCTCAAGAATCTTCAGAAAGGGTAAAAAATATCAAGGTGCCAAATTGGCACGTGATCCAATCCTCAAGGAGCTCTTCTTGGGCTTGATGCGAGAGTACCTCTTCTCCAAACTAGAAATCCCTAAACATCCTTATTTTATTTGCATAATTTGCTTTTTTTGTCTTGTGCTTAGATTCGGATTATTCTACGATTACCTTCATTTCCTATTCCATCTCTGTCAACATGGACATTCCAATAAATACCATGTTAAAACTGGATCATCTCATTTGCTGTGGAGTGTTACAAATCCCCCCACACAATTCCTCAAACAAGCTCATCCTTAGTGACTCACGATACCAATTGATGTAAGAAAACTCAACTAATCAGGAAGGTACTCCTCCCATTTATTTTGTTTTTGCATCACATACATCCTCCACATGTCCTCCGATATCCCATTGAGCCTCTCTCTCTATCCATCCATTTATAGATGATAAGTTCTCTTGCCTGAAGCCAACTATGTACGTATTAATCACACAAACTAACTCTTTCCCGAGAACTTAGAAGTGAACTTAACATCCCTACTCTCGACTACAACATTCTTCGGAATTCCATGTAACCCTCGCCACATCTCTTATGAATACCTATTCCAAATCACTAGCCAAATATGTAGACTTCATTTGTAATGAAGTGTGTTACCTTTTTCAACCTCTCCACTACAACCATAATAGAATCATGTTGGTTATATTTCCTCGAAGAAAACATGTGATAAAATCCATATAAGTGACCTCCCATTTCCACTTTGGAATCGAGAATGAGAGTTGTAGCAATCACCTAGATGCTTACACTATGCTTTCTTTCTGTTGATAATCCAACCATCTATCTACAAACTATGTTAGTTCCCTCTTTAGAATTCAATCAATAATAAAAAAAGAATTTCAACGCATTAAATGTCTTATAATACCCTAGGTGACACTGACTATGTCTTAACATAAAATTCCATCAAGATAAGCTTCTTGAGCTCACTATCATACGCCACGTAAATCCTATCCCTAAACGTAACCAAGGCATCTTCTATGAGATGATAGTCCACATCTTGATCACCTTTTACCCTTATGTAACTTTTTCATAATATCTATATCGGTCATCTGTTGTTCTCACCTATAAGGTATGATCTTGTAAGTGTGTTAACAATGTAAGAAACTTTGAAACGAGGCAAGAGATAGGAGTATCAGCTCTCTTTTAGGTAGCAAAAATGGTCCGATTTTGAAAAGTGTTGATTCGAGAATACTCTTAATTTTTTTTAGCATGTTTTTTACACATTAAATTTTCTTATCGTACCAAGTATAGAAATTATTTTTAAAATGTTAGTGTTTTTTATGTTGATTTTGAAAAGTGTTGAGTTCCGACATCATCTCCCTTTTTTTAGAAGACTTATTTTTGACTTAAATTTTTCTAATCTATTAAATGCTAATAATTATTTTCACTTGCATATGTTTTTAAGTGTTTTAAAAGTATTTGTATTCTATTTTTCTTTTAAATTTTTTTTGTAGTGAGATATTTGATTTTTTGCATTGTCGGAAGAAAAAACCAAAAAGGTAAAAACTTTATATTGTCAATACTCTATCTATAAATATATATTGTTAATTAATCTTTCATTGCACATGTAATAATTACCACTAAAAAAGCAAGAATTTTTAACTATTTGCATAAAAAAAACACATTTTCAATACGAAAATAACTAAAAATATACACATTTTGCGTCTTTTTTTGCTAAAACCAACATGTCAAATAAACCATTTTTATAGGAAAAAAGTATAAAAGCTAGCAATTTTTTGTTAATTTTATGTGAAAAGTTAATAATAATTATAGTTTTTTTCAAAAAATTAAATGATTCACATAAAAATGAAGTGAAAATGACATTGTACAAATATTAAACATATAATAACCACAATTGAATATTTATTTCTTCTCACAAAATGTCGAGGTAAAATTACGAGTATAACTTATGAATAGTTACAAAAAATATGAGCTTCATTTGGAAGCTTAAATTAATATTTAATCAATAATATCACGTAACCCAAACTCTTCATCTTTAATATTATCATTATTGTCCTCTTCCACAATATTTTTATCATTGGCTACGAGTTCATCATTTTTCCCTCTTAGAGTGGATCTTTGATGTCTGTGGACGTCCCAACGTATGCCTTTCCAATAATTCCATCTATTAATGGTGGTTGAGGTTATTTTTCTTTTTTTTCCACATGAGATTCATTAAAATCCCCTTTTCTCAAACCAACTTCTTGCATTTCTACGTCTGGAAGATATTGAAGAGAATTGATTCTTTGATGAATACATTTGCATTGTCTTGGGTATTTTTCAATGGAAATGCAATTTTCTTCCTTTTTGTAAGCAACATTATAGTGTTGTACCTAATCATTAAGTACAAAAGAAAAAAATTTAGTAATTTAGTATAAACACAGAAAAATTTAAAAAAGATAATAGTGAAATTCTAAATTCTTATATAATAAAACTTACATGAGCTTGAAAATAAATCCAAAACCCAATCTCCTTCATTTGAACATAAATCTAAAAGATAGTTAATCAATATGTTGTGGTTTTAGATATATGTTAACTATCTCTCCTTTTGCTTCTTGTATCTTCATACGATTTATTTTTCTTACAACAACATCATGAGACAGTACTTGGCTACTGATTCTACATCTACTTGATTGAAAAAGAATACTCTTGTAGCTATCATCCTTTGTCCAACTTATTCAACATGAATGAACTCATACTAACTTATATTGGTTTATTTCCACCACAAATAAGATTTGGCTTTTATACTGTAGCATGAAATAGTAAAGATGAATTACACTTTTACATAAATGATTTTTTTTAACATTAAAAAAAATATACAATTTCAACGTCTTACCATGTAAGCTTCATCGTTGACTTTGCTTTTCCCTTGACGCTTGATAATAACAACCCAATTTTGTTTCTAAGTGAAAATCGCACAAATTTCCAAAGTGGTGATGTTGTGACTTCTATAAATCCCGAAACCACTTTGCAAATGCTTGATAAGTATAAGGGTAACTATCATATTCAATGTTTGGGATAGTGAAACCGTGAGTAATATCAGTGATAACTAGAGAATAATTCCTTTTAGGTATGAGTTTTGGAATGTCTTCACAATCACCCAATATTGTTGTTATTGGATAGTGTGGAGCCCATTCCAAATGAAATGATTACAGGCGAGGGATGAATTTCAACGTCTACCAAGATGTTTTTTTCTTATCCTTTCCATTTTTTGTTTTTTCAATAAAAAGCACGAAAATGTTTGGTGCTCCATTTTCATCCTTCTTCATCTTTAATAAAATAAAGAAAAGGAAATGTGTAAGTTATAAATAAAAAAATATTATACATATCAATAGAAATGAATGTATGAATGAACATACCTTTTTAAATGAAAGATAAAAATATTTTAGCTCTAATGTAGAACTTGAATATGGGTAGTTGAGTAAGAACATCATCCAGAGATATCTTCATTCAACAATTTCACCATTGTTCCTATATTCTCATATAAACCTTCTGACTAAATAATTGAAGTAAAGAATGTTAATATAGTGTTATGTATAAGAAAAAATACCCAACAACAATATATTATATTTTAATATAAACTTATAGTAAAAAAAAGTAAAAATAACAAACGTATTTTAGAAATTCCTTAGACATTTCATCCATTGATAATTCTCTCTGAATTTACACGAGATAATATTATTTTGAAAATATTTTTCATCCTTCACTCCTTTCATTGATCTCCCAAGGTGTGATAGTCATATCTTACTGGAAGGAGCTTCATTTCGGGACGACGACTCTTTTCGTTGGTACACATATCAATGGTTTAGACCTTTTGACATTAAGACTTTTGATGCCACCGTTCTCCCGCAACTCAAAAAATGCTGATCAATCAATTCCACATATATCTCAAGCTCTAAATGACAACGCTAGGAAAATGTTATCCATACCTCTGAATATTTCATAATTTTACTCTTGTCACCTTTTGAACTTATTTTTCTTCGATTGGATAAGCAGAGTTTCATACATACCACATTCCTTTCGAAATGCATGATCAACCTTTAGCTTATCACCACCACATTTTTTTATTCAAATTCACTATTAATAAATTTGACCCTTTGGATAGAAAGTCATATGCATCCTATTCTCATTATTTGAATTATGATCCCATGCCAATAAATTTTTTTCTTTTGTATCTATTAAACAAACATAAATGATACATTTCATTGTTTCAAAGTGCATGTTATTGGGATATTCCTCCATTAATTTCCTTTGAGCTTCTACATAATGGTTTCCCCCAAGTACATAATATTGGTATTCAAGACATTTTGACTTGTGAAATGACTATTTGTTAGGAAGAGTTTGGCTTGGATGAACAAGAAGAACATAATCACCACATGTCGCGAAAGGGTTGTACCTCATCAATGTTTTTCAAATTGTGAACATCCAAGTTTTGTGGCTTTCTAATTTGATATTTTGAGTTGTCCTTCATCTCGCTTGTAGACTTCAGTGACATTAAGTTGGAATGAACAACCACCTTCAATTAAATTTGTATTCGGCAATTGATGTCAGAGATGGAATTTTGTTGTGATTTTCATAACACCATCCATCTAAATCGGTTCACCGTAGCGTAATGATTTCCCTACTTGCTCATTGGAGTTTTCACTAGGCCCTTCACTTGTCCATGATTTTTTTTGAGAATGAACAATTTTTTTCTTCCTCCTATTGCTTATGATATTTTTCTTGAAGACCAAAACAATATCCTCATCATCACTTCCTATAAGGGATACATTATTGGGGATTCTTGCTAATGGCTCTTCTCCTTTCTAACATCAATTCTAATCGACCTGTAAGATATGGCAACACATTATTCATCTTTAGCTTGACTTCAGCTTCAACTTCAACTTCAACTTCCTCATATTCAAAAGTAACATGTCTACCTTTTACTAGATTGGTCCCTTTGATACAATATTGTAGCATCATAAGATTTTTTTTCTTCTTTCCCATATCTTATGCTTCATGTTCATGGAAAATGGAGACAAAATTCATAATATCTCGCTCTATATAATAGATTCCCCCCCCAACGTAATTGAAATTCCCTCTAAAAAATGCTATAAAACAAAATATAATATGTCAATATTAACTAAGTTGATTAAAAAGTACATTGATGACAATTTGAATAACTTACAAAACGAGATAAGTGCAAATAAAAATACTTACAATCCTCGATTTGCAATATTTTGTACGATTTGTTTGCATATCTTTGAAGAATCTTCCATCATGTTATACATTGACAATTTAAAATGATATCTGTGTTTTATCATGTGACTTGGGCGGTTTTGATAGTACATATACACTTTCAATGTTTGGAAGAATATATAGGTCTAATACTTTTCCCACAAAATCATAAATTTGAGCATCAAAATTCTTCTTTGGAATATAGATATATGCTTGTAGAGATTTGTCTTCTACATCTTTTCTAGAAACCATGCATATTTTGAATGATTCACTTATGTTGATTTCTTCCAATATGAAACCAACTTCTTTTCTTTTGTGGATGCATACTCCCACATTTTCGAGTAATTAACTAAGGTGCGAGTTCATCCAAAAATATTTTTTGAAGGCCCACATGTAGCTTTAGATGATGCAAGTGTTGACTTGGTTCCAAAAAGATTAATGACGAAACGTTCCTTGATGCCATTTTCACTGCAAACATATATATATATATATATGCACATAGAATTACTAAATCACAAAAGAAAAACATCTTACGTAAACAAAATAAAAAACTTGTTAAAAAAAATGTTACTTTTTTTATTTCTATCTCCCCAACCCCACTAATTTTTTTTTAATTTTTTTTATATTCTCAAAAGGGTCGATTCTAAAAAAAAATCTAGAATTTTATTATATTCGGCCCCTTGCCCATATAAAAAAAATAATACATGTTTTCATAAGTGCAAGGGGATGATTCGAGAATCGAGGTCGATTCTCGAGTACGTCCTCCCTACCTTGGGCACCCTCGAGCTCGGGTGGATGACAGCACGGCTGGGCGCATCCCACCCCCGCAGCGCTTGAGTGCCATGTGCATCATGCTACGGGCGGAGGCACCCACAAGGTGGTGTCCACCAAAGCACAGCGAGGGTGCCCAAGGGGTCTCGCTCGAGCTTGGGTGGGCCCGCCGCACTGGCTGGGCATGTCCGCCGCAGAAGCATGGCACCAATAGCATTGTGCTTTGCATGGGGATGCTCACATGGGGGCGGTGTTTTCCACTGATCCCAAGGGGGCTTCCCAACGAGCACCACCTGGGGCTCGCGGGCGGAGATCTTTGCTCCATAGGCGCGTCGCTCGCGGCACGGGCGCCTCGCTACGCGCGGACCCGCCCACGAGGCGGCATCCTCTCAAGACGAGGGCGCCCGAGGGGTCACCCTTGGGCTCGGAGTGCACGCTGCCCATCGGGCGTGTCTACCCGCGGCATGGTACCCACAGCACTTTGCTGCTATGGGTAGAGAGCACCCACGAGGGTGATGTACGCGAGCGTGAGGGGTCGCCCTTGAGCTCGGGCGGCCATCGCGGCCCTGGCCAGGTGCATCCGCTACTGACACGAGCGCCCACGGTGATGCTGAATGAAGGTCACATCCCACCCATGTTATCCCATCCCACCAATGGAATTTACCCATGGTATTGTAAATGACATTGACCCATGGTACTCATCCACCCATGGTATTTATCCACCCATGAAATTTAACCATGGTATTCTAAGTCGCATCCACCCATGGTATTTACCCATGATAATCTAAGTGAGATCCTACATGGAATTTAGCGCGTGGTATTGTAACAGTTATAAGTAACAAGTATTATTTTGTAAAAGGAAAAGATTGTCCACCACAATGTAGCTTCTACATTTATTCTATGTTTTAATAAAAACAAGTTTTCTTTGTGGATTTTTATTTGCAGGTTAGTTGCGAAATAAAACCACTGACTAGTTTTATTAAAACAAAGAATAACTATAGAAGCTACATTGGCTGATGAACAATTTGTCCTTTTACAAAATGCGACTATGTTACTTATAGCATTTTTTTGTTACAATACACGGGTAAATTCCATGGGTGGAAGTAAATAGCATTTTTTTGTTACAATACCATAGGTAAATTCCATGGGTGGGTAAATACCATGGGTGGAACTCACTTACAATACCATGGGTGAATGGATATCATGGGTGGATGCCATTACAACACCATGGGTAGATTTAATGGGTGGATAAATACCATGGGTGGATGAATACCATGGGTCGATGTCATTTACAATACCATGGGTAAATTCGATTGGTGGATGGATAACATGGGTGGATGAATACCATGGGTGGATGTCATTTTCCATTCGAGATCACACCGCGTTGTGCTTTAGCACGGGGACCCACCCACGAGGGCGACGTTCGCACGAGCCCAAGGATGAACAAGGGGCTACCCTCCTCCTCGAGTGGACGTCGTCGCGTGGGCACGATCCACGTGCCTAGCATGACTTCCTAGCCCAAGTGGGCGTGCCCCCGAGCCCCCTAGGCAAGCGGGGGTGGGTGATTCTTTGAATGCCGGCCCCTCTCTGTTTGCCCGAGGGGGCTGAGTGGTTGCTCCCACTTGGGCTAGATCGGTGATGCGTTGCCCAGAGCGGGCCCATAGCTAATGGGCATATTAATTTTATTTTTATTTTTTAGATACAAAAAAAATCATTTTCTACCTAAAACAATTAATGGAAAAAGTAGGTAAATTTTTAATGGAAATAAATAACTTGACTTTAATTAATTTTAACAACTTACTAATTTGAGAATAATAGAAACAAAAGCCGACCTTTAAAAAGCGAGAATATCCCATTGAAAAATTTTGCTACTTGCTAAAAGAAAATCATTCCAAGCTTTTTAACAAACCTCAATAAATCTTTACGTCACATGTGGAATAGTGAAATTCACTTTTCTTATAAAGTGGAAAATAACGAAAATTGTTTACGATGGGGTGAATGTGGGATAAAAAAAATTGATGAATATTATAAAAATAAAAAATTATAATGTAGTCAAAAGTTATATAATTTAATTAAAATTATTTTAGTTTGAATACAATTATTAAGGGAAAAATGTCTACGGAATTTAATTCGAAATTAAGGTCCATATTGTGAGAATATTTTAATAACTCATTTTTAGATAAATCATTTAAATAAAATTTGGAGAGGACGGAGACTTGACCAAAACATTTCAGCGAAAAATTTTGGAGGGAAGTTTTTTGAGGGAATTTCTGCCTCATTGCCTTAGCTATATATAATATCATTTCGAGAGATCATTTGCATCATTCGACATTTTGAGGTAATTTGCAGGTGTTATGGATTCCTCGATTGCAGAGTGAAGTTTCATTTTATGTAGCATCAACATCTTCGTCATGTAACAACTCTATTCATATTGATGAATATAATGAGAGAGAAGTAGTGGCAAAATTCTTCGGTGAAATTTTTTCAAATTAATAGAGAGTCTAAATGTCAACTTATTCCTAATCCAATGGACTATGAGAGCAACAATGACGAATGACAAGATGAAGAGTTTCTAGAAACTATAAACTCACATTTTCCACTTCTAATCCTAAGGAATTTGAGAGCAATAGTGATGATGGTAGGATGACAAATTTTCGGTGGATAGAGAGCCAAAATTGACGAGTTGAGTCCTAATCCTAAGGATTGTATGAAAGAAATAGTGATGAATGGGCTGGATGAAAAATTTTCGATTGGATAGAGGAAGTCACGAGTTGCCACTTAGACATAATCCTAAAGATTATGAGAGCAATAGTGATGAATGGCGGGATAAAAAATTTTTGAGTGGATAGAGAGTCACATTTCCCACTTAATCCTAATCCTAAGGATTATGAGAGAAATAGTGATGAAAGGCGAGATGAAAATTTTTTAGTAAATAAAAAGCGTCACATTTTACGAGTTACTAACCCTGTGGAATTTGAGAGTAGCAGTGATGAATAGAAGGATGAAAAAAAATCCAATAAATCGAGTCTAAATTTCCACTTACTCCTAATCATATGGACTATGGGAGCGTGGTAGTGATGGAGTCGGGATGAGAAATTTCTAATAAATCAAGAGTCACAATTTCCACATAGTCCTAATACTATGAACATTGAGAGTAGCCGATGATGAAGGGAAAGATAAATAGTGTATGAAGAATATCACTCCAATTTAGTGTTTCAAAACCATAGATGATGGTATTGAAAATTTTCATGTCCACTTAGAGGATGGTAATGAATATTTTTCAAACAATGATGGTGAGGTGAATTTCCTAACTATATTGAAAATTATCATAGTGAGAATAGTATTCCTCCTAATAATCATGGAAATGCTTGTTCGAGGAAGAATAATAAAATGATAGAGATGTTGCCCGAGAAAATATTGTTTCTAGGAGTAGGAGTAGACCCTTTCGTATAAATCCAAAATGTTCTAGTTATACAAGGGGTAGAGTAGTATATCTCATGAGGAGAAGAAGTTCTATCGGTGAGCTCATTTCAAGTGATTGTTGTAAAAAGGATTGCTTGAAAAATATGGATTTCAAATTTTCCTTAGAGAAAAGGAAAGAACTATTTTTCAATGAATAAAAGCATGCATACATGGTAAAATTTAGTTTGATGCATGCGATCTACACTAGAAGGTTATGATTATCATATTGGGTCTTTATTACTTTGTAGAAAGGATTTACAAAATGAGATCATTCAATTGGAAAATTTTTTGGCTATCAAGAATCCAAGATAATTTGGAAAAGGATCCTACATATTATTCGAGAAGTCCATCATAAATGAGAGTTTGGGCCACTAGAAAAAAATGCAATGTCATGGCTGCAATAATTTTTTTTTAAACATGGAGGAGTGTGTGCCAAATATAGATACAATACATATTCCATATAAGTTTCTCAAGACAATAAATCTACAACATATACAAGGAATATGCGAAGGAAGGTGTTGAAGGAAATGGTCATTTTATTACATATCAATATTTAGTGCAAATACGGAGAAGTTAATTCAACAATGTTCGTATCCCTAAGAAGACAAGGATGGGGGTTTGCGGTACATGTGCTTCTCTAAAATAAAAAAAGGGATAAATCAAGGAGAAGAAATAGGTAAGCATTCCTAACATTATATTTTTAACTTGTATAGTGATGGACTATGAAAATGCATTTATTAATACGTTTATTTTATGTTATGTGTAGATTCCATTGTCATTTTGCAGGCCCTTCAAGAGCATCGCGAAGCAAGCAAACAAGTGAAAAGAAAAAGTTGTTCGAAGCATGAAAAAAGAAGTGTTATTATAATCCAAATAAATATTTTGGTTTGATAAGGATTGATGGTATGGACCCGGAAAAAACATACACTTACATTTTTTACGCACACCAAAAAATTTGCAGAGAGGAAAATTTTATCCGGTTTCAATTGGTCGGTTGTATGGTCTTCAATGGGAAAATGTCACCAGAGAGTTTACTTCACATCTCCAAATATCAATAATGATGGAAATACGACAATAACCATAATTCATGATGTGCTTTCTCATTGGGGTGGTAATATTCACTTTGATATTTTTGTATCTACAATTAGACAACACTTGTCATGAAAATAAAAATGAGATTTTTTTTGGATATCTAAACATGTTGGTTGAATTGGTAATTTTTCATAAGGTAAAGGTTGGTTTCCTTATTTTGGGAACGATCACAACCATATTGATCAGAGGATGTTCGGTCGTTTTCATTAACATTGACAACGAACTTTCTATCTTTTTTATGTTGGTAGCTTGCCATCATTAATTGAATGTATTAAAGAAATCATCTATGCGGAGGCCCTATTTTTCACGTGTTAGAGAAAGCATGTTGACATGCGAAGTTTTATTCTCGGATCGCATGGTCGAGAAATGCATTGAAAAACTTAATGACATTAGCTTCCAACATCAATTTCGTACCAAAACAAATTGATGGGAAAAGCCTTACTTATATGGGGCAAGAAGTATTCAACAACCTTGACGGAGATAGGGCGCCGGCCATCGGGTTTGGAATTTTTTTGAAGTTCATTCCAAATCATCCAATATTTACATCAAATATATTTTTATTAGAATCGAGTTGGTGAAGTTCATAATGCACGAAGGCAAAAGAGAGATATAGATTATTCTGAATGCCTAGAGAATATATTAAAAAAACATTTAGATATACATATGAGTACTTTGATGTTGCTTGATTCGGTTTGTGAGTCATTTTTCAATGATCGAGTGATATCCTTTCAAGACCGGCAAATGAAGATATGCTTTTGAAGATTCCATTTATTTGGCCACAAAATGTGTCAAATGAACGAGGAGGAAAAAAAACATTCTTGAACAACAAAAATAACACTTGGCATTATTAATTATACACGGGTGGAGGGAAGAGAAATGTATATTGGTTCTAGAAGATCTCGTGTTACAACGAGGAAGCCATGGAAGAACATTTACATAGGGTTTAGCACGGGATATTAAGGATGGTTTCATGATCGCCGAGTCTTAGCACATAGCAGAAGATCCACCTGGCTATCCATTTTGTGTTTCCAAGGTTATAAAGGTGATTACGGAAAATGAGGATGTTAGAGGTGTTGAAGTACATTGGTATGCCACAAACACACACCCATTCAATGGTGTGTAAAATCTAGATATGGTAGTTGATAAAAAAAATGGTGGAAAGAGAAAAATATAAAAGGATAAAAATATAAATTGTCGCCACATAGACCTCTTAAAAATGGAGGAAGTTGACATACTTGTTTACTTGACCTCAATTTAACAAAGGAGAGGAACTCTTCGCTCTAGGAAGATAGAGATTATTAGAGGGTTACTACCACGAGAAACGGTCAATGTTGAGATGAAGTCTAGTGAACCCGAGTCATATTCCTACAATAATTTTGAAACATCAAGTGGTGGGCATGCATGTTGACTCGGATACTATGGGGCACTAGTTGATGAAAGAGAAGAATATGGAACATCTTCATTTGCATCAGAGTCATTCATGCGAAGATGTGAATTACGATGGTGTGAAAAGAAAATATTAGTGATTTTTAATAATTTTGTAATGCTAATTGATATTAATGATGTTTGCCTTGAGCAATGAAAATGATACTTTAAGTTATGAGTCATTTTTATGTTTTTTTGATTATATGTTTTAATTATGATGAATTCATTTGTCTAAAATATTGACAATGAAAGAAAAAATAACTTGGAGAAATAATTTGTTTCATTGGGATATTTTATTCATATAATTTGTTCATAATATCATGGTTGAAATATAGAAAAGTTAAGATTTTTTTAATTCTATGGGTCAAAAAATGTGAAATATATTTTATCTTTAACATTATGGTTACAGAAAACAATTATAATTTTAGGGATTGTTAGTAGTGAGTTATATTATATGTTAATCATGACATGTATAAAAAATATTAGAATTTTAATGTGTTTAAAATTTCATTATTTTATATTTAATTGCATTACTAAAAATATGTTGAAATTCTACCACAAGAAAATAAAATTGGTATTCTAGCACCGATACGGCACCAACCATTATGTGTTTTTTTCCATTTTTTTTGGCACATGAAAATTGGTTTTACTACCATATTTTAAAAATGTTGCAGAATTCTGTTTGAAAAATAAAAAGAACCTCGGTGCTGGAATATGCCCTTTTTTTTGGAGTGCGTTTTTTCATGTTTTTTTGTGTTTTTTTGACGTGGAGAGTTCCGTTTCAGGTTTATAGTTCCCATTTCAAAGTTTACTTTTTTTGTTCCATAAGAAGTCATAGATGTATATGATTCACTCGTTTCCTCTCAGTGGAAACCATCTGCAACCCTATTCTCTTTATCATTGATGTGCACGATCTCAAATTCTAACTCACTAATCATGGCTAACCATACTAGCTTGTCTTTCATTTCAAATTAAGTTGGTCAACTAAATACCTCAATCCATTATGATCACTCATCGGTATGAACCTCCTTCGGAGAAGATAGTTCCTCCACATCTTCAATGCATGAATTATTTTTTTACTCAAGAATATTTGTTGGATAATTTTTCTCATGCTCGTTTAGTTTTTAGCTGACTCATATCATACCCACCTATCTTTCACCACTACATAAATCCACCATGCCCTCTCTTACAAGCTTTATCTATAAATACCGAAACTCTTTGTATGGATTTGCAATCTTGAGAGTTGGATTATTTGTCAACAACTTCTTCAACCACTCAAAATTGGCTACACATTCCTCTTTCCATTCAAATTTCTTACATTTTCTTTGCAACGATGTAATAATATAAGAAATATATGAGAATTTCCCTAATGAACCTCACTACCAATAACTACTACTAACCGCATAAAATACCTTACCCTCATGCACATTCTTAGGATCTTCCAACTCCATGACAACCCTTATCTTCATCGGATCCACTTTAATATACCTTCCTTGGAAACCATGTCCCAATTAATGTACCCTCATATTTTGAAAGAAACGACACTTACTATGAGCTTAGCATATATTATATATTCTCTCGACAATATGAATACTATTTTCCAAGCGTTTTGGAATTGTCTTCTTCATTTTTAGAATATACTACTACATATAATCAATGAATAAAATAAGAAACTTGTCCAAATAAGGACGACAACACACTATCCATCAAGCACATAAAAGTAGTTGGAGCATTAGTCAAACCAAATGGAACTACCATAAAATCATAATTCCCATACCTGGTTTCGAAATTTGTCTTGTATATTTCATCTTCCTTAATGTGTACCTAATGATATACGGAACTCAGATCAATCTTCGAGAACACTATTTCTCCTTAAAGCTGAGTCAAAAAAAGTCACTAATTGTCGGCAATGGATACATGTTCTTAGCGTGGTCAAATTTTTCACCTATCTATAGTCAATGAAAAACCAAAAGAGTACCATCCTTATACTTGAAAAAATAATCGTACGCCCAAGGAAATACACTTTGCACGATCTACCCCTTCTCAATAATTTCCTTCCAAACTGCAACTTCAACACTACCAACTCTGGAGTGCCCATCCTGTATGGATCCTTTGATGTTATTTATGCCCACGGTACCCAACTCAATTAAAAATTCCACTTCCCTATGAGAAGGCAACTCTAAAACTATCTATCGAGGAAACACATCCAGCATGTTGTAGAAGCGCGTGCCTTCTCAAGGCAAGCTGTGTCCTCAACTTCCTTACCTTTTATGAGTAGAAATATGCACTACAAATAACACACACCTTTCCCCTTCGAATATGCTTTTCTTGCATAGTTGTCACCATTCTAACTAATGTTTCCTTCTTCTTCTTACCACAAGATTCTCTACTCTCTCTCATTTTCATCCAAGAACTCAATAGCCTTGCTTATCACATAAAAATCCACCTTGGTCATGTCAAGATATAACTAGCCCATACCAATAACATATTGTATGATCCCAATTTTTAGACATTCAAATGGGGCTAGATCTAGGCATTACATTGAACTCAAATGCACACGTTATTACCTAACGATAAAATATTTTCTTTGCACATATAGCCAACTATGATAAGTAAGATTAACGATGCACTTATTTATTTAAACACCACTTATCCACTAGGTCAATATTAACATAACTATTATTAGATCTAGGGGTCAAGAAAAAATACTAAACAACTTCATTGCAAATCTTACCATCCATATTGATAATAGATGTACGATGATTAACCTATCTATTATATATTGTTACATAAATACAAGGAATACTGCTTTCCAACATTCCCCACTATACTGTACCTTTGAGAATTATAGATACTGCAATATTTCTCCCTGATGTTGTGGAAAATATGTCGATTGATGATCTCTTGCCACATGTCCAACACTCTAAAGGTTTCTACCATGCACCTTGTTTTACTCAAAGCTCAGAAATCCCTATCCTTTGTCGGCTTCATTGAACTTCGTAGGTGGTTCTACATGTTTCTTTGTTACGAGTGTCCTGAGGCCTTGATTTCTTCTTGTCCAATTTTATTTTGATTCTTTGCATTACCCTTCCAATTCGGCCTAGTCTCAGATCCATGCTTTGATTTCTCATAACAATGCTTTATCTTCTTAATGACCTCCTACAATGATATAGAATCATCAAACGTAATCTCATGTCCTTGAATGCTACTGACAACCTACGATGAATTGATGAATCTTGGCCTTGCGCCTCCTTGAGGTAAGGTATATACCTAAATAATTCCAAAAATCTACTAGTGTACTCCTCATCAATCATAGTTCCCATATTCAACTTATGAGAATTCCTTTGCCATGTCATCATAGTATCTCTATGATAGGGTACTTCTTCTTTGAGAGTAATCTATCGAACTCACTCCAAGTCAATTACTCTTCATGAATGTCTAACATTATTTACATCTTCCCACCAAATAGTTTCCTTACCTTTAATACTAAAACGATAGCTATTTTGGCCTTCATCTTCTCCAAGTAATCATGCAATATGAAGAGCTTGTTCACGCCAAGAAACCATGCTTATGTATCCTTTGACTTCTTCATTTTCTCCATCAAATGTAGGTGTATTTTATTTCTTGAAATCATATAGAAAATCTCCCCTTGTCATTTCTCCTATAAGAATGATAATGATGATGACCATGATACTGTCCTAAAGCCATAACTAGAATAGCCCTTATGTCCATTGCCTAGTCTATATGATGTATCTACGGAATCTACCCATCTACTGGTTATGTCATCCCTATCCAACCTATACACCCACCATGATATCTACTATCATATGCCCCATTAGTCTTGTCCTCCAACCCAAAGTTTGGTTTGAAAGTGGTTCCTTTCTCTGTAGAGTATAACAAAATACGAAGGATATACGCATTAACTTCTTCTTGTTTCTCTTGTGCCCTAGTAAGTATAGCGCTTGTGATTGAATGATCCTATCATTGTATTCACTTACAACTCCTTATTTATTGCTTCAATATTATCAAAGTGACTACTATGTGAGGAGAGTACTCATTACCATGCTTCGACCTCACACACCTATAGGGGGAATCTCGTAGAGCTATATTGTACCATTCTACTTCAGTCATGTATTGTTCTTCTCTTCTACTGTAAGGTATATCATCTCGACTAAACCAAATCATAAACAAACCAAAGTACCTAAATTTAGTTTAGGAGATGATATATAGTGCATAGATGAACCAAATTAGTGCAATACATGTATTAACATAATCATATTAGAACATAATCTTCATTTCAATCATTATCCAGTTATCAATGCATGACCATACCAAGCTTGCATACACCATGACCTAGTTGGAAAATAATAAAGGCATAAAGACTTTATTATTCTTGATAATTAATTATGATGTTTCTAGTTATTATGATTCTTTACATCTTCTTTCTTTTAGTTCAACAATAAATTACAAAAGAAACAACATATAAAACAATAGACACCGGATGTACGCACTATGTCGGGGGAAAAACCCCCCTTGGGGGAAAATCGAGTCAAGATTATTCTTCCTTTCAATAATATTCCTTGAGACTCTTCACCCTAGACATATACCATAATTTCTCTCCACACCAAGTCAACCTCCCGAGATCTTTGACCCCTTTCCATGAACTTCGACTAGGAAGCAATTTCAGCGGTAGAAAAACTTGGAATACTTCAATATCTAAAGCTAGGGCATGGAAACGAGAGAGAGAGGCATGGAAATTTGTTTTTCTTCTTATCCTTGGGACTTACCAAAACTCACACTTCTTTCATCTTCCCGACAATAGACTTTGAACTTTTCCCGGCTACAAGAAATCTTGAACTTGTTGCGAGGAAGTGTGCTCAAATGAATTCAATTTCCTTCACTTTTTATAGGATACTAGGTGAGGTCAAAGCGGGTGTCTCTTAGGCTGACATGCAGTCCACTTTAGTACGCTTGGTGTGGAGGTCACATAATTCATATTTTACTCAATATTAAACCTTTTTACATGTGATTCAAAAGTCTAATAAGGGTCTCTTCAAATGTACAACGACTCTATTTAAACTCTGGAATAAATCCTAGAAGTCCTCAATGGGGAATTTGAACTAAAAAATGGTGACCCAAACATGCAACACATGCTTTAATAAGTCACAATAATAATAATAATAAATATTTTCTTTATTATTTTTTCAGAGTACATTGCAAGATGACTCAAGTATAGTAAAGGAATGCTTTGAACTTATTTACATTTTCCAACACTCCCTCTTAACTAGGGTGGTATTCATCATATACTGAAGTACAATGGAAGATCTCACTTAGCCCTAAATGAAAAAAAGAAGAACTTTAGGGCACCATAATCCCATGGACTATGATTCCCGACCAGATAAAATCTATTCATTGGTCTCCTAACAATTTAGGCATCGCAATGCCATGGACTAGATTACTAAATAAGGCAATCCATCCACTGTGGGACTAATATGTAATCAAGCTTTACGCCCCTTTAGTACACATCGAGGCTTACTTTCTAACCATCAACCTAGGGGACCTGGAGATTGTGTGTCAGATAGTTAGAGCTCTATGACCTACGCCACCATTCCCTAATTTGGGACGTATACATCAACACAAAATGTTGGCCATATTTCCTCCTAGGGTAATGCTTCACGCATAAACCCTCGATACGCCTTGATCAACGGATCATGAATGACCAATCTATCCAATCAAACCAATTGGTAATTGAAGAAGCATTCTATCAAAATCCTTTCCAGAGATTTTCTTGTACAAAAACAACCCCAATCAATAATATAATTTCACATGTACATAAACACATACAAACCTCTTTGGATCTCTCGAGAAAACTTGATGTTGCTTCTCAACTTTTCATAGTAGGGAATATAACTTTGAATATTTGACAAAATATTCCTTAGCATCATCAAACTTTTCCTAATCGCCTACTACTTCTCATGCAACAACATATCCTCTTAGATTAATTCTTCAATTAGAACCAAGTTATGCCCCTCCTGTATTAACCGAGGAGCATCCCTTTATCAAACTCCCCTCTTAAAATTAGGGAGATGTCTTCTCATTAGGGATTCCTTGGGGAGATTAGCTTATTCATTGGAGAATATTTCATGTCTTCCAACCATTTCATCGGATTTATCACTATCCTTGCCATGCTTATCACATCAATGAGCATCTTCACCCTTCTGTGAAGATTGTGTACATGAACACCTTAGATAGCGAGTAAAACCAAATATATAGAAGCATGAGGAAGTTATTCATATTAGAATCACGAAAGCATTTCAATTTTATACATATCATATACGAAAAATTATTACAAACAAGAGACATATACTCTTCAACATTTTTCTAGGGACTTTTCATAAACTCGAGACTATTTCAGAACAACATTCATTCTATCTAGGGTTTCAATGTTTCTTTTCAAATATTTAACACACCCTAAAAAAAATATAAAACCACTAGAAACGATTAAATATAGATCTACAAGATATCTATACAACGTTCATAATTCATATCTTAGACTTTCCACTAGAGATTTATACAAATCCTAGATTTCATACAAGAGAATCAATTAAAGTCAATCACATGACTTGGTCATTAATATGACCAACTTCCATAGAGTTAGTTTCGGACAACGATTTTTCAATCAACCATCAAATCCAATAAAAAATCATATTTAATCGATCTTATACAAAATATCATATCATCATATTGTGATTATTCATCTGAGATATTTTTAGTTGTACTAAGGTTCATCTTCAAAACCCTATAATTCCATTCTCGCAACCTCAAAAATCATTATATAAATAGATCTTAGATTGTTATATCACACATACTAGAGAATTTAACTACTACGTAGGGTTTAGTTACAAAACTGTAGATTTCCAAATATCATCATCTTATAGAAAGATTTATATTAAAACCTATGACTTATGACCATCAATTTCTAGGTCAACACATGCATATAGCAATTCATTATCATGAAAAGGCATATCATATGTACGAAAAAATTAATACATTAGGCATATACAAACCTAGGGCAGAAGCTAGAGTTTTGATAAAAAAAAGGACATGTCTTCTCACACCTAAGGGATTCATCATCAAGAAAAAGGAATTTTATTTCATAGTCAAACCCAACTTCAAAAAATATCAATAAATTTTATTGAACCGGTGTTTCATTAGAAAAACACACACATACCAATTAAATCATTTGTAATATATTATAAGAGGGTCTTTCCTACACATTCCACCAAACACTAATGAGTTGGGAGGGTTTCCAATGTAGAAACATAGAAAACCCAACATTACTAGAACTTCAAAGGTTCGATATTTTAGACCTTATCATTCAACCTTAACAAGATGATTTTTTTTCACTTATCATACCAAAATCCCAAATATGACATCATCAATAAAACTTCAAATACAATGTTCCCAACTAGTTCGAGGGTTTTAGACGTTTACATTAGCATGCCCTTGGCAATTAGGATTTTCCATAATCCATCTACAGGTTCTACAAAATCAGTTAAGAATATGAGTGGGGTGGGTATAATTTTGAAAGTATGAATCACCCAAGACAAGAATCATTATGATTCAATATATCTAGACTTATAAAAATGTTATTGATGATTCTGTCAAAATGAATAAACCTTTTGATATAAAGAAATCCAATGTTTTAAAGCATACCTTTTTTCTTGACAAACCTTTTTATAGAGACTCACTCCATGATACTCCTTGAGAATATAGTGAATTGTTTCCATAATCAAGACCATAGAGGAGAAAAAGTGATTAGTATTAATATAATCAAAACTTAAATAAGTACATGAAACAAAAACTAAGAGGCAATGTGATACTTATCTTTGGGAGTTGTTGAGGCTCCCTCCAAATATTGAGGGATCACCTATAAACTTATAAAAATAAATAAAAATTTATTTTCCAAAATATATGTTAAAGACCTAGAAATTATAAAAAATTATAAAAATAATATATCTAAGGCTATAAGAGAAGGATGTAATATTGTAAGTCCCTAATGTAAAATTCTTCGGCCTTGACTTTCTTTGTGCTGTCTCCTTATTAAACAATGATGGTCGATCTCTTTTTCTCTTCTTTCTTCTCGGATTATCGGGACAATCACTCCCATAGTGACCCTTCTTATGGCATTGATAAAAATTCTACCATGAGACATGTCAATTGTCTTCACTTGGTCCTTTAAATTTCTTTCCTTTATGTTGTTGAGCAATGTAGGAATTTGATACTCCTTGAGAATTGGTAGTTAAAGAGATCCTTGAACTTCTTCTGACTGCGGGAAGTCAATAGTTCTTCAAAGGTGGGGAAATTCCTTCCAACTTTTAAGTACGTAGCTAAAGCACCCCCAAGTAGGTGGCACTCCTAATATAGAAGTGAGCACGAGTTATTTGTACTAGAACAATTTAGTCAATGAAAAAAATATCATCTCCGATTCTTGATATATTTACAAAGAAGGGTGCCATTATGTCTTCTTTAGTCGTATTTATTTGTCCTTAGAACAATTTTCAAAGTATCTACACGACCAATGTTATTAATAGTGAGTAACTTCAACAAGGCTTCATACATTTCTTGAGCATGGTCGATGTTGGATATGAATGGGAAAAGGTGGTCCTTTATTCCTTCTACCATTAGAGTCATGGCTAGAAATTATAGTTTTCGTATTGAATTTCAATTTATCGCATGCTAGAAATCCTTTTAGTGGAGCTTCTTTACTTTTCCTTTGACAAGTCCAATACCTTATTATTTTCAAGGATGAGGTCGATGCTGGCTTCCGAGGACCTATAGTTTGAGGCTCCTTTAAGTTTGTTTTTCTCCCTTGATTTTTTTAAGAGATCTTTATAATTTTTACTAGATTCCTTCCTTGAGATGATCCTTTGAATGGTTCCTTGATTAATTTTTCGAGGGCTGCCTATCTATTCCTTCTTTAACCAAAGTTCATATACCATGTTAGAAAATCATAAAATCGAGAAAGCTTTTCTTATTCTTTCTCATGATAATTAATTTGTGACGTTTCTTGTTACGAAGATATTATTTATATATTATTTTTTTTAGTTCATCAAGAAATTAATAAAGAAACAAAACATAAAACAATAGACACTAGATGTAACCATTCTATTAGAAAAAAAAACCCCCTTCGAGGGGAAACACGAGTCGAGAAATTTCTACCTTTCAATAGTATTCTTTGAGACTCTTCACCCTAGAAATATACCGGACCTTCCCTCCAAACCACTAGTCGGCTCTCCTAGATATTCAACCCCTTTCCCGAGTAACTTCAACTAGGCTGACAATACAGTGACCGAGACAACTTCTAACAACAACAAAAACTTGGAAGACTTCGATCTCCCAATCTAGGGCACAAAAAAAAGAGAGAGCACCAAAATTTCATTTTTCTTCTTCTCCTTACACTTTCACAAACCACCGCACTTATTTCATCTTCCCAAACATTTTAATTCTAAATTTTCCTAGCTATAAGATATATAAAACTTATTTTGAGATGAGTGTTCTCCAAATGAATTCAATTTTCTTCCTTTTATAGGGATGAAAGTGAGTTCGAATAGGTGTCTCTTAGGCCAACATGATCCCCTTTTAGGGATGACTTGGTGTGGAGGTCACATAATTTATATTTTTCTCAATATTAAGCATTTACTTGATTCCAAAAATCCCAATAAAGGGTATCTTTTAAATGTGCAGTAGCTCTATTAACTCATAATAAATACTAGAAGTCCTCAATGGGGAATTTGACCTAAAACATGGTGACTGAGCATGAAACCCACGCTTTAATAAGTCACAATAAGAACAATAAAATTTACTTTTTCTTTATTCTTTTTCAAGTACATTACCGAGGGATGAATTAAGTACATTAAATGAATACCAAACCTAGTTACATTTTCCGATGAACCTCATGCACAAAAACTACCACCATGTTAATGTATGCATAAAAGCATATACGTAGAGACATACATGACTAATACATAAGCTGAAAAAACCGAGATCCAACAACAACATCAAATTTCACCTAAAATGAAAACAAAAAATACAACTTAATGACCTCCACCATGCAGACATAAAAAACACATATACAACACTACATACATGCAAGACAAACATATTTGACCCATCTAGTCCATGGGGTGAACCACCATGCTCTAGTACCACTGCACCGTAACCACCCTCCTCCCACATTTACCCAAGTTAGCCGAGTCCCTCTGGAGAAAACATGTGACAACGGGATACTATGATGTGATTCAACCTACTAGGTCACCTTAAGGAAGTGGAGGTGACATAACACAACCAATATGAGCCTTCCACACATACTCACTGAAAACATCCGCGAAGCTGAGAAACCCTTCTAGGGTGGCCAACCCCTCGAGAAAAACCATCATTTATTGAATTGTACACTCGAGTCACTCCCATGAAAATCCTACAAGTGATTACTACACTGCTAGATTTGCTCCCACAACAAGGCATTCCAACGGTTGTAGACTTTTAAAGCTATTTTATTTTCAATAGACATCGGATTCAGTAACACTTTTTCGGTGTTAGGACTCGGGAACATTGTCCATAACTGTCATGAAAAATTCATAAATGATAAATAACATGGGAAAAAATATACTAATGTAAACTTTGATACAAATTCTTGATCTAACCCCTACTAACCATGACAAGCATTTTGTTAGAGATGCCCGAGAAATATGTATTCTACAAGTGATAATAATAGATCTAAGAATAGGGGTCTCATACTTATGACGAAATCATTATTAAGAATTGATTCCTTATCACAATCTTAATTATCAACTATTAGGTCATATATTCGACATTTTTTTTCACTTAGTTGCTAATCAAAACATGATAAGAAAGATAAATCAAATTTTCGGAATTTTTCTTACTGTGATACGTAAATTGTGATTAAAATATTCTCGGTGAAAAGGAGAAAATCAGAGTTTGTCATAAAACATACTCATAAACAATATATAACCAACCGAAATAACAAGGATATAGCATCCATAAAAACCACATGTGATAGAGTATATTTATTGGTCAAATACAAGAGGAAAAGATCTCTTATTAACACATGTAAAATGAAACCCGAGGTCTAGGAATTTCATGTACCACCCAACCATACACTAGGTTTGAACCAATTTTTTCTTTCAACTAGTCACCCTCATGCCATATTCCAAACATGAATGTGGGATCTCATGGAATAAACAAAACAAAACCAAACCAACGCTTCAGAAAGGGAAAAACCACCTCAACCCTCAACCCCGGTGAATCCACCTCATGATCATACATTAGTAGCTTGTCACCGAGATATGTCTCTACCAAATTTTTCTAGGGAGCTCCAAAGCATTTATTCCAACTATGGCTTCCAGAGACTCTTAACTAAACCCACAACTATCGCACGAGGATTCCATAGCGTTTGTCCAACTATGAGTTTCGAGGACTAGTAACTCAACGCAGGAGCTTCAGAGAATTTTGGTAACCAAGGCTTCCGGGACTAGTAAAATCCACCCAAGATGTTATAGGGCTTCTAGAGTGTTTGTCCTAGCAAGGCCTCCAAGAACTTAATAACTCAACCCACATCACACAAGGAACATGAGAACCAACCATAAAAAAAAGGTAACACCCACAACACAATGGATATCCAATAAATGGAAAGATTGTGAAAACCATTGCCAATATAAGAAAATAATCCATGCCAATGATAGATCATAACCAATAAATCACATGCATATGCCATCCATGCAAAACTAGCAACAAAATCATACATGCAACTTGGGACCTACAAGAAGAAAGCATTTGTGGCCTGCGTTTTCCAGCAAATGTCTTCTTGCACTTTATTTCTCTTCCTTTTTCCTTCTTTCTACAAATCCCAAGTATGAAACACTACTCCCAAGGCTATTTCGAGACAAGCTGTAAGTGTCCGAAAAGTATAGAGAGAGAGAGAATAGAAGATAGCTCCAAAGAAAGCTATCGATCCAAAAGTCAAACTAACAAAATCCATGAACTAGTCCTCGTAAGCCTTTTTATTAATGAGGCCTATATTTTCTTCATTTTCAACTATTTTCCTTCATTTTCCTCCTCACATGCAACATATGAACTTCCACCTTCCTTCTCTCATATTTTCCAATATTTTCATAAATAAAATGCCCACGATAAATACCACTTTTCCCTTCCGGAGTATTTTCTATTGCTTTTCAAATTTCCATAGCCATTAATTAATCACAAGTGATCCCCAGAAATCACTATGTTTTTTCCCAAAATTCATCTTGGAATACGTGTCACATGACATTGGTCTTATCTTTGCTTTATTAACTTTATTACATGGATTTTCAACCAGGGTTTTTATACGGTAAAAAGAGGGTGGTTTTGGATTTACCATTATAGGACTTACATCCACATTAGAGGGAGGATAAGTTCTAGGAATAAGATATAAGACCTAAGTGGTATGACTTCGAGATCAAATCTAATAGTAATTAGTCAAAAAAACTCGAGAAGCTTCTAGAAAGCGAAGATTCGATTTTTTATTTTTATTTTTTTACCAAAATTTATAGGCCATCACAATTGTAATGAAATAAATATATGCTAGTTAGTGTAATGTCTTTGTGTACACCTTGAAACGAGTGTATTTTTCATGTAGATGCTAAGTGTGATGGGGGAAAAAAATTAGGGTTTTTAGTTGTTTTAACCCATAATTCTTGGAATTTTTCGAAGAGAGAATGTTCTTGGATTTGCGGGGGATGAATGAAAAGTGTCCATGGATGTGTATTGATATGGTTTCAAGGCCATTTGATTGGATGTGAATAAATTATCTATAAAGCGAATTCACCCTAAAGTACAATTTAGAAGTAGTGGTTGAGGAGTAGAAGTGATTTACCATGTCACATGTCACGGATGAAGAATAGATTGATCAAGATCATCAATTGTTTGTTATAATAGATAATCATCATGATATTATTGATGAGCTAGGCATGCCACATAATCAACATATACTAATTTACATGTACATGTATAATAATCACAATCACCTCCACTAAGATATATTGTGGACCCATGCTTGGATAACTTTAAGAATGATCATAGCCACATCATACATTATAATATTGTATGAATTATGAATTTGCGGCCCTAAATGGATGAAACTAGATCAAGGGTCTTCTACTTCATCACTTAATAGTATGAGTCTAACCATGTGTTGTGGAGGTAAATCCCCTACTGCTTGACGACGAGAGCGATCACTACTAGCCCCGAGATCGGGTCTAGCAACAATTGAACATGTTGTAGTGCGGGTTCCTAATTGCGGATAAACCAAATAAGTGATGAAGGCTTACCTAGAATCCAACATTGTCGCTTGTAGAGAAAGTAGCGCTCCCGTTCCTTAGCTCCGGCAGATCACAATCCTCAGGATCTCCATGATCAGACACCTGCACATGCAAGAAACACAACAAACACAAGCATAAAATCCAGTACATACAACTATATATCAGTCGGAGAAGACATAACTCATGATCATAATCGAAAACAAGACTGGAACCATAACCAATAGTCGCTTATCATTAATTCATCAAAGGAAGAATACAACCATAGCTCCGACACTGAATTATCCTTCGGCGGGTCCTCAGCAAAACATGTCTCGATAAATCCTGTCAGGGATGAGACAAGCCTCTCTCTTCGGATACTTGACAATAATCTCCTTGCTTGGATTTGGCCTTAAGGGAATGAATGGAGGCTCTTGTGACATAAGGCTCCTGGAAACACGGAGACTGGCTTGCAAAGGAGATGAGAAAGCTTTTATAGATGGAGGAAGGGGAGTTGGGATCCCTATAATCATGGGATAGGCCCTATCCTCAAGGAAGCTTCCATGAGAGGTGGCAAACCACTTCCTCTACATGGAGATCCGGAGCCAAACCTCCTAACTCAAATTAGATACCAGTTTATGGATTGGTTAGAACGAAACTTCCACCATTTATTTTTAAAAAACACTCCTTAAAATGGCTGGCGCGAGTGCGACTCTGAGACAGAGCGCCAATTGGTGCGCCCTCTTTGAAGGATTTCCCCCCTTGGCGCGGGTACTGAACTGGCTTCCCGCGCCAATGCAAAAAGGGGTGTTTTTAGGGTTTTTCACAAGGAGTTGTCTTCAGGGCAATGAAAGTACATGTTTAGGGGAATGCCATGAAAGTGTTTTCAAGTTATGTCACTGCTCACAGGTCACGGAATGAACCCTCCAATTGTGCGGGATGGGGAATTTCAGGGACGGTGACAAATTGTTGTGTAACAGATGCCCCCTAAAGCATGAGGCCCGAGAGAGAGAGAGAGGGGTGAAATGCTTTACGAGAATGTGTCCAACTGAAAACACCACCGTTGGAAAACCTGCGTAGAGAAGATATCTCAAGTACATGATGTATATGTGGCATGGACACAGCCATCCGAAACAGAGTATGCTATAATCCGGATCCAAGGCATGGACGCAGCCATCCAACTAAGATCAAACAAATAGACTCAGGTATGGTCGCAGCCATCCAATCAGTGAGTCATGTACATAATGATAATAATCCACAATCGCAGCCTGGATTACAACAGACACAATCCAGGGTCTTGCGCTCCATCTCGACCCAACAGAGTACAAGTTCAAGCATGCGAATATGTGAGCTGAAGTAGAACATGCAAGAACATCGCCTGATTACCAGCCAATGACGAAAGCTGTTAACAGACGCGAGAGAAACCACCAATAATGACAATGCCTCAAGGTACTATAGGTACAATCCACGAAATGTGAACAGTGAGCTAGCGTCGAACACCCGCAGAATCATCCGATCGAAGGTCAATGATGAAAACCTTGCGTCGAATGCGAAGAACCTGCCATTGAGGCATGTAGGCTCCAAGGTACCGGAAGGGAGTCTCTAGATCAACTTCCTGGATAATGAGTTGAAGTCGACAGGAAGTGACCTTGATCGAAGGTGGGCCATAGTGTTTCCCACATCATCGACGCGAGACAAAGGAACATAATGTCTTTGTGAATCATGATCAGATGAGAATCAGAGGAAGGTTGATACTTGCAGAGGTCAACTTCTCTTGAACATATCGGCGACATGACAGTGGATTTGGCAGTATTTGACATCAAAAGATCAGAGGTCATGATGACGGGACAAAGAGCAGATGAGAGGTCAAAATGGATTACCCAAACCCACGGAGGCAAATGGAAAACGAGATGAGATGTCCCAAACCCAACACGAATGCAGACAAGTGCCATTTTCAAGAGCGACATACTGTCAACACGACAATGATGTTGGTTCCATTTTTCCCCACCATTTCTAGCGAGTACCTCTTTATTTTTTATAACAATATTGAAGGGATAGCATATGCTTGTGATATAAATCCATCCTAGTACATTTAACGAGCCCTAGGAAGGAGAAACTCGAATAACGTCATTACGACTGAATCTAATGTCATCAGGGTTTAACGAGTCTGAAAAAGGAAGAACTCACGTTTTTTCATGTTTAGAGAGTTTGAAAAGACAGCAAAAAAGTAAACTCCAACGGTCCCTTTTTGTAAATAGTTCCTCAGATCCGAAAAGGTAGAAAACAAAATCTGAGAAAACCTCTTAGTCGCGATAGGCTAGGGTATTCATTTTTTAAGTAATAATCTAACCGACCCAAAAAAGGGGTAAACGTATATTTGGGTAGATGTCGTTTGACAACCCTTTAACGAGATCGAAACGAGAAGGGCAATATTTTCATGTTTAGAGAGTCAGAAAAGAGCTAAAAGATGACTCCAAAATGACTTTTTCGTGTATTTACCTAGTCCGAAAAAGTATAAAATATAAATCATGTCACGGTCAAAGTCGCATATAAACCTATTGCTGCACATAAGGGCAAGTGTAAAATCCATTTTCGACAAAATATATCAAAATATCCATAAAAAATGCCTTTTAAAACCTAATTATATTTCAAAAAGTTATAAATAATTCTCAAATGGTAAAAACAAAATTACTTTTATTATTTACCTCATTGAAGAGCAGCAGTGGTCCATTTGTGTGCAAACTTTCTGACGGCGATTGCAACTGATTCAGGATTATTCCAGGTAAAAGGCGTTCCCTTAAGCTCCATTTCAATCCGTTTTTTACATGTTTTTATTGTGTGTTAGACTTCTGGGTGAACCTTTTTGAATTTTTAGGGCTCGCTCCATTGGCGCGGGTATCGGGCACGGACCCGTGCCAACTGGCGTGACTGTTAGGAAATAGTCGCGCCAATGGTACAACGTAATTTTTCGTTCAAAATTTTGAAAATTTGAGCCATCTATGTCGATTTTCAAATGTTCCAAAGATCTAACAATGCATTTTTTATTGTATTGATGCAGATATAAAGGCAAAATGGTCATTGAATGGAAGGAGAGGGAGCATGGGGAAGAGGATGAACTGGCTATGGAGAATGAAGCCTGCATGATTGCACTTAAGAATTGTGGTCTTAAGAAATTCCTCCTGACACCATGTTTACGAGCTCAGCAAGAGCTTCTACAGTACTTGGTCAGCATATGGGACGAAAATGAAGGAGTTTTTAAACTCCAGTATCAAGTGCTGGAACTTGAGGTTTCAGACGTATATTTCATAACCGGACTATCGCGCAGACGTTCGGTGCCCATCTTGACAGGCAGCAGACCATCTGGGGAAAATATGGAGCAGGTGATGGCGAGAGTGTGCCCAGGGGCACGACTGGGATCGGGAAGCAGGAAGGTGGATATCCACACTGTCCGCGATCTGGCACTGACGGTAGTGCTTCACACCATCATGCGGGCTGTGGGGTCATAGGCACTGCACGAGGCGACCAAGGCCCAACTCCTCCTAGCCTCCGAGTGTATGAGCCCCACATTGTTCGGCGCGACTCTTTGCGGTGACAGCAAATATCAGGCGGCTTACGAGGGTGCAAGCGAGTCAAGCGGAGGTTTGGCTACGGTTCCATTTTGCTATCGTTCATCCTGGAACGACTACCTATCTTTCAGGGCCAAGGGGCCATATTTTCTGAGCCAATACCAAGAGAGCCAAGGATGGATCGTTGGGTAGCACTTATGCCCAGGGCAAGAGGAGGCCAATAGATGTTCTGGAGGCCTGATTTTTTTGGATGGTTACAATGCCATTTGATCGTGGCCGAGGATTGGCTCTATGTCGGGACCGATTTCACTGGAGACCTAGTGTTGGGTCTTGAAAATGTCATTCATTTCCATTACAATTTCAATATTATGTCCATTATATCACTTCGATTTCACCTCCATTTTCACTACTATGTTACTACATTCATCCCACTTTCTACATTATCATTGGGCCACATTTATGTTTTCAGTGATTAATTCTTAGCCTTTTTAAGTGAATATGTGGTTAAAATTAGAAAAATATGTGCATACTTATACCTAACAAGTGGGTTGAGATTGTTGACATGTGTAGATCAAAATGAGACTTCTAGAAGACCCTTATGTGGCACTCTAAGGCCAAATTCGAATTTGGTTGGAGAATATCATGGGATCATGAGAATAGGTGTCTCATTTCCTTGTTATATTGAAACTCTAAGGGGATATGTGTCTCATTTCTTAGTTGTGTTGAAACTCTAGAAAGACATGTGTCTTATCATTTCCTATTTTGATTGTAACTCTAGAGATGGAGGGAGAGATTCATGGACTTCCATTAATGAGATAACTCCTCATATTTTGTATAAATAGGAGAAACTTTCTCCTATCATGGGTAGTGAAAAAAATAGTGAAAAATAGTAGAAGGAGAATAGAGAGTGTTTTGTAACAAAGCTTAAGATGGAATGGGATGCAGATTTGTGAGTTTTTCAATAAAGAAGTTTTTTGATGCTGTTTTGATTACATCTTCAAGGAGCTAAGGATTACACCAAATTGGTAGTAGAGGGCCCTTGCTATCCAAGGAGGCTTTTACATGTTTTGTAGATAAGTTGTTTTCAATTCTGTTTTGTCATAATTCCCTACTTAGATTGCTTTCTGAAATCATAGCTTTTAGCATTATTTTTCATGTCATTTTCTTAGATAAAGGATCCTCGTGATATTGCAGTTAGTCTCTTTCTCAAGCTCTTCCAATACATCTTTATTAAATGAATGAGATTCAATTGTGATATTTTGAGTTATTAGCATTTCGTTTTCTGTTATTTAGTTAAAAGGAAGATCCTCATTTGTCGGATCTATTTAGTGTTTACATTATATTTCTTTAGGCAGAGTCAGCAAGAGGGCTAGAAGCTTCTGGTTTCATCCTTTCTAGTAAAGGTGAAATAACCAGTAAAAGTCCCTACTGTCAATCTCTGTATAAGAAATATTTTGTTCACACAATTTCAGATTAGATTCCTCATTATGCTGTAGTTAGTCTCTTTCAAAAACTTTTCCAATAAACCTTTAATTTACGAATGGGACTAAGTTGTAGTATTGTGAGTTTTGAGGATCCTTATCACATTATGATTAATCTCTTTCACAAGCTCTTCCAATAAACCTTTAACTCATGAATGGGATTTAGTTGTAATGTTATAAGTTGTTTCAACATTTCATAGGAGATCCTTACTACATTATAGTAATTTTTTTCTCAAGCTCTTCCAATAAACTCTTATCAAATGAATGGGATTGCATTATAATGTTTTAAGTTACTGTTTATTTCAGCATTTCCTTTTATGTTTTAGGAGATCCTCATTGCATTAAAATTAATCTTTTTCACAAGCTCTTCCAACAAATCTCTAACTAAATGAATCCGATTAAGTTGTAATGTCTTGAGTTACATTTCATGTTCATTTGCAAGCTAGGATATACATGGATTAAAATTCTCTGTTTTTTCATCATTTTCCTAATTAGGGATAGAATTTACAATTACACTATGTTTTGAGTCTAAGGTTTCCTTTTCTTTTTGACATAGATTTGATTTCATTTTTTGAACATAGAGTAGCGTACTAAGTACTAAAAAGACAAAACCCCAAAAAACAATAAGAAAAACACATACAATGAAGTAAGGAAGAGGTCACTTAGGCACATATAGTGCACCACACTTCATCAGTTTACTAGCCCTAGTTGAAAATTTATGTTAGCAATTTATGACACTAAATTGACTAGACATTTTGGCGCCGTTGCCGGGGAAGTGTAACTAGGTAGCCTTATTTCTTATATCTATAAAAAAAAAAATTAATAATTCTTGAGTATGCTCTCCTCCTGCACTTTGTGTGATCTGGAGGATCAGAAAAAGAATTGTTACGTAAAAAAAAAAAGAAAAAAAGGGAGACAAAATAAACTTCATCATTTCAATTGATTCAATTTAAAAAAAAAAAAATTGTTTTCATCATTTCATTTGATTTAAAAAAAAAAAAAAAAAAAAAAATTCCAATACATTGTTTTGTTTAATGAAATATATATGTGTATTTTTAAATTTTTTAAAATATAACATACATAATTTTATTAAACAAATCAATTATAAAAAAAATGAAAAAATGTTTTTTTTTTTTTAATTGTTTTGTTTACTAAAATATATATGTATATTTTTTAAAAAAAATTGAAAATATATATATCATTTCAATAACAAATCATTTAAAAAAAAATAAAAAATAAAAAAATTCAATAAATTATTTTGTTTAGTAAAATACATATGTATATTTTTAATTTTTGAAAATATAACATATGTAATTTTATTAAGAAAAACAAATAAAAAAACAAAAACAAAACATAAAAATAAAAATAAAAAAAAAAAAAAGAGAAGAAGAAAGATATATTTTTGTTCAAAACAAATCAAAAACAAAACATCCAGGCCAGCGCTGCTGATCATGACTAATTGAAACTGTCAAACGTTTTGATTGATCTGCTCCAAAATTCATCCTACGAAACCTGTAGCAATTGCCTTTGTTCTCTCTCAACACCAACAACTGCAACCTCACGAACATCACTTCCATTCTGATGTTTTATTTATATGTTTTCTCCAATGCTGAGACTGTACCAGAAGACACAAAAACACTGCAATATACCCTTGCTTGCCTTTGAATTTTTTGCAAATAGACTAGCCACATGGTTGGTTTGCCCGTCCATGTCAACTTTGTCTCTTGCAGTGAAATTTACTAGTGTTAGGAGCAGAACATCCCCAAGGCACCGAGCATCCTCTTTTCTCACCTGGTAAAATGAATGATATCCAACCACCGTATGAAAAGCCTTCAAGAAAATAACCATTGCTGTAATTGAAATTGCAAAATCCGGAACTGCAAAAGCCGGCTTCGATGCTCAAAAGTAATCAACTTCAAGGATCAATTACCTTTGTCTTCGCTAAAAATACAGTTTTGAGAGATGACCTTTCCTGTTGCAAGAGGCAGAAGGGTAGTAATGGTGTGTCGGAGCCTGCAGTGCTTAAAGTTTCCTCGCCGCTGGAGTCCCGATCTCATCTTACCACCCTAGTGGTTGCTGGCCATATAATCAATGTCCACTGCCTCGAATGGCTTTTGGCAGCACTGACCATTCTACTTCTAGGAGGGGCAGTCAATCCAAGAAGCGTAAACAGTACAAGTCAAGCTGAGGATGAGTACAAGTCTTCAATTTTCAAGGTCTCAATTACCTTTGGTGAGAAAAGACCAGTTCTTGAAGCCTTCCCAGTTACGAGTGGCAAAGCATTATCCTCATGTCGTCATTGTATGATGGAGAATTGAAGCGTTGAAGGGCAATGGAAGAGTTTTAAATCAAATTTCTCAAATGGCATGTTACTTTGATAGATAAACAGGTAGGTTGATGATCTAACAGACAAATCCAAAAATTGAATTTTGTTGCTGAAGCAGAAGCCAAAAAAACACAACTGCTATTGACACGTGATTTTGAAACACGTTTTCTGGTTGATTAATGATGAATTTCAAAAAATGGAGACATGGGTTTTTCCACCAAAGGGTCAATTAGATAACCCATAAATCGTTTTAAGAAATTCGTGGCAGTCTGGGAGAATTTTTCAGTTCTTTGAAGCCCATTTTTACCTGTCGCGTGAGGAAAAATGGTTTTTTGCATAGTGGAGAGTTTGAGAATGGCACTCTGCATTCATTTCACCCATAATCCGGTTTCCTATATCTCAAGAAAGAAGAATTTTAATTGAAATCAAAGTCTATCGTGGCATTCAATTCACATTTCACACAATTTTGATAAATCGAAGAGTTCAAATCGACTTCGTTTACTTTCTGAATGTTGGATTTCATTGTGATTAATACTTCTCGAATTGCAATGAGCTTCCTTTGTATGAAAAGAAGGTGATATAGCATGCTATGTTCCAATGGAGAATTGCTGGCAAAGATTGCCACATGAGGATGAGAATGACATTCAATGTTTTTAGTTTTTATTTTTAATTTCCTTATTTAATAAATTGTTTTGTTTAAATTATATATGTATATATATATATATATTTTAAATGTAACATATATAATATTTAAAAACAAAATAATAATAATAATTTGCATTTCTCTTTTTCAATTTTGTTATTAAAAAAAAAATAAAAAAAAATTGAATCAATGAAATGAATAAGTTATTTGCTCACTTTTCTGAAGGTATTGATTAATTTTGGACTGATAATGAAAGATGAATGGCTAACTTTTTATTCAAATATTTTTAGCTACAGAAACCGTCGACATTTCGCAGCTAAAGTCCAATTCCGCAGTTGTTCTCCAATTCCGCAACTGAAAAACCTCATTGTTCAAATCAGCCTAACTTTCTCATACAAAATTAGATTTTGATGATTTAAGTATCATTGGAAAGGTCTCAACAAGATCTACACAGTGAGAAATCCATTATTAGAGTTTGAAATGGTAAATAATTAAATAAATTGCTGAAAAGAAGCAACATTCAACTTGAAGCACTAATTCCAAAATAGGTATAAATTCTTTTGATTTTTCCTTTGAGAACTTGTTTCATTAATAAAAATTCTTAGTTTTGTGTGTAAATATCATAACTAGAGAAATTGATCACCTCTCTCCTTTGATAATCTTACATTCCATTGTAGAAGAAGTATTAATTTTTTTTTGCAGGTTCCAGGAGGAAGGACAAATGAATACAAGAGAATGGTGTCTCTCTAAGAGACCAATTTGTTTCATAAGAGGATGATCAGCAACAAAGAGGAAATATGCTGATGCAAAATCAGATCCAAACACTTGAAAAAAAAACTTTCAGATACTATTGTCTCCATCACATCCATACCTCATAATAAACCATTCACCTCATTTCGCTTCATATTTTCCATTTACATTCACATCCACTTTCCATTTCTTTTTTTCCATTCACAACCCACAAATAAAAGCAAGAGGCTCATTGACATGCTTATTTCCCATTTCCATTTCTACTCTCCATTGCCATCTTCTACTTCTTGTCATTTTCATTCCGCAAATAAGCCCTGCTTCAATGCAAATTATTGAGTCCATAGTCCTTTGAGTCTAAGGTCTTTGTAAAAACACCTTGAGGCTTGCATGCCTTAATGGCAAGTTCTCATGCTGACAAACAATGGGAATACATTAATGTCCCTTGTTCGTCAGATCTTCTAGGTGACTCGACATCGGCAAAATCATTCGTACCTAGCAATATGTGTTTGGGCATCTTGACTCTCATTGTCATCAATGGTGAGAGTTCTTGTGTTGACTAGTGGCATCCATTAATGGCCACTAAGTCAACAATTTCCTACTATGTTTGACATCAGAACATATTTTCACATAGTAGGAATTGTGCCAATGAGTTTTGAAGACATGAAGACTATTATTTTCAGCATTTTGGAGCAGATTTAGCAAGTTTTAGTAGGAGCAATAAAAAGTCATCTTATCTATTTATCCATGACTCCTCTTGTTCAGCCACTTGAAGAAGAATATGATCATAATTTTGCAGCCACCACACATACAACTCATCCATTCCAAAGGGTAAGTTAAGGTACGTCATTTTCTAACTTTTGACCATAGAATTCCATAAAAAGCTAGAATGATAATTGTTGGAAAAACATTTCTCTTCATCATTTCATAAAATTGTCAATACCATCAGTTGGGGGAGGAATATATTCATCTTCATATCTTACCATGTCCATATCATACTCAGGAGACCACATACTTCTAACATATATTAACTATTACATTGTTATTATGAGCATACAATGGATTTTCAAAAAAGTGCTTAAAGGATAAATTGGATACAAACAAAATCATGGTTGTCACACAAGAACCAACCATCATGCAATCCAATAAAGATATACTTTGCAAAATAATTGAAATATCATTATGCAAAGTTCAAAGATCAAAATAAAATGAAAAAAAAAAAAAAAAAAAATTGGTTGTAACACAAGAACCAACCATGTTGCAATTCAAGTAAAACACTTTGCAAAAATATGAAGTTATCAGATGATATCATGCAAAGTTAAGCCAAAGCTCAAAGATCAAAAGAGTTAATGTAATATATATTGCATGAGGACATGCAATAACTTCAGTTGGGGGGTATGTTGGGTCTTGAAAATGTCATTCATTTCCATTACACTTTCACTATCATGTCCATTATATCACTTCCATTTCACCTCCATTTCACTACTATGTTACTACATTCATCCCACTTTCATTATCATTAGGGCACATTTATGTTTTTCCAAACTTTATTAATTCTTAGCCTTTTTAAGTGAATATGTGGTTAAAAATTAGAAAATAAGGTGCATATACTTATACCTAACAAGTGGGTTGAGATTTTTGACATGTGTAGATCAAAAGGAGACTTCTAGAAGACCCTTATGTGGCACTCGAAGGCCAAATTCGAATTTGGTTGGAGAAGGTCATGGGATCATGAGGATAGGTGTCTCATTTCCTTGTTATATTTAAACTCTAAGAGGATATGTGTCTCAATTCTTAGTTGTGTTGAAACTCTAGAAAGACATGTGTCTTATCATTTCCTATTTTGATTGTAACTCTAGAGATGGAGGGAGAGATTCATGGACTTCAATTAATGAGATAAATCCTCATATTTTGTATAAATAGGAGAAGCTTCCTCCTATGATGGGTAGTGAAAAAATAGTGAAAAATAGGAGAAGGAGAGAAAGGAATAGAGAGTCTTTTGTAACAAAGCTTAATATGGAATGGGATGTAGATTTGTGAGTTTTAATAAAGAAGTTCCTTGATGGTGTTTTGATTACAATTTTAAGGAGCTGAAGAAGGATTACACCAAATTGGTAGCAGAGGGCCCCTGCCATTCAAGGAGGTTTTACATGTTTTCTAGATAAGTTGTTTTCAATTCTGTTTTGTCATATTTCCTTACTTAGATTGCTTTCTGAAATCATAGCTTTTAGCATTATTTTTCTTGTCATTTGCTTAGATAAAGGATCCTCATGATATTGCAGTTAGTCTCTTTCTCAAGCTCTTCCAATACATCTTTATTAAATGAATGAGATTCAATTGTGATATTTTGAGTTATTAGCATTTCATTTTTTGTTATTTAGTTAAAAAGAAGATCCTCATTTGTTAGATCTATTTAGTGTTTACATTATATTTCTTTAGGCAAAGTCAGTAAGAGGGCCAGAAGCTTCTGGTTTCATCCTTTCTAGTAAAGGTGAAATAACCAGTAAAATCCCCTACTGTCAATCTCTGTATAAGAAATATTTTGTTCACACAATTTTAGATCAGATTCCTCATTATACTGTAGTTAGTCTCTTTCAAAAGATTTTTCAATAAACCTCTAATTCACGAATGGGACTAAGTTGTAGTATTGTGAGTTTTGAGTGTTTTGCTTCATTGAAGATCCTTATCACATTATGATTAATCTATTTCACAAGCTCTTCCAATAAACCTTTAACTCATGAATGAGATATAGTTGTAATGTTGTAAGTTGTTTCATCATTTCATACGAGATCCTTACTACATTATAGTAATCTTTTTCTCAAGCTCTTCCAATAAACTTTTATCAAATTAATGAGATTTCACTATAATTTTTTAAGTTACTGTTTGTTTCAGCATTTCATTTTATGTTTTAGGAGATCCTCATTGCATTAAAATTAATTTTTTTCACAAGCTCTTCCAACAAATCTTTAACTAAATGAATCAGATTAAGTTGTAGTGTTTTGAGTTACTTTTCATTTCATGAATGCTCATTTGCAAGCTAGGATATCCATGGATTAGAATGCTCTGTTTTTCATCATTTTCCTAATTAGGGATAGAATTTACACTCTGTTTTGAGTCTAAGGTTTCATTTTCTTTTATTTTTGACATAGATTTGATTTCATCTGTTCAACATAGAGTAGCATACTAATTACTAAAAAGACAAAACTCCCAAAAACAATAAAAAAAAACACATACAACGAAGTAAGGAAGAGGTCACTTAAGCACATATAGTGCACCACACTTCATCAATTTACTAGCCCTAGTTGATAATTTATGTTAGAAATTTAGGATGCTAAATTGACTAGACACCTAGATCTCCCACTTCCGGAGGGGGATGACTAGGACGACGAGTTGGGTATGATCCTTCTCTTTTTGACTTTTATGTTTTATGATTTTTTTTGGTAATACATGTCCATTTTAACAATCATTTTATATGTATGCAGATGTCAGCCTAGAGAGACCTGTCGGTATGTCTCCTATTGCACAAAGAACTCAGCCCATAGCTGACCCTCAGGCGGAGGGTGCCGACGGAGGAGAGTTGGTCCAGAACCTTGAGGGGATCACCCGGGGGATTCCAGACTACGCCCGGCTGGCAGATGTCTCGATGGCGTATCAGAGACATATGGTGGGAGTGCTTAGTCACCTCCACCGACTTTTGAGATGCTTAGTGCGCGCGGTAGCATGTTACCATGAGCACCATGCGGATTAGACACCTAGGGCTTCTTTCATGCATATTTTTAGAGAGACATGTCATCTCCGGATGTATTAAGACGAACATGTATATTTGATTTTATGTGATGTACACTATGTAAACATTTCGACACACACACACACACACATATATATATATATACATACCTATTTCTGGATGGATATTTTTACATATGATGATGTTTTTGTTATATGCCATGCAAATTTCTAATACAATGTTATCTAATGTATTAGTTGCATAACAAACGACCCAATGAAAAAGTTCACACAATGTATCTAATCACACATTTCATTTTTATATAAGCTTAAAAGCACACATGGACACACATATGCAAACTATGCTTAAAATAAGGGAGACGGACATGCCTCCCAGCATGGTGTCTCAATTTGAGGTACATGCCCCCCAAGATTCAGTCCATAGGAAATGGAGTGAAGGTTCAAAATGCAAGAGATTTATCTAAATCTACTCGAAATGAACAGGCTCGTGTTTCATTATTTTAACGAGGTTGACACACTTAAGAGAACTATCCTCGTAGCATCTTGTTTCATTGTTTTAGGAGCTTGACACAAGTGGAGGAACTATGCTCCGACATACTTGATTTCATTTTCTAAGGAGCTTGATGCAAGGAAACGAACCATGCTCCAATAGACAACTCGTCATGATGAACAAGAAGTTATGGCTTCCAAGAGTCCTGCACCAGGTGGGAGAACAAAATCTTGGAAATCAGGACCCAATGCCCCCAGTACACTATGCACGACAGCATCGTCACTGAGTACAGGCACGAAGTAGGTAGCCACATAGTTGACCTACGGTGGGGCAGATACAATGGGTGGATAAAAATCAGCAAGGGATGATGGTGGGCCAGTTGCCACATCAGGACCAAAGAACGAAAGCTGATCAATGGTCACGATCTGTCCTTCATGTGGAAAACAGGCCACACGAAAAAGGGAGGAGACGAGCACTCCCATGGCATAGGTGTAATCGCACCCCAAAAGCAGATTGAAATCCAACGGGCCTGGAACAACCATCACGTCCATATGGATGGTTTTACCTCCCAAATTAACAGGTAACCTTGGAAGGATCCCTAAGGGTTGACTCATTCTTCTGTTGAATGTCAACAAATTCTACGTAACAGGCACAAGCGGCAGTGAACCGAAAGCTTTCCAGGTAGTTGAGGATATAATACTAACAGAGGCGCCTTTGTCTATAATGGTACTGGGTACAACCAGACCAAAAGCCTGTACTGTGATCTCGAAAGGCACATAAGATGGAAGGTGGAATCCTGCAAATCGATTCCAATCAAAGGAAGTTCCCAAACTACTCGGAGGGGCTACCATCGAACCGAGAAGGTCTTCCCCTGGCATTATGGAAGAAGGAGCATCCTCCATGACCTCCATCTTGAAGGTGGGAGGGGTATCCTTTGGAACCTCCATCACTGGAGGCAGAGGAGCCGCTTCTTGAGGTACAGGTACAGGAGAATATTTCTCCAAGCCTGAAGAATCTGAAGAAACAAGAAGAACCTGAGGGGTGTGAGGTCCACTCTCAATGGAAAAGACCTGGTGCATCGCAAACAGGGCCAGCTCAACCGATCCCACGACCAATGGTTGGTCGGGAATGGATTCCTGAATTTGAATTTCCTAGGGAGTGGGATTGAACAAGGATGACTCTTAACCAATTGTAGGATCAGCTGGTGGAGGACTCAAAGAAAGCTATTTGTAACCGACCGGAAGGCATGGCACAGAAACAGCTGAGTTGTCCAAAACTCGCTTGGCTTCATTCATATACGGACAAAGGTGAATGGCATGGTGCCCCCCACACAACTTGCAGGGATTGGTAATCTTACCCTTCTCTTTAGGAGTCTTACCAGCACTAGCTGAAGGTATGCCCCCAACCTGACTCCCGGAAGTCACAGGCAATGGCGGGCGACCGTTGGACCATGCTTCAAGCACCTTGGCAATGCCAGGGCAGTCTCGAAGAAGATGGTCTCCCATGCACAACATGCAAGGGAACTTGAATTTCCATGGAGGGTTGGAAGGTTTATCAAGAGGAGATGTTTCAGAGGTAGTAGCTGCACTTTTAGCCTCTCTCTTATCGGACTTCTTCTTCTTTTTCTTCTTCTTCTTCTTCTTAGCCACCTGGTTACTCGAATCCAGACTTTCTCCAAGCGAAGTAGAAGAGGAGGACACTGAAACAAGCGAAGAAGGGGAGAGGTCCACCTTGGAATCAACATGATGTTGTTCAGGCGGAGGAACTGATTAAACAGTAGCTGAGACATTCAGGACCACAGAGGTTGAAAACAACCAAACAGGAAACCCAACAGTTAACCCAGGGAGGGAAAACGTTGCCATATAAGGAGTGCCAACATTTCCAAAAGGAGGAAATTGACCAGGATTCCCATCGGAGGGGATTCCTTGGTTGGTGAAATCCAAAAAATTTTCCATCAAAACAACTTAAAACTCCACATGGGCTAAGAACCAAGGCACACAATCAAACAGCCAACAAGAAAACCCTAACAGGGTATGTGATCGCGGGTGTTTTATTTTACCACATTGAAAATTAGAAACTTCACCGTTTCATGTTTTAAGAGTCGAGAAACGGATAAAAGGTGACTCTATCTCTTTCAGTTTTGAAGCAAGCGTGAAAGGACAAGTGCTTGGTGATCCTTTCAAATTTAAGGAGTCAGAAAAGATCAAATGACTACTCAGGAATACTAGGCAAATGGTGTACCAAATAACTGTGAACTGCAATATACACCTTGGTTTCAAAATGAAAGAGAAATCAACCAAGGACTTTCCGTGCGTGCAGGCAATCTCCCCGAATGATGTGTCTGGTGTATCATGGGTATAGGGCGGCAGACTCGGCTTCCTATGGATAAAGAATAGAAACCTAGTGGGGTCTCCCTTTATATACGCGACGGTACGGGGAGCACAAGTCTATACTAGTGTTTTCTAAAGCCAAGAGGCGAATGACAGCTACTAGGTTTTAAGACACCGGAACACATCTCTAGCCTAGACCTCTAAATGTGTTTCGTTAGATTTCAATGCTGCCTTAGTGTAAATTGAGTAAATTTTAATGTTTATCTTCAATTACGTTTCAGTTTTCAGGCCCTAGCGAATGTAATGTCTCAAAGATCTCCTAAATGCAAAACTACATGCCACAGTATATCATTTCATTCGAAGAAAGATAATTACAGGAGAGTTAAAAGCTTTTCACACAATAATGAAATGATTAGAAAACAACCAATGATATCTCTAATGCAACTAATGGAAACTAAAAAAATTTCTTTCAAAGTTACTAATCACTAATAACACCGAAAAGATTTTGATTCGCACTAACTAATCAAGAGCAAAAGAGATTTTTATTTTATTTTCAATGTTTAAGAGCTAGATGCATTAAAAAAACCGAGAACTAATGAAAAGAGAAATTTGAGAAATGATGATAAGAGGGAAAAACAAGAAAATTTCACTCAATAGCAGTCACAATCAGACCTCAAATCGACCAAAAGTCCCTCAAAACGAAGAAAATCGAAAAGACACAAATGAGCCGTGTAATCTAGGCCCAAAGCGAGACAAGGTGGAATTCGAATGAAGGAGGAATCAATCACTCAAATAGCACAATGAAACGATAAAGAACTGTGAAACAAATGCAGGGAAGAAATCACAAAGTTGACTGAACCGATAAAAACCAAAAACTCCCAAGGGAGGCTCGACACAGAAAAGCACCTAGATGCCCTAGGGCTAGAATGTAAAATCGATGGAAATGGGCAAACAACCAAAGGATGGAGGTTACAGTCAATCGAACAAGGCTTCAGAACACTCAAGCAGTCGAAAAAACAAGACCAAACACACTAATCAAGCATAGGAAGCTCAGAACAGAGAAAACCCTAGTACCTCACAGGATTGGCGCGACTGTGAGGCTGAAACTAGCACCAGAAACAAATTGGCGTGGGTAATACACTAGCAACCTGCGCCAATGGGCACGACTGTCAGGCTGTAAAGTGAGCCAGTCGAGTTTGCTATGGAAAAACAAAAAATCAATCCAACAAGCAGACCAGTGATGATCAAGCTGACCAAAAGCCAAAATCACAAAAAAATCCAGCCAAAAGAGCTGATCAAGCAAGCAGAATCGAGAAACAACCGAAAAAACAAGACAATACTCAAAGTGTTCGGTTTACAAACTAAACCAGAGATTGACTGAAGCAGCTTTGATCTACTTTGCAATTGTAGAGCAAGAGCATTTCGAAGGCTATCTGGCTAACTTCAGGCTCTGTCTATAGCTTATAAGACAAACAACAACAAGCTAGACGATCCCCAGCAGAGTCGCCAAATTGTTGTGCAGGTAAATCCCCTCTGCGGACATAGGCGATCCCTACTAGCCCAGATCGGGTCTAGCAACAATCGAACACGCTATAGTGCAAGTTCCTAATTGCAGATAAACCAACTAGCGATGAAGGCTTACCTGGAATCCAACGCTGTCGCTTGTAGAGAAAGTAGCGCTCCCGTTCCTTAGCTCCGGCAGATCACAATCCTCACGATCTCCGTGATCGGACACATGCACATGCAAGAAACACAAAAAACGCAAGCATAAAATCCAGTACATACAACTATATTTCAGTCGAAGAAGACATAACTCATGGTCATAATAAAAAACAAGAGATGAACCATAACCAATAGTCGCTTATCATTAATTCATCAAAGGAAGAATACAACCATAGCTCCGACGTTGAATTCTCCTTCGGTGGGTCGTCAGCAGAACATGTCTCGATAAAGCCTGTCAGGGATGAGACAAGCCTCTCTCTTCGGATACTTGACAATAATCTCCTTGCTTGGATTTGGCCTTAAGGGAATGAATCAAGGCTCTTGCGGCATAAGGCTCTTGGGAACTTGGAGACTAGCTTGCAAAGGAGATGAGCAAGATTTTATAGATGGAGGAAGGGGAGTTGGGATCCCTATAATCATGGGATTGGCCCTATCCTCAAGGAAGCTTCCATGAGAGGTGGCAAACAACTTCCTCTACATGGAGATCCAGAGCCAAACCTCCCAACTCGAATTAGATACCAGTTTATGGATTGGTTAGGACGAAACTTCCGCCATTTATTTTTTAAAAACACTCCTTCAAATGGTTGGTGCGAGTGTGACTCTAAGACAGAGAGCCAATTGGCGCGCTCTCTTTGAAGGATTTCCCCAATTGGCGCGGGTACTGAACTGGCTCCTCGCGCCAATGCAAAAAGAGGTGTTTTTAGGGTTTTTTCACAAGGAGTTGTCTTCAGGGCAATGAAAGCACATGTTTAGGGGAATGCCATGAAAGTTTTTTCAAGTTATGTCACTGCTCACAGGTCACGAAATAAGCCCTCCAATGTGCGGGATGGGTAATTTCAAGGACGGTGACAAATTGCTATGTAACACCATGTGAATAAATATGTTGGAGTCGAACATGGTAGACACCATATGATTGTCGTCCAATGTGTGAAGATATTCACATATGTGAGAGGAACCATCAATAATGATAATGGATCTCAAGGTAATACAATACAATCCATGTGATGTTTGTCAATGATTTGAAGTTGAATACCACACAAAATATTTTGGTCGAAGGTTAATTATATGAGCCTATCGTAGAAAGTGGGGAAATTTTCCATTGAGGTACGCAAGACCCAAGGCACTGAAGGGATTTTTTAAGTCAAATTCTTGGATAATGTGCTGATGCCGAAAAGAAGCGACCCATCGTAGGAGTGTATTGATGTATTTCCCATCAGTGACATGAAATGGGTATCAATATTTAAGGCAAAATTTTGAAGGTTCAAAGAGACAGACATGAAGCAAGGCTTAAGGGTATTATAGCAGACATAAACTGAGGGTGAATTTTTTTTGGACATATCAGTGACACTAATAGGGAGTTGGAAGAATTGACTCAAAGACCCATCATGAAGGCTTTCAATGAGGTGTGATCAACAAAGAGGTAAGTGGAATCCCCAAGAAGAAGAACTCACACAGATGAAGTGAAAGGGTGTAATTTTCAAGAGCGAATCTCTTCCATTAATAGGTTTGATGCCATATGTTCCAAAATTCCCAACTATTTCTAGCCAATACCTCATTATTTTTTACAAGATTGAGGAGGATAACATATACTTGATCTATAAGTTCATCCTTCATATGAATCATTTTGAGTATTTTTAACGAACCTTTAGAAGGAGTGGTTCAACCTCATCATGCTTGATGAGTCTAATGTTCTTTAATATTTTTATGAGTCCAATGAAGGCATAACTTCACTTCTTTTTCATGTTTAGAGATTTTGAAAAAGAGGCAAAAAATAAAACTCAAAGATGTTCATTTTCGTAAATTTGTCTCTTGGGTCCAAAAAGGCATAAAATAATACCCAGGAGAACCTTTTAGCCATGTTTGACTAAAGTATTCAATTTATGTAAAGAGTCCATCTTGATCGAAAAAGGTTTAATATTATACTAGGTAGACACATTTTAGTTTATTTTAATGAGTTCAAAAAGACAAGTGCTCGATAGTCTCTTCATATTTTGGGAGTCTGAAAAGAAATTGAAGAGAACTCCTTCTGGAGGAACGAGTGTTATAAAAGGTAGAAATTGGTTCCATTCAGGGTGGAACTGAGAAAAACATGTAGAGATCAAGAGTCAGACTTATAAGACTACTGATCATAGTGGTTCCTCGGGATAGGGTAAAACACCAAGTGAAAGTGAATGATCAGCCAAACAAATGATGAAGATGGAATGACAAAACAAGGATTATATTGTAAAAATAGACTAATCAAAAGTGGCAATCACAAGGGATAAAGTGTGGAATCATTTTTCGTAATTTTTTAATCATCCCAAAAAGGTTATAAAATTATACTCATATCATTGAATTTCATTTTAATTAACGAGCACGAAAATACGAAAATAAATCGACATTTTCATGCATGTTTTATGAGCATGAAAAGATAGTAAATGAATCTTGGGATTTTCATGAGTTTAACAAGTCTTGAAAATAATGAATGAAATGGACTCAAGATAGGTTTCATTTTTATAGAAGCTTGAAACAAAAGAAATTATTCTTGAGATAATTATATTGCCCCGATCATAGGGTTAGAGGCACACCCCACTAGCTTCATTGCTTCTGTTGAATCTTCTCTTGGAGGGATAAAATTAATGTTCATTCAAGGTATCAAGTGAAACACTCGACTCAACTTTTATGAGCTCTAGTCAAAAAATTGAATAAATTAGGGGGGGTGTATGTTTCAATTTTTAACAAGCTTGACATAGGAAAATAACCATGCTCAAAGAACCTTTTTTTTCATTTTTTAACGAGACTAACACATGAAAAGGAACTCTACTTAGGGATCCTTGTTTCTTTTTTTAAAAACCTTGACATAAGAATATGAACTCTACTCATGGAACCTGATCATGACCTCTAGGAGGCCATGGCTTCTAATAGGTTCTCATTAGATGGTAGAAAAACATTCTGAAAGGGATACATATTAAGGGATTCAATGGACATATCAAGCTCCAATACCACTAGTAAATTATTCACCATATCACCTACGGAAAAAGAAGTTGAGAAAATAGTGAAAGACTCTTCTTCAATAGTAGGTACATAAAAATGACAAGTTTCCACGTAATTAACCTTTAGCAAGGGAGCTATCACCTGTATATTTGAAAAATTTAGAGAAGTTGGATGATTCGCAGTCAAATTAGGACCAAAAAATGAAATATGACCAATAGTCACAATTTTTCCATTATGTGGGAAACACATCACTCGAAAGAGTATGGAAATGATAACATTCATAGTATAAAAATTGTCTCAACCAAGGATAAAATTGAAATCCAACGGAAATTAGACTAACATAACATGAATAAAAATAATATTTCCTTCCAAGTTAATATGAAGTTGAGGAAGGATACCTAAAGGTTCGCTAGTTCTTCTATTAAAATATAATGTATTATGGGTAATGGACATAAAATCAGGGGAACGCAAAGATTTCCAAGAAGTAGACGATAAAATGTGAATAAAATCACCCTCATCACTAAAATTATGATATATGTTTGTACCAAAATACATAACCATGACTTGAAAGAGCATGTAAGAAGGGAGACAAGTTTCTTACAATTGATTTCAATTAAAGGAAATTACTTGATACTTGGAGGGATTCTATAGGGACAAGAAATTCTGCCTTGTTCGAGAGGATCTAAGGCAACAAAAATAACATGAGTGGTATAATATCACTCTCTATGGGAAAAATGCGATTGAATGAAGGTGGAATCAAGTCACCCATTTTATCAAAAAAAAATTAGTTGGGAATAGACTCATGAGATTCACATTCAGAGAGAGTGGGATTAACTCAAGATAGATTGGGATCAATCACTTCATAATTCAATGGGTGGAGGATTAGGGGAAGGCTTTCAGTAAACTATTGGAAATTTTTGTTGAGAAGCAGTAATCCTTTCCAACACTTTGGATTCTTCATCCATATAATGGAAAAGGTGAATTTTATGATTCCATTCACATAACCTAAAGAAAAACTTAAATTTTCGCTTTTTCTCGTAGGTCTTATTATCACTAGTAAATGGTTTTTCACCAACCTTATCTTTAGAGGCTAAGGGTGAAGGTTGATGTGAGTATGTGGACCACACTTATTAATCCTTTGGGAATACGAGAGAAATATCTAAGAAGGTGATCATCCTTACAAATCATACATGGTAATTTAACTTTATAGGTCTTGCTGGAAGGTTTCTCAACATTAGATTCATTAATAGTGATAGTTTCTTGGTTTCCCCACTTTCTTATTTTGATTCTTCTTCTTAGACTCCCAGTTACTAGTACCAATAATTTCTTGACGCAAGGAAGAAGAAAGGGAGGTAGTGACATTAGTAAAAGAAGAAAATGGGTCAACTTGAGGATCAACTTGAGGTTGATGTTTTTCAGGTGGGGGACTTGGTTGTGGAGAAGTTTGGAAGTTTAGAGCCAAGGAGGTTAAAAACATCCAAAATAGTAAACTTATGGTAAATGAAGGAAGAGAAAATGTAGCCATATAAGGAGAACCAATATTTCCAAAAGAGGGAAAAGGAACAGGATTCCCATCAGAAGGGTTTCCTTAACTGGTAGAATCTACAATTGTTGCTATTAGGCTTAACCTAAGATCAAGTAAGGAGTAACAAGTAAGTTAATTAATTTATTTTAGAAATTAAAAACACAAATAAAACAAAAAGGGGTAGCTATGAAAAATGGTTTATCAAGTCATTGTGAACTGCAATATATGATTAAGTACGTGTAGGAAATAACCCCAAATGTTGTGTTAGGTGTATCACAATTAACAAGGTGTCTAACTCGATTACCTCTCGCATATTTGCAACCTAGTGAGGACTCCCAAAATATATCTGAAAGTACATGGAAGAAAAATTTGTAGTAGTGGTTTCTAATGCTTAACCATACAATGGGGTAGTTGTAATATACATACATGTATGTTGACTGCCATCCTCTATACCCAAAGGAACATGGAATAAAATTCTAATATACTCCGATGTACATGGAAAACCAAGAATTCTTGGGATGTAACACTGAAATTCAATGATATCCCCTACATTTAATGACATCGAAACATGTCTTCTAGCCTAGACAATTATATGTATCATGTTAATGTTCCAAATGCTCCTTAGATTAATTGAATAAATTTTAAAGTTGATATTGCATTAAGTTTCAGTTCCAGGGCTCATAAAACAAATTCACTCGAACCTCCTATAATGCAACTAGCATGATTAAAATAACTCTTTTTCGTTCAAAGAAGATATATCTAAGGGAAGGAAGGAGTTAAAAAAAAAACAAATAAGAACTTCCTAATTAGGATATCCAAATGTACTATTCCAATTCAATTCAAATCCCTAATGCATAAAGAAAAAGAAAATTTTCTTTTCTTTTCCTTTTAAATTTTCAAATACAATGAAAAATGAAATGTGACTAGATGATTGAATCAAAAGAATTCACATAGACTTGAAATTTAAATGAAAATTTCTTTTATCAAATCAACAATCAAGCCAAGTGATAAAAAACGCTAATGGAAAAGAAGAAACTATCATAAAAAGGAAATCACACTTAAATTAAAGAAAATTGTTGGCTTTACAAAGACATTGACTAGTTCAGAGACTCAGAAAAAGTCATTGTAATAAAAAAGAACTCAAAGCAAGGCATAAATATGAAAATGTTTGCATCCTACAGGAATCAATGCAGGAAGTACAAGGGATAAGTGTGATTAGTTGCACTTAATACACAATAAAAATATGATGATTCCAATAAAATTGCGAATCATCACACTTACATAGAGAGACAAGTGTACTGGGTCACACTTTGTTAGAACATAAAGTGCGTTGGGGCTAGTTTTTCTTGAAAAAAAATACCAAGATAAGAATTATACTTTCCTAAGACTAATAATTGTCTGAACAAGTCAAATTGAGTCTCTTTTGAAGGTCGTTAAAGACTAGGCATAGGAAACCACTAAAGCAACATCTCGGTCCCTAGTGGAGTCACCAAGTTGTTTGACGGGTAATTTCCTTTTGCGGACAGAAGAAAACTACCTAGATCTAGTGGCTTGATACCGAAGCAACAAAGAGAAAAGGACTTATGTTTTCCTCAGAGAATTTTATAATATGGAATAAAGACCTACCTAGAATCCAACGCAATCTCTCCAATTCTCCTTGCTTGTGAGATTTAGCTCCAACTCCAAATGATAAAAGTATAACCTGCACAAAAAATAAAACAAGAAAGAGAAGAAAAATATAAAAATGGCATATACTAATATCTCTAAACAATGAGTCAATAACGCATTGTTCTACATATGCATAAATGAAACATGAGTATAGGTAAACAAAGCACTTTTAATCTTAATGAATGTGAAATAAGATACAACCCTTTTAGACCTTGACCTTGTAGATTTCTCTCAACTATCTTGTGCTTCCTTTTCCACAAAGCAAGCCTTCAATAAAAATTCAAGTGCATGGATGGATAATGGATCCCTAGGTGTAAAGCACTAACATGAGGGCATAACTAAGAGTCTCGAAAACCCAACCAAAACTCTATGAGAGACAATGAATTTATAGGGTGAAAGAGGTGATTTTGGATTTACCATTGTAGGAATTAGATCCAAATTAGAGGGAGGATAAGTTCTAGGGATAAGAGGTAAGACCTCAAGAGTAGGATTTCGTGATCTAATCCAACAGTAAATAGTTAAAATCACTCGTGGAACTTCTAAAAAGAGAATTCGATTTTTTTTTTTTTTTTTATCGAATACTAGTGGCCATCACACTTGTAGTGAAAGAAACAAGAGTTGGTCAGTCTAGTTTATCTCTATACGACTTGAAACAGTGAAATTTGCATGAAGGCTAAGTGCAATGGGGCCTAGAATTAGGGCTTTGATTTTTTTAACCCATAATTATTGGAAATTTTGGAGAGAGGATTCCCTTGGCATTGCACATGATGAATGAAAGGTGTCAATGGATGTTGATTGATCTAGTTTCAAGGTCATTTGATTAGATGTGATAAAATGACTTATAACAAAACTTTTAGAGGCAATTTGTTAGAAACTTCCACCACAAAAAAAAGTTCAATTTTGATGTATTTCATGGGGGGGGGGGGGGGGGGGGGTTTATAAAACACTGTGAAAAATACATATAGGGTAGTTCATTTAAACACCCCCCCCCCACCTTCCCCCAGAAAAAATAAAAAATAAAAAGTCACGAGAACAAATTTAGCGATGGTTTTTAGAACCCCCCTTCCCCCTAAAGTTCAATTTTGATGACATTCTAGGGGTTTTTCTAAGAACATCATAAAAATATATTTAGGGGAAATAATCTATAAAAACACTATAAAACTCATGAAAAAAAACTTTTACAGATGGTTTTTTAGAAAACCCCGTAAGTTTAAATTTCCATGAATTTTGTGGGGGCTTTTAAAAAATGACCCTAAATACCTAAACACACTTTTAGAGGTGTTTTTGGCAAGAACGACATAATCAAAACAACCATAATAGACATTTTTTTTAATAGTTTAGATTTAAATACATGCCAAGTGCCAAGTGTCAGTGCATTCTAAGAGCCAAATCTTCCTTTATTACTTCTCTCCTACTTCCCAATAATTGATCTGAAATAACTTTAAACTTAAACCATATCAAACCATGCCAAAAAAATTCCAAAGCATATCAAGGCATCTCAACACATGTCAAACATGCTAATACTTACCAAGTTCCAATGTATGTGAGGGAGTTTTATGCATGTTATAGAGTAGAAGGACATGTTAAAGAGTGTTAAGGTGTGATATAGAGTTCCAATGCATATCAAGGAGTGTTAGGGATCACTAGAGAAACATAACGGTGCACTAGTTCAAAATTAATGTAAATGAATGAATACCAGGGTGTGCCAAGGAGTGTCGATGAGTGTTAGGCATGCCAAGGAGGGAGTTACAAGGTATGCTAAGTAGTGGTAATGCATGCTAGGGAATACTAGGGAATGTCAAGAAGCAATAGAGTGTTCTATGGAGTTCCAAGGTGCTCTAACATGTTCCAAATATTTCAAATGCATGACAAGACATGCCAGGTGCTAAGGAATGCCAAGATGTGTAGGGTGCCAAGGTCTGCTAACAAGTTTTAGGCACTGTCAAGAAAACAAAGGGGATAACTAAGCTAAATTGTAATTAAATGAACAAATAACAGGGTTATTAAGTCACGACTTTACCTTTCTCAAAAGGGGCATGCTAGGCACAATAATAATAGGGTCCAATATATTACAAGTGCCAATTCCTGCCAAGTTCTAATGTATGTGAATGAATGCCAATGTGTTCTGAGGCATGCTAGGGAATAGAAAGAATTCCAACACATGTTAGTGGAGTGTTATGTTGTGCTAGGGCATGCCAACATGTGCTTGGTTATCCTGGTCATGATAATATGTTCTAGGTACAAATGTTTTCTAAAACATGTGAGGCACCAAGGAATGTTAGTGTGTGCCAAAGCATGTTAAGGTGTGCTAGGAAGGTTGAGGAGTGCTAGGTATATCTCAATAATAAAATTGAATAAGCTTGATTATGTATTAAATAATATGGTTCCTACTCACACTAGTGGAACTTCTTCTAAAGGGATTTTCCTAGATAACAATCCATACATATATCAATCATGTGTTGACACATAACAAAACTATATTCTAATTACTTTAGGGAAATGATATACACTAATTAGTTCTAAACACTAGCACAAAATGGCTAATTAGTTACTAAAAAAACGACTAAAATTTGCATATAAACGACTATTTTTCAGTCGGTGACCAATAGTAGCTAATTTACAGTATCTTATAACGCGACCAACTTTTGGTCGTTTTTAGCCTAGTCATTAATTGGTTATCTCAATTTTGTTATCTAGTTGTATATTTGGTCATTGATTTGGTCACTAGTTTATTTGTTCATTTGGTCTTTCATTTTGTCATTGATTTAGTCATTCATTTAGTTATTGATTTGGTCTTTGATTTGGTCATTAAATGTCACAATTAATGACCAAATATATAACAAAATATATTACTATATGATCACCCGAGAAAACCAATTAATGACCAAAAAACTATGACCAACATGTCGGTCGTGTTATAAGATAATGTAAATTAGCTACTAATAGTCATATATATGCAAATTTTAGTCATCGGTTGAAACCAATTAATGACCGAAGAAATGTGACTAAATTTTAGTTGTGTTATAAGATACTGTAAATTAGCTACTAATAGTCGTATATATGCAAAATTTAGTCATCATTTGTAGTCACAAATTTATCATTTGCAGTAGCCATTTATTCATTATATAAATGACTAATTTAGTAGTTTATATTCATTTCATTAATAATCATTATAAATTACTAATTTAGTCGCATATTCATTTTATTTGTGTTCATTATTAATCAACATAAATTAATTTGTATGATTTTAAAAATGTCATACAATGTGCATGTTCATCTAATATGAAAACACAAAGTCGCATATTTTAATTACAATACTAAACAACATCAAGTGCAACTATAAATAATTTCAATCACATAAATTATATTATATGAAATGTTAAAGTATTACAATATGAGTTTCCAACTTAATATTAGTTGGACTACAATTTACACATGAAATGATGTTTCATCACTTCAAAACATTATCGTTGTGTTTTCAAGGCATTATAGGTGAATTCACCAACTCTGAAGACTTGATCATCAGTCTTTATATGTGTGTCTTATGCGAGATATTGGTTCTAAGGGTATCACCAGACCATTTCTCCTCTCTCTTTTTGCATTTGTTGCTCCAATGTTATTGCTCTTCTCTTTTTTCAATTCATGCTTCTTACCATCAATACTGATTTCATTTTCTGAAAAAAAAAAAAAAAAAAAAAAAAATACAATGCAGTGTAAGAAATGAAAGATAATGAACACTAGAATATAACATAAATTAGACTATAAATAGTCTATACAACATATACCTTAACATCAACAATGTCAAAGAAATTTTCCTTCAGCATCAATTTCTGCAAAATAAATGTCACGTTATTCTTTCCCATTTCTCAACATGCTACATACGATAAATTGAAAATCACATAAAACCAAGTGAAAACCCTTTTCTAACCAAAACAAACAAACAAACATTACCTCTAACAAAAATTCATTATAATATTAGAAAATGAAATAGAGCTAGTGGACCATTTGTGTTGTTTGACTTTGCCTATCTTTGTTATAAAGTGCTTGCGCTTCAGGAATCAAAAAATGTGAGCACAAGCTAAAAACTAACCAACCATTCACTTGTCAACATGAAAAATCACAAATAAACCACAAAATTGATTAGGCATTAAAATTATGAGCAGACTATCTTGAAATTTTCTTCTTGAGAAATACCTCAAAATCCCCTCGTTTCTAATAAGCTTCCTGGCTAAGTACCTCCATCCTTGGTTTCCCTTTCTATATCTTGAATAAAGAATATCCCTTCAACAACCAGTTTTGCGAGAATCCTACCAAGTAGCTCAAGAGCCTTGGGCGCATCAATAGTAGCATCCTCCAATGAAAATAGTACAATCTCTAACCTAGAAACATCAAATTATATATAGTTATAATGTTGAAGAGTGTAACTAGGTAGGTCTTCATTATGACTATGTAATTATGTACTTATGTAAAGCTGAAGTCAATAATGATAAAGTGAATTTTTGGTTTACTTGCTTCATGGGTTTCTTGAGCAAGATTCTTAGTGTAGGTCTATAGACTTCTTCTTGATGTCTATTAGGTACATAAGTGTAATTAAGAGTCATGTAAAAGGCGTGAAGAGTACCCTCCAGGACGTTGCAGAAGAATGGCTTACAAACGTTGAAGATATGCCTATGAAGTCGGCCTACAAACAAATGTTAAAGTCGCCATACTTAATGGCTATAAGGTTAGCTTAATTACTTGGCTAGAACTACTATATATACCCTACATATGATGTGGTTAAGAGAACTTATCTGTGGATGATACTGAGGTTATAAAACATGCAAAAGAAGAATTTTTTGTGGATTCTACTAAGGCAATATAGTGTAAAGAAGAGATCAAAGATTAAGTTAACGTCTGGGGTAGAACACATTAAAAGAAAGAACAGTTTTGCAGATCTGTCTCTGAGGTACTGCGGATATTTAATTAACAATTACAGTCAAGTTTGAAGTTAACAAAAGGTGGAAGAAAGAACAAGAATTACGTATTAGTTTGAAGGTATAACAAATAAGATCTAACGACAAGATTTTCTACATATAAGTCTGAAGGTGACAACGTTTGAAAGATAGAAAATACAAGAACAGTTTTGATTGCAAACTTATCTAAAGGAAGAATTGAGTGATACAACTTCCAAGGTAACTGAAGGACGTATTCTACAGAAGCAGCTAAACGTTAGTAATTGCTGAAGTAACTAGAAGATTGAGATATTGACTAAAGGATATGATTAAGTTATCTCTGAGGAAAGAATTGTGACAGTCAGAAACCTCAAGTAAGGAAGGTAAATAAGAGATTTACCTTCCTAACTATATTGCAAAATACTCGGTTACAAGAAAGATCAATTTTGTCTCTACATTTGTATAAGCACTTTGATAATTGAATTGATGAAGGATTAACTCAACAAGCTCACAAGTAGTTATCATGAAGAGAATTTGTATTAATCTATAGCCCTTATATTCTCAAAATGGTATCAAAGCTATGGTTATGATCAAAGGCAGTTTGAAAGGACTCTAAACATTCTAAAAGGACCTATGTCAAAAGGGCTCAAATCATAGTAAGATAGTCCAATAATTAAGCTAGGTGCAAGTTCACAAGAAAGGTCAATCTCTATCACTATGAAAAGAAGGATCTCGGTAACATCTCAGTCTCAATGACATCACAGTGTTGAAATTACCTCTACCTCAATTCAGTACTACTCTTATCAGATTATTGCGATACCACAATAGTGAGGAGAATGAGTTATAAAGGTGTATTTACAGTTAAGGCTCAGTGTGACAAAAAGATATCAGTATAATCCGTATTACAGTGAAGATCTTCAGTGTTATAATCACAGGTCAACTACAGTCTCGGTATAATAAATCACATGATAAGTATGACACTACAATTTGGAACTACCACAGTAAAAAATCTATCACTGTTTCGTGCTACCACAGTGAGAAAGGTCTCACTGGTTCGGTGCCATCACAGCTTGATGAGAAGTATGTCATTTCAGTTTTATGGTATCACATAGGGTCTCACAGAAATGGTCAAAAGAAGTCAGAGACATGTACAGTGAAGTATTTACAATCGAAGCACAAAATAAGGTCAAAATAGTAATATGTATACACAGTGAAATAGTACATTCGAGGATCTGGGAATAGCTGCTTACATTGAGTTTGAAATATTCTGAATTCTTTCCTATGAAGTTGACAGTGCAAGAACCAACTAAAAGAAAGAACACTAATATATCTTTTATCAACCACCATCAAGGTGACCAAGCTAAGGATTTTATCTTCACTTGTCAAGTAAGTATTTTTTATTCTATAATCAAATTTGGTATAATGACTTTGTTTTTGCAGGGAAATCTGTAAGGTGGTGGGGTTACCAAGATTCCTTGCATAAGGAGGATAGTCACAGTCCTTAAAAAGTAAAGTCATGAAAAATCTCCGAAGGTCAAGATTCATCTAAATACATGGAAAAGGATAGAAGGGCTTAAGGATTCTTTTGAAATCAGTCAAAGTCCTTACATCCCTATATAACAGGATTGGAGACATCAAGAGAATATATGATAAGTTGAAAGAACCATTCAATGCTATAAAGAAGGTCATGACACTTAGACCTGATTTACACAAAATTGAAGGTATCAAAGATTGAAGGGATATTTTCATAAGATATCAACCATGAGATCTGAAAGAGATGATAAGATGGACAAGAAGGAAAAATGAAAGTTTAGAAAAAGTGGAGGACTTTTGGACATTACAAAAAAGCATCCTGATCTAAGCATGGAAAGAACTCCCGATGAATCAGCTCCAAGAAAACCTCTCTGACAAAAATTAATAATGTAAAGTAGTCATCAAGAACAAGGGGCATCATGGAAACATATTTTTGAATGTGATGACATATTGATGAAGCAGGCCAAGGAAATGAAGCTCTTCATTCTTGAGAAATTGCTACAAGATGACTCAAGGGAAAAAGGTATGAGATATATATATATATATATATATATATATATATATATATATATATATATATATATATATATATATATATATATATATATATATATATGCTGACATTAGATGTTTTGTAGTCATGTCATGCGATTGTAGGTAATGGAATTCTATACTTAGAAGTATGATCTATGGAGAAGTATCTCTCAAATGCACGGACAAACAAAATCAATGTCCTCATGGAATATGAGGTGGTTGTATATGAACAAGCAACTAGGAAAGTTGTACGTTCCTGAAAATCAAGAATGTGCAGAGAGGAAGAGATCATGAAATGCAACTTGTCAAGAGGCAGTTATCATCCAGAAGGAAATAAGATGTGACTAGGTGATCTCCTAGAAAGATATGTAGACTCTGATGGAAGTCTGGAAAAGAAGGAGACCCTTGGAAAGACATATAATTAGGAGATGTGTCAATATGTATAGATGATGTCGATGCTTACAGGAAGATGTCAAGGGGAAAGATCATCACTGAGGTAACTTTTGTTTTAAAAGATTCATATGTAAATGTTTATCTGGATGAATTTGTGCAGGGTTGCTAATCATGAGAAAGGATATATGATCTTGGGAGATGAGTCGAAAGAAAGCAACATGGCACAATAGTGGACCAGATTAGGAAGTCTGTTGAATCACTCTGATCATTGACAAGCCTCAGGATGGAAGTGATGAATGATTTATGCCCTATGAAGCTAAAAGATGGAGATTCCTCAATATCGAAATCCATGACATCGAGGAGAGGAATTCTTCATGAGCAGATGGGTGTCTCACCATTGTTGCTGTAGGTCCCTGGTTAAGAGGGAGCCTAATGGTAAGTTTCTTACTTAGAAGAAACTTGGTAATTCCTAAGGATGAGCTTAGGTACATTATTTGTATAAAAATGAGTACATTCCCTTGTGGAATAGGTCCTCCCTGGGAGAGAGAGATAGACACATCATTCTGGTCTTGGGAAGACAGAATGGAGGATTGGGTAATCATCTGGCATTCGATACTCTTTGAGAATGTGATCGGACATTCAAGATAAGATTAGTTGGGGACCGATATTCTTTGAGGGCTAGCTACCCAAGAGAAGAATAGTCCAGGAAGGTCATACTTTGGGAACACCCGGGTGGAGTATGTACCTTGGAGAGACAATGACGAAGGTGTCTATAAGTCATGTGTCTCGCCAGCATTGAAGCCCATTGTCTCGTTGAAGAGATGGGGTTGTTAGTCAAGGCCTTGCACTAGTACAATGCTGGTTGATATAATGCTATACAGATGCGATTACCAATTCGATTTTTCTTATAAGATTCTTCTGTTTCCGAGTACTTGTATGAATACCTCCCTAGTTAAGAGGGAGTGTTGAAGAGTGTAACTAGGTAGGTCTTCATTATGACTATGTAATTATGTACTTATGTAAAGATGAAGTCAACAATAATAAAATGAATTTTTGGTTTACTTGCTTCATGGGTTTCATGAGCAAGATTCTTAGTATAGGTCTATAGACTTCTTCTTGATGTCTATTAGGTACATAAGTGTAATTAAGAGTCATGTAAAAGGCATGAAGAATACCCTCCAAGACGTTGCAGAAGAATGGCTTACAAACGTTGAAGATATGCCTATGAAGTCGGCCTACAAACAAATGTTAAAGTCGGCCTACTTAATGGCTATAAGGTCGGCTTAATTACTTGGCTAGAACTACTATATATACCCTACATATGCTGCGGTTAAGAGAACATATCTACTGATGATACTGAGGTTATACAACATGCAAAAGAAGAATTTTTTGCGGATTCTACTGAGGGAATATAGTGTAAAGAAGGGAGAAAAGATTAAGTTAATGTCTAGGGTAGAACACATTAAAAGAAAGAACAGATTTGTGGATCTGTCTCTGAGGTACTGCAGATATTTAAGTAACAATTACAGCCAAGTTTGAAGTTAAAAAAAGGTGGAAGAAAGAACAGGAATTGTGTATTAGTTTGAAGGTATAACAAATCAGATCTAAGGACAAGATTGTCTACGTATAATTTTGAAGGTGACAGCGTTTGAAATATAGCAAATACAAGAACAGTTTTGATTGCAGACTTATCTAAAGGAAGAACTGAATGATACAACTTCCAAGGTAACTGAAGGATGTATTCTACAGAAGCAGCTAAAGGTTAGTTATTGCTGAAGTAACTGGAAGATTGAGATATTGACTAAAGGATATTATTAAGTTATCTTTGAGGAAAGAATTGTAAAAGTCAGAAACCTCAAGTAAGGAAGGTAAATTTTATCTCTACATTTGTATAAGCACTTTGATAATTGACTTGATGAAGGATTAACTCAGCAAGCTCACAAGTAGTTATCAAGAAGAGAATTTGTATTAATCTATAGCCCTTAAATTCTCAACATATAATTTATAATCGCACATGGCCATAGACTGTAGCAGTCTTGAAATAAACTCGAACTTGAATAAGAACAAACACAAAATTTCAATTTTGTGGTTTATATGATAGCCATTTGATAATAGCTCACTCATCATCCATGTTTCAGGCAGTATTTGGTGTCTTTTTATGTGGAAAATTTTCCAATGGGGCTAGATGTTTTGACCTTTTCTGTTTGGATCTAAGCTTAATATGAATATGTATTGGATTTTTGTTTTAAATGAAAACATAGGTTCTTCTTTTTCCTTTTCTATTTTTCTCCCTTTACATATATATGTTGTGAATTTGCGTAATTTTAAACAAAATAAATAGTCATGTTAATATGTTTTAACATATTGCAATTTTAAAAATAAATATACAATTTTAAAATTTATAGCTAGAGTTTTGGAGGAAGCATGAGAATTCTACCTGCTTTAGCCAACATTCTTGATGCTTGTGCTGATATATATCTGGAGAATAGAAACCAGGTTCAAATGGACAGTAAACCCAAATGTTACACTTATTTTCACCTTTTGATTGGTCTAAGCAAGCTTGACAACAATATGCAACACTTTCTTTATGGTGCATCAGACCCCATTTAACTGTCGCTCCGTCATAGTCTGTATGTGGTTCTGCATGGCATTCAAAAGGAAGTGGCCTGCTAGGTTTGATTCCATCTTCTGCAGAAATAATATCAAACTATGCATCAAGCTTTAATTGCACCATTTTAAGCTAGGATTCTCCAAACCCTTGCTGCCCTTGGACAAATTGAACAAAGAAACAATATAACTCATTCAAAAATAACACACCTGGGAAAAGGTGGAAAAGAAAACAGATGTTAAAACAAAATACTTTGAATTTTAACATTTCTTCACTGCAAAATGCTAAATTCCATTCTCCCGCATGTAAGTAATCAAATTGTTAAATTTAGCAACATAACAATAACCTTAAATATGTTGAAAAAAGGAACCTAGAGAAATTGTCAGGAAACCATAATCCTCAAGTCATAAACTTAAAAATAGATAAGACTACTATATGAATACTTTGTAAAACACACTCTCAAGACATAATGCAGTGAAGAGGACAAAATAATTTGGTGATGCTAACCTAGTAGTCAAAATCCCAAGAAATCAAAAGTGCAAACACCAAACTAAGATTGCCCATATATTCATTACTGATCTCAGTTCCATCCTCCAGCATCTTTCCACTATCCTCGCTTGAAGCTTCGGGAGGTAATGAGAATCCAGCTTCCTCCAACACAAGGCCCCAGTGAGTCTCCAATACTTTTGCCACCATCTCTATTCATGGGAACCCCAATACATAATGTATAAACACACGCCCAAATTTGGGAGTTGTGAATCAAAAGGAGCAGGGTGGAAAAGAACCTAATGTCACAAAAAAAATTCTATGCCATCACAACTAGTGGACAAGCCATCATTTGAAGTCACAAATAAGCTGAATAGAAAAAATGCATACCAGTATCTTTGGCTTCTGTGGAGGAATTCACACTGTCTTTCATTGCTTCACGTTTCTTAGCTTCTTCAAGCTTTTTCGTCCGCCATTCTTCAAGGGCTATCACTTAAAAAAATGTAAGCATTAACAACATATTGATGTGATTGCCAAATTCTAAAACAGTCAATATTTAACAGTCAATAGTTTGCATTGTTATTGAACTGGGTAACACTTTAATTTTACATTATTACTCAACTAATGGGTTAACAATTTACAACTTTTGAGGAATCCAGAGCTAAAAAGTTGCTGAGATTTATATAATGAGCAAATGTATGATTTATTGAAAGCAGTGGTGGTTTGGTGAAGCTATTATTCGAGCAAGTTGAAATGTTGCTAGATAATTTGTTTCCACTAACATTAAATAAAAGCATAAAAGAAACTGGAAATTCAAGAATCATCCCTCTAAGTTGATTGCCTCTCAAGCGAGAAAATACAAGTTCCTGCATCTACCCAAAACTATAAGAATTCGACTAGTCAAAAGATTTTGACACAAATTAAGGATCTCCAAGCTACTACATTCACCCCAACCCTCAAGGAAGGTTCCATTTTGAGTTGTCTGTAGAGCCCAAATAATCTTAACATGAGGAAGTGTGATAAGATCGGTAGGAATATCTCCTTGAAAATAGTTGAGCTCCAATTTTTCACTGTTTGATAAACCATTAGTAGGCTCAGAATAAATATATTTTTTTCCAAGGGTGTAGTCCAGCGGATTTGTGAACACAAGTACATAATGCTCATGGAAATTTCCCAGCTCCTTGTGAATCTCATGAGTGAGGGAGTTCCTTAAAACATCTAGAATTTCAAGCATGGATTGTTTTCCAATCTCTATTGGGATAACTCCATCTAAAATATTTGGAAACAGGGAAATGAAACTAAGTCTAGAACAATTCCCCAACTGTGCAGCTCCAATTTTTCACTATTTGATAAACCACTAGTAGGCTCAAAATCAATATAATTTTTTCCAGGGGTGTAGTCCAGCAGATTTGCGAACACAAGTACATAATGCTCATGGAAATTTCCTAGCTCCTTGTGAATCTCATGAGTGAGGGAGTTCCTTAAAACATCTAGCATTTCAAGCATGGATTGTTTGTCAATCTCTATTGGGATAACTCCATCTAAAATATTTTGAAAGAGGGAAATGAAACTAAGTCTAGAACAATTCCCCAACTGTGCAGCTCCAATTTTTCACTGTTTGATATACTACTAGTAGGCTCAGAATCAATATAATATTTTCCAGGGGTGTAGTCCAGCGGATTTGTGAACACAAGTACATAATTCTCATGGAAATTTCCCAGCTCCTTGTGAATCTCATGAGTGAGGGAGTTCCTTAAAAGAGCTGCCAATGAATGGAACTTTGAATGTTTTGTATATTGGTCATCAAAGAGGCATTTGGACAGAATCCTATACGTATTTTCTCCTATTGCAGGACTGTGTTTATGAGAAAAAGGTTGCAGAGGGAAAGGGATTGCATGCCCGCATGATCAAAGATGCATTTCAACCAGACATTTTTCTGAACACAAAACTTGTCATTTTTTATGCGAAGTGTGGGAATCTGGAGGATGCATGCCAATTGTTTGACAAAATGCCTAAGTGAAATTACATCTCATGGAATGTTCTTCTTGCATAATAATGTCGGCATGGGTTGGAGGAGGAGGTTCTAAGTCTTTTTGCACAAATGGGAGAGGCAATCATGACACCGGATGAGTTTTCTCTTGGAAGTGTTCTCAAGGTATGTTCTAGATTAGTAGCACTTGAACTTGGGAAGCAAGTCCATGCCTACATTATCAAAAGTGGGTTTGGGTTTAATGTTGTTCTCATGACTGCTCTTGTTGACATGTATGCAAAATTCAAATGCATCAAGGATGCACGCCGAGTATTTGATGAAATTTCACTTAGAGATTTGGTGTCCTGGACTGCTATTATTGCAGGTTATGTGGAGCAAGGGAATTGTAAGGAAGCCCCGAATCTCTTTTGTAAAATGCCTTGGTTTGGCATCAAGCCCAACAAGGTCACATTTCATACTGCCAGTAGCTTTGTATCAGATGTTGTATTAGGCAGTGCCCTTGTCGACATGTATGCTAAATGTGGGAGCATAAAGGAGGCACGACAAGTGTTTGACTTTATATCCCCGAGGGATGTGGTCTTATGGACTGTGATTGTTACAGCCTATGGCAAGCACGGATTTGGCAAAGAGGTTCTCCAACTCTTTGAAGAAATTAAGCTATCGGGTTTGAAGCCTGACGATGTCACCTTCTTGGCTGTCCTGACTGCTTGCAACCATTCAGTTCTAGTGAATGAAGGTTGGCATTATTTCAATACCATGACTCGAGATCATTGTATTCCACCAAGAGCAGGGCATTATGCATGTATGGTTGACCTCCTTGGCCGTGCCGAGTGTTTGGATGAGGCATATGATTTTATCAAAAAAATGCCATTTAAACCTAATGTCACTGTTTGGGGAGCCTTACTTGGTGCCTGCCAAGTCCATGGCAATATGGAGCTAGGAAAAGTTGCAGCAGAACACCTTTTTGAGTTAGATCCACAAAATGCTGGAAATTATGTCATGTTTTCAAATATTTATGCTACAGCTGGTAAGTGGTGGGACATGTTAAAGTTGAGGAAAGCAATGAAAGACAGAGGTATAAATAAGGAAACTGGATGCAGTTGGATTGAGGTAAAGAGCAGGGCACATGTATTCCCTGTAGGAGATAGATCACACCCACAAATACAGGAGATCTATGCCATGTTGCAAAAGTTAGCTGGGCAGATGAAAGAAGCTTGGTATTTGCCTCAAACAAACTTTATAATGAATGATATAGAAGAACAATAGAATTACATACAATGTTACACCATTGGTAAGATGCTTGCCATTGGAGTTGTGAATATCACCATACAACCTTAGACAATGATCAAAATAGTCAATAGCCATATGCTTGTAGTGACATAATCAGAAACTGTTACGCAATTATTGTGGTCTTTCAAGTTTTAGACTCGAAGCCACCACTGCATTAAGGGTTTTCCACTGTTTACATCATTCCCAGGAGTATCTGTGTTCTAGGTTTTGATCCATGCATCACTTTCTAGCAGCATTCCCTCAAGTCATTGACTCTAATATACAAAATGCTGGTACTTGTGGAGATTGCATTTAGCAATTGTTTGCTGTCTCCAAGCTCAACAAGGTCACATTTCGTATTAATAGTGGCTTTGTATCAGATGTTGTATTAGGCAGTGCCTTGTCAACATGTATGCTAAATGTGAGAGCATAAAGGAGGCACGACAAGTGTTTGACTTTATATCCCCAAGGGATGTGGTCTTATGGACTGTGATTGTTACAGCCTATGGCAAGCACGGATTTGGCAAAGAGGTTCTCCAACTCTTTGAAGAAATGAAGCGATCGGGTTTGAAGCCTGATGATGTCACCTTCTTGGCTGTCCTGACTGCTTGCAGCCATTTAGGTCTAGTGAATGAAGGTTGGCATTATTTCAATACCATGACTCGAGATCACTGTATTCCACCAAGAGCAGGGCATTATGCCTGTATGGTTGACCTCCTTCGCCGTGCCGGGTGTTTGGATGAGGCATATGATTTTATCAAAAAAATTCCATTTAAACCTAATGTCACTGTTTGGGGGGCCTTACTTGGTGCCTGCCAAGTCCATGGCAATATGGAGCTAGGAAAAGTTGCAGCAGAACACCTTTTTGAGTTAACTCCACAAAATGCTGGAAATTATGTCATGTTGTCAAATATTTATGCTACAGCTGGTAAGTGGCGAGACATGTTAAAGTTGAGGAAAGCAATGAAAGACAGAGGTATAAAGAAGGAACCTGGATGCAGTTGGATTGAGGTAAAGAGCAGGGCACATGTATTCCCTGTAGGAGATAAATCATACCCACAAATACAGGAGATCTATGCCATGTTGCAAAATTTAGCTGGGCAGATGAAAGAAGCTGGGTATTTGCCTCAAACAAACTTTATAATGAATGATATAGAAGAAAAATAGAATTACATACAATGTTACACCATTGGTAAGATGCTTGCCATTGGAGTTGTGAATATCACCATACAACCTTAGACAATGATCGAAATAGTCAATAGCCGTATGCTTGGAGTGACATAATCAGAAACTGTTATGAGATTATTGTGGTCATTCAAGTTTTAGACTCGAAGCCACCACTGCATTAAGGGTTTTCCACTGCTTACATCATTCCCAGGAGTATCTGTGTTCTAGGTTTTGATCCATGCATCACTTTCTAGCAGCATTCCCTCAAGTCATTGATTCTAATATAAAAAATGGTGGTACTTGTGGAGATTGCATTTAGAAATTGTTTGCTGTCTCCAAGCTCAACAAGGTCACATTTCGTATTAATAGTGGCTTTGTATCAGATGTTGTATTAGGCAGTGCCCTTGTCGAAATGTATGCTAAATGTGGGAGCATAAAGGAGGCACGACAAGTGTTTGACTTTATATCCCCGAGGGATGTGGTCTTATGGACTGTGATTGTTACAGCCTATGGCAAGCACGGATTTGGCAAAGAGGTTCTCCAACTCTTTGAAGAAATGAAGCGATCAGGTTTGAAGCCTAATGATGTCACCTTCTTGGCTATCCTGACTACTTGCAGCCATTCAGGTCTTAGTGAATGAAGGTTGGCATTATTTCAATACCATGACTCGAGATCACTGTATTCCACCAAGAGCAGGGCATTATGCCTGTATGGTTGACCTCCTTGGCCGTGCCGGGTGTTTGGATGAGGCATATGATTTTATAAAAAAAATGCCATTTAAACCTAATGTCACTATTTGGGGGGCCTTACTTGGTGCCTGCCAAGTCCATGGCAATATGGAGCTAGGAAAATTTGCAGCAGAACACCTTTTTGAGTTAGATCCACAAAATGCTAGAAATTATGTCATGTTGTCAAATACTTATGCTACAGCTGGTAAGTGGTGGGACATGTTAATTTTGAGGAAAGCAATGAAAGACAGAGGTATAAAGAAGGAACCTGGATGCAGTTGGATTGAGGTAAAGAGCAGGGCACATGTATTCCCTGTAGGAGATAGATCATACCCACAAATACAGGAGATCTATGCCATGTTGCAAAAGTTAGCTGGGCAGATGAAAGAAGCTGGGTATTTGCCTCAAACAAACTTTATAATGAATGATATAGAAGAACAATAGAATTACATACAATGTTACACCATTGGTAAGAGGCTTGCCATTGGAGTTGTGAATATCACCATACAACCTTAGAAAATGATCGAAATAGTCAATATCCATATGCTTGCAGTGACATAATCAAAAACTGTTATGCAATTATTGTGGTCATTCAAGTTTTAGACTCGAAGCCGCCACTGCATTAAGGGTTTTCCACTGCTTACTTCATTCCCAGGTTTATCTGTGTTCTAGGTTTTGATCCATGCATCACTTTCTAGTAGCATTCCCTCAAATCAATGATTCTAATACACAAAATGCTGGTACTTGTGGAGATTGCATTTAGCAATTGTTTTCTCTCTCCAATCGTCGGGCAAGATATTGGCATTTCTTTTGATTCTATCATTTCAATGTAAGTGAAAATTCTTTTGGGATTCATTTGTGAAATTTGGAACTGTAGATCATAAGTTATGGTGACTTGATCGAAGGGATTCAGGCGTTTATATGGTTCTATTGCTACCGTGATGTTGTATTTGGCATTTACAAGCCTGTTGTGATCAATATTGTCGGAACTGGAACTGGAACTGGCTAAGGACCAGACTGGGACTGGACCAGAACCAGCTGGAAAACTATGCTGATTAAAAATACATAAATGTGTAATCATATATATGTTGTGTGTGAGAGAGACTTCAATGTCAATCCAAACTCTTAGACACCAAATATGAAAAGTTTTGCACATGCATATAGCATCAAAGCCTAAAGGCCTTTTTCTCCTATTTTATTGCATATTTTCATTTACTTAGGTATGATGGTGCACCACTATGACTTGGTTTTGAAGGCAATTCCAAATCAGAACTGATGGCCAAACTGGTCGATCCAGCTGGTTTGGGATGAAACTGGTCTATCAGTTCTGTTCACTCTCTCTCCAGTGTGAATTGGTCTAGACTGGCCAGTTCGGATCTGGTTCGTCTGGTTCTGATAACACTGATTGTGACAAGAAGAATTCCTTCTTGCTAGCAAAATGTAACATATCTCTGTGATTATAAATATAAATAAGCTTTAGTATTCAAACCCATGAAAGCGCTATGAATTTTCCATGTGCGGATGTTGCTGAACTAATTTTCCATTCATTGACAGCTCTTCCATTCATTGTGAATCTCATGTAAACATTAACAACGTATTTATGTAACTGCCAAATTCTAAAACAGTCAATATTTAACAGTCAATAGTTTGCATTGTTACTGAACTGGGTAACACTTTAATTTTACATTAATACTCAACTAGTGGGTTAAAAATTTATAACTTTTGAGGAATCCAGAGCTAAAAAGTTGCTGAGATTTATATAATTAGCAAATGTATGAGCTCCCACATGTCAATTTTTAGAAGCTATGTGAATGGTGGAATATATGCTAGAGCACTCATAGCATATGGCAGAGGGCGTTCATGATGTTATATTCCCAAGGGTGAATGATATTGATCCTTTAATTTGATTTTGTGAGGTCTCTAAGCACTTCAATGATTTATAATTCCATAGTACCTCTGCAGGAATTTCCCCTGATATTTGATTACCCTGAAATTCAAGGCAAAGCTCTAAAATATCTATTATGAAGCAAAAAGGGAGCTATAAATATTCCCTAAAAATTGGTTGTCATTTAATAATAATCCATAAGATGGTTGTCCTTTCATTATCCCTTCATCTATTAGTGGTGGAGAAAGCAAACCAGTGAAGTTGTTACTGTTTGAAATCATGAAGCACCGTCAGACCCTTAGATAGAATGGAAGTGACTGGATTGCTTCCCCAAAGACCACACATAAAGAGATTAGAGAGAATGGAAGTATCTAGATTGCTTCCCCAAGACCACACATAAAGAGAGATGAATAAAGAGTAGCAAAGGTTACCTAAGCTTGCGAACTATCAAAAAACTCATCTATTAAAAGCAGTGGTGGTTTGGTGAAGCTATTATTCGAGAAAGTTGAAATGTTGCTAGATAATTTGTTTCCACTAACATTAAAGAAAAGCATAAAAGAAACTGGAAATTCATGAATCATCCCTCTAAGTTGATTGCCTCTCAAGCAAGAAAATACAAGTTCTTGCATCTACCCAAAACTATAAGAATTCGACTAGTCAAAAGATTTTGACACAAATTAAGGATCTCCAAGCTACTACATTCACCCCAACCCTCAGGGAAGGTTCCATTTTGAGTTGTCTGTAGAGCCCAAATAATCTTAACCCGAGGAAGTGTGATAAGATCGACAAGAATATCTCCTTGAAAATAGTTGAGCTCCAAGTTTTCACTGTTTGATAAACCACTAGTAGGCTCAGAATCAATATAATTTTTTCGAGGGGTGTAGTCCAGCGGATTTGTGAACAAAAGTACATAATGCTCATTGCAATTGTCCAGCTCCTTGTGAATCTCATGAGTGAGGGAGTTCCTTAAAACATCTAGCATTTCAAGCATGGATTTTTTTCCAATCTGTATTGGGATAACTCCATCTAAAATATTTGGAAACAGGGAAATGAAACTAAGTCTAGAAAAATTCCCCAACTGTGCAAGTATTTCACCAATAAATGAGTTACTCAATAGATGGAAATACTCCGGGGATTAGCACGTTCTCATAGATCTACTTCTATCGCTCCAGAGTGTTGATTAAAAGATGAAGATAAAAAATTTAGCTTCATAAAATCCCCAAGACTTGGGGGAATTGACCCATTTTGCATGTTTTCCTGCTAGATTTAATATTTGCAATTTGTGACATATGCCAAGCTCCATAGGAATGCTTCCACTAAGGAAATTATACCCAAGGCTAAGTGCACATAAGGTAATTAATTCCTTTAATTCCAACAAAATTTATCCAATAAAAGAATTGTCATGAAGTTGAAGTACTTCTAGAGCCCTTAGTTTTGTGATCTCTCTTGGAATCTCTCCAAAGATTTCTTTGTAAGGCAGCAATAAAATTTGCAACTCTATCAAATTTCCAACAAATGGAGACAATTTCCCTGTAAACCTAAAAGCCACCTGATTTCCTCCTCGGTACCCAACCAAAGAATCCAGAATACTCCCTTTTTTACCACAAATTTAGGCAGTATTTGGTGTCTTTTTATGTTGAAAATTTTCCAATGGGGCTAGATGTTTCGACATTTTCTGTTTGGATCTAAGCTTAATATGAATATGTATTGGATTTTAGTCTTAAATGAAAACATAGGTTCTTCTTTTTCCTTTTCTTTTTTTCTCCCTTTACATATATATGTTGTGAATTTGCGTAATTTTAAACAAAATAAACAGTCATGTTAATATCTTTTAACATATTGTAATTTTAAAAATAAATATGCAATTTTAAAATTTATAGCTAGAGTTTTGGAGGAAGCATGAGAATTCTACCTGCTTTAGCCAGCATTCTTGATGCTTGTGCTGATATATATCTGGAGAATAGCAACCAGGTTCAAATGGACAGTAAACCCAAATGTTACACTTCTTTTCACCTTTTGCTTGGTCTAAGCAAGCCTGACAACAATCTGCAGCACTTTCTTTATGGTGCATCACAACCCATTTAACTGCGGCTCCACCATAGTTTGTATGTGGTTCAACATGGAATTCAGAAGGAAGTGGCCTACAATGTATGATTCCATCTTCTGCAGAAATAATATCAAACTATGCATCAGGCTTTAATTGCACAATTTTAAGCTAGGATTCTCCAAACCCTTGTTGCCCTTGGACAAATTGAAGTAACAAAGAAACAAAATAACTCATTCAAAAATAACACACCTGGGGAAAGGTGGAAAAGAAAACAGATGTTAAAACAAAATACTTTGAATTTTAACAGTTCTTCACTACAAAATGCTAAATTCCATTCTCCAGCACGTAAGTAATCGAATTGTTAAATTTAGCAACATAAAAATAACCTTAAATATGCTGAAAAAAGGAACCTAGAGAAATTGTCAGGAAACCATAATCCTCAAGTCATAGACTTAAAAATAGATAAGACTGCTATATGAATACTTTGTAAGACACACTCAATTCAAGACATAATGCCGTGAAGAGGAAAAAATAATTTGGTGATGTTAACCTAGTAGTCAAAATCCCAAGAAATCAAAAGCGAAAATACCAAACTAAGATTTCCCATATATTCATTACCGATCTCAGGTCCATCCTCCAGCATCTTTCCACTATCCTCGCTTGAAGCTTCGGAAGGTAATGAGAATCCAACTTCCTCCAACACAGGGCCCTAGTGGGTCTCCAATACTTTTGCCACCATCTCTGTTCATGGGAACCCCAATACATAATGTATAAACACACACCCAAATTTGGGATGTATAAACACACGCCCAAATTTGGGAGCTATGGACCAAAAGGAGCAGGGAGGAAAAGAACCTAATGTCACAAAAAAAATAGTATGCCACCACAACTAATGGACAAGCCATCAATTGATGTCACACATAAGCTGAATAGAAAAAATGCATACTCGTATTTTTGGCTTGTGTGGAGGAATTCACACTGGCTTCCATTGCTTCACGTTTCTTAGCTTCTTCAAGCTTTTTCGTCTGCCATTCTTCAAGGGCTATCATTTAAAAAAATGTAAGCATTAACAACATATTGATGTAACTGCCAAATTCTATAACAGTCAATATTTAACAATCAATAGTTTGCATTGTTACTGAACTGGGTAAAACTTTAATTTTACATTACTACTCAACTAGTGGGTTAACAATTTATAACTTTTGAGGAATCCAGAGCTAAAAAGATCCTGAGTTTTACCTTGTTAGAAAAATTGAAGGCATGCCTGAAATGGATCAGAGTATCAACCAGTCTTCTCTTCTCCACTGTAAGACTCAGCAACTCATGAATTACTGCAAAGGCATGCTTCTCAGCCCATCGAATTTTGAGATAGAGAGAGCTTGTCGAATTTAAATTACTTGTAGGCTCATGCAATCAAATAGAGCTTGACTAATATTACAAAATATAATTTAGTTGAACTCGAAACTTGTTTTTATAAGTGGAGTAAAGCGTGCAAATTTTCACAGATTCTTGGGAGTTTGAGTAGAAAGAAATCATTAATATAGGTGACACGATGATTAATTCAATGTCTATGGAGTAGAATATCAATGTCCAAGAAAGGATGAATGTGAGAAGAAATCCCAGGATTGTCTAGTTAGCATAATATTATAGGCCTTCAAGTGATGTAAAAAATATGTCCTTTGTGCACGAAGATTTGTCAAGTGGGTGCAGAGGATCCTCGAAAACTTATCCATTCCATCAAAGTTGGCCCTGCATTGCCTTTTGTGTCTCTCTTTTCTACTTCATTAGGCCAATGTTTCAGGATCACACCTTTGGTGGGAATGCCATATGGGCAACTCCATAGGAACTTTAGATGCACACTCAACAATTTTAGTCCCACTTAATTACCATCTTTACTATTTACCTTCCATAGGCTCACTTACCTTAACAACCACTTGCTTAATTAATGGTGGGTACAGCCCTTAGAACTGAATGAGATTTAACTTCTTGAACTTCCGAGGCCTGTCAAGTATAAGATCACTGTCCAGATTATTAGCTTCTTCCAAGGTCGTTCCTGCAAAAGAGACTGCAAGATTAGGATCCCATGAAGTTAACTCCAATGCAAGCCCATAATTTGTATCAAAAACATCAAAAAATTCAGGATACTTGTTGCATAAATTAGTTCTAGAATCCATGGGGAGACCCATATCAGTAGCTAAGTGGGCAATCTTCTCCAGCAATACCCTCTTGCTCATAGACATCATTAAAAGCTTCCTGATATTTTCAACAAAGAGGCCCTCCATTTGAGATTTAATCTGCACTTCTTCCCAGTGTAGCTGCTGTGCCTGGGGGGTCAATGTGAAATAGAATCAGTATCCTGGAATTGTTCATTGTATATTTCAATCATTTGAACAACAACCTCGTATATAAAGGTATCCTTTCTTTGTTTTGATATCTGGAATAAGTCATTCAAGGCTTGATAGTTCACACCCTACCTCTCCTCTGTAGACTCCTTGAATTAACAATGATCAAAGTCTGCTTTGGCTATTAGAATAACCATAATAGACAAGTTAGGGAAGTAAATGCATTCATATTACCCACCTCTTTCTAATAGTACTAGTAATTTGTAACCTTCACAAATTACAAGATAATCCTCCAAGCATATCCTATCCAAGGTCTCTTCCAATCCTGTAGAGGCACATTCTTTTGGAAATGTGATATCAAGCACTTTGCTATGCCAACCTCAGTGATTAATTTTTTTGATTGGTTATGATTCCTCAATGGAAAGAAGAGAAGCTTTAAGAAAAATTATATGGAACTGCTTCTCACTAGTTTTTGTAAGATCCCCTTCTGGACCAATCATGCATTCCATTAAGGTGACAATTTCATTACGAATTGGATCAATAGGAGGGTCTGTCAATTGAGCAAACATCTGCTTTAAGTACTCAAATATTATTTTTAGTCTATTTGACACCCATAATTTTTCACTATGTTTATCTTGTTGTCTATCTTGAAACTTGTGTATTTTATCTTGTTGTTGAAGTGAGACACCTTGTATGTGTCTCAAACAATTGATTTGTCACAATATACTCAAAATTATCCCACATTTCCTTCAAAATATGTGTGAATATTCAGCATGGAAATTTTCCTCCAATTACCATTATGGTAGAATCATATATAAACAAACAGTCATATTATGTAAATGCAAAGACAATCCCAAACCTTCCTCTCAAAGAAGCAACACAGTTTTGTGTAGGATACAAGGTAGATGAGATTGGAAAGCATCCAATATTGTCAAATCCATTTTTTTTCTGAAAATAATTTGATGACCAAGAAGCCACAAAAATAATGTTGATGCTAGTTGGCCCACAACAGCTTGGACTAGAGTTGTAACATCTATAGATGAGTCATAGACACCTTTAGCAAATTCAAGTATAGCTCAAGACAGAGTAAGAATAGACAAAGCTTTGTTGTTATAGAGAACACTCATGTATCTCAACTAGACATTTTGAAGTGGATTGATGAACAACGTGTAACAAAGATGGATTTGATGTTTTGCTTGTTTTAGCCATGGCCTTCAACCTTGTTAGCACATGACAGAGAAGCTCTATCTAGATTGTCAAGAATATTCTCATGTTCTGACTGCTCTTCTGCCACTAACTTTACCTCCAACATCATTGCACAAGAAATTAATGTCCAATGTGCTAGCAGTTTCTATTCTTACAAAGATGAATGGTCATAGTTGAACCATTTATGATTTGAATGAAATTAAAACATAAATATAATCTAATCTAATCATTATCTATCATTTGGAGAATTGAACTTGTCATAGGTAAAATTTTCTTCCAAGATCTCATGAGTATGCTAGAATATACCTCAATCATTGCCAACTTTGCAAATCCCATATTGGCAAAAATGTTCGATGTGACTAAGGATAGGTATAACTTACAATTTATGGTTCTCTTCTAGTGTTAAATGTGATTATTAGATGAGGAAACTTATTCTAGTAGATATAGGGGCTTTGGGCCTATCATATAACTTCAATGGAGTTATGATTATAGCACAAGACTTGATACAGATCACTAAACACTAGCCATATTGATGCGTAAGCTATTAGGAGAGAATGAGAGCTCTATTCTTATTTTACCAGTGTTTTCTTAACACATTAGAGGAAGATATATTTTTGAGGAGGAACTAAAGGCACAATATGATATAAAGAGAATTACTTTTTAAAGCAAGATCTCAAGAATTTGTAAAGTAACATCTTGTATTCAGAAAATTAGAAAAAATAATTGCTAACAGACTAGAGGCAGGAAACTTAGAGTTAATACAATCAATGCCCAGATTTAAGCTTCAGTTTCCACCACACTCCTAACCACAAAGGACCAATGAGGATATCACTGTAAAGAACTTAAGAGTAGATCCCTGTTATGATAAGATGGGTTTGGATAGGGCAAAACAATGAGAACAAGACAACTGGCAAATCATACAACATGAAAGGACAACCTTAAAGTAATTGACATGTTTCATGCAATATATTTAATACGCTACCAGCAGTTCGGGGAATAAGTATTAGTATCAACTTCCAAGGTAAAATAAAAATAGTTGCATCATTATAAAGGTCTCTTGTGGGAGTTTCACACTTTCTTGCAATTGTCTACAGTAGTAACATATGATCTATTAATATTCAATATTCTAGAGTTTTCTGATAAATATTGACTACAGTAACTGCAGATACTCAACTGAGACCAATTCATATCATGACATGACATCCTCTTTATGCATTTGAGAAGAGTTGTTTACTCTGCCAATGGCATCCTAAGTGTTGGTTTATAGGCCAGAAGTTCGGGAACTCTCTGCTGCACCTATAGTTTGCTATGAGAGCATGCTCAACCACTAATGAAGTAAAACTAAGTGAAACTTCAGCGATTCTGTAGGTCATTATTTCAAAGTTTAGTATTGAAGCTTGCAACAACTGGAAAAAAGTGGCAAGGTTAGGATCAGAAAACATAGGAAACAAAAATTATTAAATCACAAACAAAATAAAAGTTAAAATCCCATAAGTTTGAGGTAAATTATAAAACCCAGAGAAACAACTAAGAATGAAGGCTTCATTTACTACTAGTGGACAACGGTAGCCACCAATCATCACAATCCAAAATTCCACTGGGCCATTGCACTTGCAAACACTGTCAAACAAGAAGGTGTGCTACAACGGAAACGTTGCCACTCAAGCTTGGAAAGCTGACTAGTTTAGACAAACTACACAAGTGCCCAACTTCCCATAATATGATGAGGAAAAGTAATGTAAACAAAAAATACAACATATCAGCTACAATGTATTTGACACCATGGTTCCATGACAATGTCTGATGTGCCCATATTGTGGTATTTATATGGTGGCTTATGATAATCTAGTGAAACCTTAGCCAGATCATATAGTTTCCATGACAATGTATGATGTGCCCAAATTGTGGGATTTATATGGTGTCCTATGATAGTGTCGTCAAACCTTAGCCCAATTATTGAGGCAAGTGCTAACTATTATCCAAAGGCCCATGCAAAATAACCATACGAGAACCTGGAAATGTTGGAAGCCTAGCCTTCTTCGACTTTGAAGTCACTATGGAAAAGAAAGTACTGAATGTAGAAGTGGTTTAAATGAACAGTTGAAATTTAGATATTGCTAGAAAGGCACAATAGAGGATGCTGCAAATTGGCCTTTGCAGAGTCTCCTCACAAAACAAGCTAGAGGGAGGAGTCTCTTTTCACAGAGAAGGCTTCTGTTAAAGAAGCAACGGGAAACTGTGATGTTTAATTCTACAATCATGAAGAACTATTTGCGAACAGTGAATGAGTTTGCACCAATGTCGTCAGAATTTAGATTCTATAGTAGTGAAATGGAACTCAGTGTGATACATTGTTTTCAATTGAACCATTCGGTGCACATTGTTGATATAAGGCAATATGAAGATAGTGCCAAGTCATAAAAAGTACATTTCTTAGATCTAAATCAGCATATACAGTGAGCAAATAAGGGAAATAGAAACTCGTTTCGAGGCTTATAAATAAGTGAAAAATATCAGTTCTGAAGGCCGAAGTGGACCAGCGTTGACCCCTTGAAATCCATGATCCTTACCCAAAAAAAATTGTATGAATCGACAATATCTTAAAACAAACAGAGCAAATACAAAGCCAGGAAATAGAAAAATATAAAATCCGACTAACCTGTGACTCTGGGTATGCAAACTTCAATTGTGAATTTGTTGTTGCCCGCCTCTTCAAAAGCCTCCAAGTTCTGTCTAATGTTTTTTTATCCATGATAAAACCTGTAATTGTATAGAAATTCGCAGCCCAAAAAAACCCTCTCACCAACAGCAAAAAATCCTCCTGCCAAGAGCAAAAATTTGGCGCCAAATAACCAGCACGCCCAATTTTCATCCAGTTTTTATCGAAAATTGAATCTGCTCCAGGTTCTGCTTATTAAGGATTTGTATTTGGATCTATCTCTGCTTAGGCTTAGACTTATCCTATTGTTGGTGCTGCTGAAACGACTGCTTCATCTGGACCTAGAACTGCTCCTGCGTCTTTCACTGTCTCCGTCTCTGCTTCTGCTGTCATGGTGGCTTCTGGCGTAGCTGCAACTAAGTCAACCGAATCTACTGGCCCTGTGATCAACGAATGCTTAAACGGCTGAAACTACTACTTTAGGCTCTGCTACTAAGGTCATCAGTCAAGTGGAGTACACGCTTTGTTGTTCATTACGTGAAAAAAGGAGGACCCATTAACAAGCTTGTATTGCTCAAGAGGATCGGGTTGGGATGTTCAGGTTCACAAGTCAACTCCAAACTCAATACAAAAGCTCTCTATAGACTTGGGATTATCTAATCATATTTGGTGATTGTAAGGAGTTTGAGGTGAGGCGGAAACACAGACCAGCAGAAGACCATATATTGTTAAGAGTTACACCTATCGAAACTTTAGTTAGTTCCTATACCACAATGATGGAACATCCCATCATTCCTTCTTCCTCCTTACCTCTTGCCCTTACTGATTCCAATAGTTACAGTCCAAATGTGTATGTCTCGTAGTTCTTTTGCGCGTCTTCGGCGAGCACAAGCTTCTATCGGTGATTTCCTATCAATGAGACTATCTATCAGCGATCCTACTGCTCCGATCCAGGTAGTCCCTCCATAGCAAAATCAGTCTTCATTGGGTGGGTCCATCTCCTCTCCTTTCTCTTCCTTCCTTCCATGCTTAGGTCCAGTGGTGAAGTGAGCCTAATATCTTTCTATTTTAGAACCAACTACATGGTGGAAAAGACCCAGAACCTCATCTTCCTGAACTAGTCTGGTAAGAACAGACAGTTTTCCTCTGTTCTTGGGCTTTCATACTGGTGGATTCAAGAGGTCTTCCTCTTTTGACAGAATTTGAATGTGGCATGTCCTCAAAACCTCGTCTATCCCCGATTTCGACTTTTGACAAACTTCAGCGTGCTCTCAAATGCCCTCAAACCCTGAACCAGTTGAACTAGTCAAACAACAAGTTTTCTTGGGCTTTCAAAGTCGAGTTTCATACCGGTATTTTTTGTGAAATCAACGCATGCCAATGCAAATGTTCGACTTCGACTTACTTTCAGAACCCCATCTTCCTGAACCAGTCAAACAACGAGTTTTGAAAGTGGATATTTTTTATCAAATAAACATATTACTTCGATTTACTTCCACTTTTGTTCTGGACAGTTATTGATTAAAGACGTGGAGGGATTACTATGTGGTCAATATTTTTTTATGAAATAAACGCATTACCTCCACTTACTTCCACTTTTGTTGTGGACACTTATCGATTAAAGAGGTGGAGGGATTATTATCTCATCAAACGCATGTGTGTGAAGGGAGGAAAATGACTATATCAAAATCAAGTCACATCAATTCTCACTTAATATCCCCATCAAAAATGGTTGGTATATTTCTTTTTATCATAAAAATAAAGTCATATTAATTCTCAATTAATATTCCCATAAAAAATGGTTGGTCTATTTCTTTTTATCATATACCATTTGGCAAAGAGTTAGACATTGACTTAATTGATAAGTGAACTCGTGTTAAGAGGAGTTTTATTTTATATCATTCTAAGTTGTTAAATAAATGGATAGCTTTAAATGCATGACCCACTTTCGAATGCGGCATGCCTACTTTCACTTTTCGAATGCGGCATGCTAATGTTCGACTTACTTTCAAAACTCCGTTTTCCTGAACCAGTCGAACAACGAGTTTTCAAAGTCGGTATTTTTTATAAAATCAAGACTTCCTCATGCCTAGTTTCACTTTTCGAATGTGGCATGCCATTTTTACAAAGGTTCAAACAATTTTTTTTAAATAAATAAAACTTACTTTCATTTTTCAAATGCCTACTTCCATTTTTACAAAGGTTGAAACAATTTTTTTTAAATAATTAAAATATTAATATTAATATTAATATTTATTATTTTAATTATTAATTAAATATAAAATCACGCTATATTTAAAATTTTATTTTATATAATATAATTAAAACAAATAAAATATAAATATTGATAATTAATATTTTAATAAATTCAATAAAATATAAATATTGATATTTATTATTTTAATAAATTAATAAAGGTTCATATCAAATAATATATATATGTTAAATTGGAGTCACACAATATGTGTATGTTAAACATATTATAAATAAATTATATATGTGTGTGAGGCTTGAGTAGGCTTAAGGGTTAAGAGTATGTGTTTCCTCTTAAGAGGTCATAGGTTCAAAACCAGAGGGGGTAGAGTATGATGTCTTCGTAAAATTAGCAGTCAAATCGCTATGCGAAGGTAGGTCCCTTGTCCCACAAACAAGGGGGTCTCATACACCAATTTGGTGTTTGGCTTGGTCGACGTGACCTTAAAATTAGATTATTATTATTATTAGTATAACAAAGGTTCATGCACTCTCCAATGGGAGTGAGGTTTGAACAATGTCACGTAGAAGGTGTCTCGCATGAGTAAATACAAGTGGAGTGAGGATGAGGGAGTGTCACACCCTCGAGTTAGTGTTGCGACGACCAAGTGGTGGGGGGCGCGACAGGCGCCAAACTCGGGTATAATGTGCGACGACGATGTGAAATATTCGGCACGCCATATTGGCGAACGCCCACCTTGGGTGCGTCATGTAGTGGTGGGCGAAGTTGTGCATTTTGGCAGACGTGATGAGCGGCAACGTCAAACGGGTGTGTGCCCCATAGCGGGCAGACGAGTCAAAGGCGTCAGGTGAAGTCGTGTTGGTGAGCGCTTTCGATGTTACGGGAGCGTTGTGTAGTGATTGGGCGAGCTGGGCAGGACAGGGTGCGAGCACTAGCCAATCAGTCATCGGGGCAGGTCAGGAACTCATGGTGGCAAGGGGAATCATGGGTATATTGATCACTCTGAGGTAAATGAGGGGTAGGGTATCCAGCGTTAATGTTTCTTGGAGAATTGTCATCCAGTATTTATCAAAAACCCAATGGAAAGAGTATTGGACACAACTGAGAGAATTTTAACACTGCAGATGGATTCAGAGAATCTTATGGTGAAATGTAACACTTCGATATCAAAATTGCAATTTTCCATTTATGGCGTGACACATTTAAAAATTATTGACACAAATAACTAATTCATATACTTTTTATACTAGTCATATTTTTATTCTTGGACTATAATAGTGATTTACATTAATCATTATTAATTTTGTCCCCTATTAATCTAGTCAAATATTTTAATCCCAGGCTAAATTAGTCATTTAAGTTAGTCTCTTTTAGTTTAGTCACTTATTATCTAGTCATATATTTTATCCTTAGACTAAATTAGTCATTTAAGTTAGTCGTTTTTAGTTTAGTCACTTATTATCCAGTCGTATATTTTATTCTTAGACTAAATTAGTCATTTAAGCTAGTCATTTTTAGTTCGGTTACTTAAAATTGCTCAAATTTAGTAGTAATTCACTTGAAATAATAGCGGTGACTAAATTTTTTAGTCACCTGGTCATTAATTTCATCATTTTTTACTAGTGAAAGAAATTGATTAAATCTAACCACTTGGCCTTGGAAACAATGAAAAATACTCCATAAGTGTGGTATTAATTCATTATATTTTGATAAAAAAATATAGAAATAGTCACATAGCATCATAAAAAATTCATTGGAATGATCAATCATGACCAACATTTTTTGACCATCACCAAAAGTAAAAAAAATGAGCATCATCCAGGGACAATAAAACATCGTCACCATAAGTGTCACCAAAGAGATAATTATTGATGGGCCTTTAACAACCCTCACCAAAAGTGTCATAGAAAATGGAATTTTTTAATGAATTTGGTGAGAAAACTTAAAGGAACATCACTATATTCACTTACAACAATGTTTTTTTAAGGATCATCACTGTATGCATCATTGGTGATAAACCTTAAAGGTCTGCCACATGCATTACCCTCACTAATTTCCTTTTTTTTGGTAGTGTCGATACAGGAATGAGCAGAGGGTGGAGCAGGGCCAGTTGGATGTTGATGTTTTGATTTCACTTTCTAACACTCTAAACACTATATCAGGTACTTGGCTATTTTTTTCTTCATACCTAGCCAAAAATCGTCTTTCCTTAAGGTTGTGATCATTTTTTGATACCGTGAATGCACTACATATGGAATCCTATGTAACTCATCCAAAATAGATCACTTCAAAGCTTTTTGACTCAGAACATAAATATGATTCCTATATGTTAACATATTCTCACTATTAATATCATAGCCTATTTTCCTTTCAGGGTTATTTTCTTGTTTTGGTTGTTCCCACGAGAAACGATATTCAAGATATTTTAAAGCAATGTCTCTAATATGATTTGAAAAATAAAAATTTATTTTAGTAAAGGAGATCTCATAAATATAGTTCAATCTCCTCCTTAAGGCATCAACCACCCAGTTTTCCTTTCCTTTTAAATTCCTAATGTCAAAGTCAAATTCGATTAGAAACACAGTCCATTGTGCTTGATGGGAATTCAAGTCTGGATGATGAAACAAGTTGGTTAGGCTACTATGGTCTGCATGATAATAAAATTATTCCCCAAAATTTTGTTGCCAAACTTTTAGATCATGAACTACTGATTTAATTTCCAATTCATAGGCAGAGTATCATTGCTTGTTCACCTATAAATTTTGTGACTCATACAACACTACTCAACCTTATTGCATGAGTAGCCCACTACTTCTACTTGGTATGCATCTGTAGCCCACTAGTAACCATGAAATATCTTAACTGGTCAAAGCAATGTTGAAATTCCATGTTCCACTTAAACATTTTTCCTTTATTTTGCATAGATGTCAAGGGTAGTCTACTCTATAAAATCCCTCTATAAATATATTGTAATAGCTAGCTAATCCCAGGAAAGATGGAATATCTACAACATTCTTCGAAACATTCCACTTCAGTATTGTCTCAGTCTTATCTAGGTCCACCTTTATGCCTTCTTGCGTGATAATATGTCCAAGATATTGTATCTATTCCTTATATACTTTGAATTTACTATGTTCGGCATATAGTTGATGTTCTCACAGAGTTTGCAACAGGACTTGCATATTTTTCTTATGCTCCTCCATATTTTTGGAATAAATTAAAATGCCATCAATAAAGATCAATACAATTTTTTCAAGAAAAGGGTGGAATATTTGGTTCATAAGAGACATGAATGTAGTCGAGGCATTAGTCAACCGAAATGGAATAACTATGAATTTGTAATTTCCATATCAAGTATTGAATGCAGTATTATATATATCTTCCATATTTGTTCTAATATGATGGCACCTTGATCTTAAATCAATTTCCAAGAATACCGATGTACCCTTGAATTGGTCAAAAAAATCATCGATCCTTGGTAGAGGATACTTATTTTTAATATTCAGATTACTTAGCTTACAAGAATCGATGCATAGCTATAGGGTGCCATCCTTATTTTAAAAAAAATGTATTGGAGCTCCCCATGGTGATACAAGGAGGCATATATAGTTCTCATCTTGTTAGTGTCAGTATTTGCATACTTCCACCAGGGATCAAAACACATTTTGCATGTGCATCTTAGGTATCCCACTCTAAGAAAATTTCAATCATTCCATTAGGTCATGATAAAAAATTGTTCCACTGGTGGTTGTCTTTGTCAAGTGTCCCATTTTCCTTCACAAGTAAATTCCTGTTGACCCTCTTCCATGTCTTCATGATGCTTAAAACTAGTATGCTCTCATTCCACTTTTAGTCAAAGTCAGCCATGGTTTCAAGTCATTCAAGGTCCCATTAGGTCATTAGGTTTCATTTTTCAAATTCCAAAAATGCACCATTCCATCTCATAAGGTCAGAAAAAGGTGTGAGATTGATTCCAATAATGTCTCTTTACCATGTAAAGATGATCTCCAAGATGGTTTCCAAAGTTGTAATTTGATTTCAAGTGAGAGTTTCATTCCAAGATGTAATTTTATTTTTATTCATGTAATTTTATGTCAGTTCAAATGTAATTAGTACTTAGTCTGCCAATGCTGCCAACTTAGAGCTCCACATTCCAGCACATCAAGTGTCAAATGCAAAAAGTTTCTACTTCGGCAATTTATCAAATTTCAAAGGGAGTTGTCTTTTTCCAAGGGTGCCTAAGTCATCATTTTCCACAAGCACTAAACTATAATTTCCTGTCCCACTGAGCAAGGGTTTTCTATGGAATCATAGACATATGAGTAGAGGAGGAATAAGGTAGGTCATATCAGTAAGTATTAGGTCATTCAAAAATCATAAACATCATGTCTCCGTCATTTTCTAGGAAATCATTCCAAGAGTCACGCCATTTGCCACTCATAGGGCCAGTTTTGCTTCAAACTATGTTTTTGACCAAACATAGATGAATTTGACAACAATGAGAAAGGTTTTTGTCCATAATAGTCAGAGTAAGAAAAAATCACTTAATTTTTTACATGAGTATGATGGTTTTTGATAAATTTCAAAAATACAGGTGCTACAAGAGGTTTGTTGCATTTATGGAGTGACCTTGGGAAAATCACGTTTTCTCTTAGTTGGAGTGTCCACATTACTTGCTTGATGAGTCAAATGATAAACATACGGAGAGAGATTTCCAATGAGATATCATGAGCTCAATTGGGAGTTGAGGAAAGCCTCCAAAATTTTCCTTCAACATAACTCTGCATTTCTGCACCCTCATTCTGCACTTTTTGACCAGTCTTGGAAAGATAAACTTTTGACAAGGCAAATAAACTCCAAACAGAAAACCAAATGTAGATTTGAAAAGTATAATTAAAGGGATTTCTGACGTGATATTATGGGCCCAATTTTCACACTAGGAGGATAGTAAAAAATAGCCATCAAATTGGGGTTAAAATGGTGCTGCGCATAGAGCTCTGGTGTTTCTCATAGAGCCTTGGCGTTGTGCACTCTTTTGGGACATCCAATGGACAAAAGGAAGACATCATTGTGTTTGTAATGATGAGGACATACTCCTGTATGTTTTCTAAGAATTTGGAGTAAAACTGGTCAGGAAAAAGGGCCAAAAACACTCAAAAAATCATGTTTCTACCTCGTTTTCAGGGTGGCGCTGCACATATATCAAGTATTCTTGGGAGATTGCACTGTTCAGGGGTCAAATCATATCCAAAACAAAAACTACAAGCATATCTAGAAAGTAGACAGGCAAGCTTGCCAATGAGCTATCATGAGCTCAATTTGGGCACCAGGAAGTCAGTTAAATGTGACCTGCAAGAAGGGCTATTTTTTCCTCCTTGGTGTTGCACATAGGACAAATTCTCCCTATTTTGAATTTTTCTCTGTTTGTCACATGATTTTTGAGTTTTACCTCACTAGTAGGGGTTTTCAATTATGTAATTGATAAATATAAATGTAATTATGATGAGGATTAGTTTACTATGGGTAGATTCATTAGCTTGAGTCAAATGAATCAGTTTCCTCTCTTTCAGAGGTAAGTTGTTGGGTCTTCCTATTCTTCAAATTCTTGTTCAGTATTTCATGGAAATTGATCCTAATCTCATGGAATCAACTCCCTGAGGCTAGGGGGAGTTGTTTTAAGTTCTATGTCTTCTTCTTCTTTCTCATTTTTAAGGGTTGGAATCAGTTGGATGCTTGGCTTTTGAAGAGACACACTTTCTACCAGTTTCTGAGAAAGAATATTAACAAAATTTGCATCTATTTTTATGGGATCCCTATGGTATGGTGTTTAGTTTAGTTTCTCCTCTTTTTTCATGTCTTGAAATTTATTTTTAATCTTATTCATCCTTTCATAACTTCTAAGTGAATGTATGCAAGTTAGATAAGCAGAATCCATTCTCATATGCTTTATTTTGGGTAGACATTCACAGTGTCTAAAATTTCTTCAGTTTAGAAAGAACCCATAGTTGCACCATCCAATTTCTAGTTCCTCACCTATCTTGATCATCCCACCCATTGAAATCCTAAAGTTCTAAATCACTTTGCCTACCTTGCCCCATAGAACACCCTGCAATTTTTGACCTAATTTTCCTTACACTGACTGTTTGACTCCATCTGATCTAGCAAAACCATATACAATCAAAATAAAAACCCTAAGCTATTATACCTAGCCTAATATCGTCTTTACTCAGCGATCCTGGTTTTGATCCTTGCAGAAAGAGCCCTCTCCTTGCCTAGTAGGGCTAGCTACTTGGCTAAGTGTGGTTTGTGGTTACCTCGGAATTGCCTTTTTCAGCCTGAGGTTCAATCTGAGTGATAACATTTTGGCGACCATACTGGGGAACGAGGTGATAGATATTCTCTAGGGAATATTGTTCAAGTTGCAGATCTGATTGCTGATGGTGAACAATAGTCAGACACATATGAAAGCTGAAACATTCACCTCGCGACTCCATTGTTCGAAATCCCGAGTTTCGAAATATTGATGGTGGCTCCTCTAGCTAAATGAAAGTCTCAAATGTTGTGTCTATTTTTTCAAGGTATTCATGTATCAAATTTTCAAATCATCCTGGTTTTCCTAATAAATTACTGAAAGATGCATATTTTTTTATAAATAGCCCTATATTTAATGAAGAAGATCTGACTTTGACTCTTAAACATGTAGCAAATTTTAAAAAAATTGTTGAACTTCTTAGAGTCAAACAAGAAGGTGTCTTCATTAGATTTTTCTATGATTAATTTCAAGGGAAATGTATACAATGGATTGAAAATTTTTTTGTCAGATCTATTAAGTCATTTGTTGAGTTGTGGCATATCTTTCTGGAAACATGGATGGAAAAGGAAGAATTCGAAAGAGAGGCGACATCTATTCAAGGATTTAGAGAATGGGAAGATATGTGAATAGATGATGAGGTAGATGAGAACTTTTCTTCATCTCTTTGTTCTTATCTAAAGTCTTGTCAATGTAGCCATGAAATTAGATCATTTTTTTGCAAGAGTTTTCCATCAAAATCGAAAAATATCTAGCTAAATTGGAGACCCAAATACAGTCCCAGGATCTGGACTATCAACTCCCATTCTTTGGGAACATTTTCTAGGAGAAGAAAAGAAAGGAAAGGTTGCCCTTGGATGTTTTCATTGATAGTTTGCAGCTGGAGGCATGTATTGAGGAGTTTGTGTAGCAGACAGAGTCTAGTTTCTATCATCTTGTTGCAACATATATGGCATATTTTTTCAGTTTAAACGATAGAAAAGATTGTTTACAAAGCTAGAGACATTGTGTGCATAATGTATGGTTGTCAAAATGCCCAATTGTGTTCTGTTTCAAGCATTGCCAAGCATCATTATTGTTACAGTTGCTTGATTGGCTAATTTTTCGTTACAGCATCACTTGATCTAGTAATTTTGCAGCAAATTAGGCTATATTTGTACATAAATAAGCTTCCTAAGGCATAATTTCAATTTTCAGCATTATTTTCAGCTTCCTTGTGTACACGTTGTTGTATGTGTGTATTTTTGGTTGGTTTTTTAGTTAGTTTTAATATTCTACATTCTTTAAATTGTTTTACCATAGTGGCCCAAAGGTTAGGCACTTTGTCTACGGTGTTATTGACACCTCCAAGGAGCTGCCATCCCCAATAAGGCCAATGTTAGTGTCAGTACTTTCATGCTTCCACTAGGGATCAAAACACATTTTTCATGTGCATCTTAGGTGTCCCACTCTAAAAAAATTTCAATCATTCCATTAGGTCATTATATAAAATTTTTCCACTGGTGGTTGTCCTTGTCAAGTGTCCCATTTTCCTTGACAGGTATATGCCTGCTCACCCTCTTCCATGTCTTCATCATGCTGAAAACAAGTCTTCTCTCATTCCACTTTTAGTCAAAGTCAACCATGGAGTCAAGTCATTCAAAGTCCCATTAGGTCATTAGGTTTCATTGTTCAAATTCCAAAAATGCACCATTCCATCTCATAAGGCCAGCAAAAGGTGTGCGAGTGATTTGAATAATGTCTCTTTACCATGTAAATATGATCTCCATGATGGTTTCCAAAGTTGTAATTTGATTTCAAGTGTGAGTTTCATTCCAAGATGTAATTTTATTTTTATTCATGTAATTTTATGTCAGTTCAAATGTAATAAGTACTCAGTCTCCCAAGGCTGCCAACTCAGAGTTCCACATGGCAACACATCAAGTGTCAAAAACAAAAAGTGTCTAGTTTAGCAATTGATCAAATGTCAAAGGGAATTGTCTTTTTCCAAGGGTGCCTAAGTCATCATTTTCCACAAGCACTAAACTCTAATTTCCTCTCCCACTAAGCTAGGGTTTGCTATGGAATCAAAGAAATATGAGAAAAGGAGGCATAATTAGGTCATTCCAGTAAGTATGAGGTCATTCCAATTCATGAACATCATGTCTCCATCATTTTCTAGGAAATCATTCCAAGATTCAAGCCATTTGCCACTCATAGGGCCTGTTTCGCTTCAAACTATGTTTCTGACAAAAATGAATTTGACAAAAGTGAGAGGGGTTTTTGTCCATAGTATGCCAAGGATGACAAACCTCCAGTTTTTACACAAGTTTCATGTTTTTTGAGAAATGTCAAAAATACATGCGCTACAAGAGGTTGCTGCATTTCTGGAGTGACCTTGGGAAAATCAAGCTTTCTCTCAGTTGGAGTGTCCAAATTACTTGCTTGATAAGTCAAATAATAACTAGATAGAGAGATATTTCCAATGAGCTATCATGAGCTCAATTGGGATTTGAGTAAGGCCTCCAAAGGTTTCCTGCAACATAACTCTACATTTTTTCACCCTCATTCTGCACTTTTTGACCAGTCTTGGGAAAATAAACTTTTGACAAGGGAAATCAACTCCAAAAAGAAAAAAAAATGTATATTTGGAAAGAAAACTTGAAGATATTTCCAACGAGCTATCCTGGGCCCAATTTTTACACCGGGAGGGCAGTAAAAAATAACCTGCAAGTTGGGGGAAAAATGGCGTTGTGCATAGAGCTCTGGCGCTGCGCATAGGGCCTTGGTGCTACGCACTCTTTTGGGAAATCCAATGGACAAAGGGAAGACATCAGTGTGTTCATAATGATGAGGAAATACCCCTATACTCTTTCTAAGCATTTAGAGCAAAATTGGTCAGGAAAAATAAACACTGTTACCGATGATATAGGTAACCGCACTGTTACCTACTTTTTTTTGGTAGCATAAAAAACACCCGATTTTGAAAAGTGGTGATGCAGAATCACCCCTTTGTTTTTGTGCACATTTTTGACACTCTAATATTTTTTTTATGAAGTATGAATATTTGTTTTAAAATGTTAGTGATTTTCATGCTAATTTTGAAACATATTGATGCAGCATCAACTTTTTTTTTTAGCGCGATGATTTTCATGCTAATTTTGAAACGTATTGATGCATCATCAACCTTTTTTTTAAGATTGGTGATTTTCATGTTGGTAATAAAACACAAAACTTAGATAAATATATATATATATATATATATATATATATATATATATATATAAACAATAAAAAGACCAATAAAAATGTAAAAAAAAAACAAAATTAACTCATAAAAATAGAAAATTTAAACAAAAATAAATAAATAAAACAAAAAAAAAACAAAAATATTCGAAAATTATATCAAAGGAAATGACAAAATTTGAAAAAAAAAACACATAATTTAAAGAAAAAAAAAACAAAAATTAACCAAAAAAAATTTAAAAAAAAAACATCAAAAGCATTTTTTCTAAGTTATTAAAAAAAACCATATAATTAAAAAAAAAAAAAATAGAAAATTTAAAAATAATTTAAATTACAAAATTTAAATTTAAATTAAAAAAAAAAGAAAATACAAAAAAAAAATTTAAATTTAAAAATTTAAATTAAAAAAACAATAATAATAAGGAAAAAAATACAAATTTTAAAATTTACAAAAAAAAAAAAAAATTAAAAAAAAAAAAAACTATCATTAAAAAACAAAAAAATGAAAAAAACCACGTGCAAATAATTAAAAAACAAATATCCATAAATTTAATGAAACAATTTATAAATTTTAAAAATGAAAAACTAAATAAACTAAAAGATTAAAAAAAAAAATTAAAAAATTAAAATTAAAATTAAAATTTAATAAATTTAATAAATAAATTTTAAATTTTAAAAAATAATTAATATATATATGTAATTTAAAATAAAAAATTTGAATTAAAAATAATTATTTTTAAATTTTTTGAATTAAAAAAAAAAATTTAAAAAAAAATCAAATTATATATATATATATATATATATATATATATATATATATATATATATATATATATATATATATATATATATATATATATATATATATATATATATATATATATATATATATATATATATAAAGTTAAAAGAAATTTTAAAAAAAATCGATGATGGTGGCGCCGTGGCTTCTCCGCCTACGGCCGTGGCGGTGCCGACCGCTGCGTGTGAAGCCGCATGCATCCCCGCGCTCTCGCCCGCCAGCCCGGCCTCTGGGCCGGCCACCTAGACGGAGGCCGATCAGAACAACGGAGCCCGTGCGGCGCGAATCGCCCCATCGGCGGCAGGTCATTCCGGAATCGCTCTCCCCGCGAGAGGGCGATTCTGGCTCAGGCCTCCCGCCCTGTGTGTGTGGCGGAGGCCACGCCGCCGGGCGCGGATGCGCCCCTCGGGCCGCCCAACTTGCGGGCAAGAAGAGCCGCCACCCAGGGAGTGGTGCCTACGCCGCCCAGAGGCAGCAAATCGCGCGCCACCATGATCAAAAAAATCTTTTTTTTTTTTTTTTTTAATTTTTAATATTATTTTTTTAATTTCATTTTTCATTTTTTATCTTTTTTTAAATTCAAAAAATTTAAATTTTTTTTTTAATTTAACTTTTATATTTGAAATTTAATTTGTTTTAATTTTTTTTTGTTTTTTTATTTATTTATTTTTTAATTTTATTCATTTTTTTGTTTTGAAATTTTTTTTTTTCTAAATTTTGTTAATAATTTTTATTAAATTTTGTATTTTTTTTTTTATTGAATTGATTTTTTTAAAATTTTTCATGTTTTTTTATTATTAAATTTTATGTTTAGTTTTTTCATTTAATTTTTTAAAATTTAATAAATTTTGTATTTATTTATTTATTTATTTGAATTTAATATTTTTTTTAATTTTTAATTTTTTTATTATTATTTTTTTAATTACATAAAATTTTTATATTTTTTTTTATTTCAATTAAGATTATGTATTTAAAATTAGATTATTGTTTTTTTAATTAAACTTAATATTTTCAAATTAATTTGTTTTTTATTTTATTTTTTATTTCATATATTTTTTTTAATTTATTTTTTTCAATTTTTCATTTTTAATTGATTTTTAAAGTTTTTTAACTTTTTACTTTAACAATGTTTTTTTTTTCTTTATATTTAAAATTTATTTTTTATTTCAAATTTTTTTTGTTTATTCATTTATTTATTAAATTTTAATACTTTTCTTTTTTAAATTTAATTTTTTATTTTAATATTAACATTTTTTTATAAATTTAATAAAATCTAATATATATATTTTTAATTTAAGTTCATATATATAATGTATTTTTTTTTAATTCTTATTTTAAATTTTTAAATTTATTAAAATTTAATATATTTCTTTAAATTTAATTTTTTATTTTAAAATTAATTTTTTATTTTTTTAATTTAATAAACATTTTCTTTTTCTTTTTTAAATTTAATTTATATATTTTATTATTTATAATTTCTTTCTTTTTTTAACTTGTTTTTTTTTTTAATTTAATATTTTTAGTTTGTTTTTATTTTTATTTTTTATTTCTATATATTTTGAAATTTTAATCTTTAATTTTTTTTTTTCCTTAAATTTTAGGTTTTTTTAATGTTTGAATTAAAATTTTTATTTTGTTTTTATTTTTATTTTTTTATTCCTATATATTTTTAAATTTTAAGCTTTAAAATGTTTTTATTTTTTGAATTTATTTTTTTCTTAAATTTTAGGGTTTTTTTAATGTTTGAATTTTAAAAATTAAAAAATGTTATTTATATTTTTAAAAATGTCAAAAATATGACACAATTTTTTTTTCGTTATTGCAACATCGACTGGTTTTGCTTTGAGGGTGTTTTTTCAATCCTTTTTTCAAGAAACAATTTTGTTTTTAGCATAATGTTATAAAATGTTGAAATTTGACCTTCAAAAAAAACCAAGTGCATTCTGGAATATACTTTTTTTGTTTTTAGGGTGTTTTTTCATGTTTTTTGAGTCTTTTTGGGCTAGAGTTCCCGTTTTGAGGTCAAGTTACCTATTTTATCGGTAACAGTGTTAATAACCAAAAACACCCAAAAAATCATGTTTCTATCTCTTTTTTAGGGTGACGTTGCGCATAGAGGCAGTATTGGGAGTTTGCACTATTGAGGGGTCAAATCAACTCCAAATAAAAAACCAAAAGAATATCTGGAAAGTTGACAGGACAATATTTCCAATGATCTGTCATGAGCTCAATTTGGACAGAGGGAAGTTAACCAAAAGTGACCTCCAAGAAGGTCTATTTTTTCCTCCTTGGCATTGCACATAGGACAAATTCTGCCCGTTTTGAGGTTTTCTCTATTTTTCACGTGATTTTTGAGTTTTATCTCACTAGTTGGGCTTTTCATTGATGTAATTGATAAATATGAATGTAACTATGACGAGGATTAACTTACTATGGGTACATTCATTAGCTTGAGTAAAATGAATTAGTTTCCTCTCTTTTAGAGGCAAGTTGCTGGGTCTTCCTAGTCTTCAGATTCTTGTTCAGCATTTGGTGGAAACTGATCCTAATCTTACGGATTCGACTCCCTGAGGCTAGGAGAGTTTTTTTGAGGTCTATATCTTCTTATTCTTTCTCATTTGTAAGGGCTGGATTCAGTTGGATGCTTGGCTTTTGAAGAGACACACTTTGTCCCAGTTTCTAAGAAGGAATATTAATCAAATTTGCAACTATTTTTATGGGATCCCTGTGGTATGGTTTTTAATTCAGTTTCTCCTTTATTTTTCATGTGTTGAAATTTATTTTTAAGTTTATTCATCATTTCATAACTTCTAAGTGAATGTATGCAAGTGAGATAAGCATAATCCATTCTCATATGCTCTGTTTTGGGTAGACATTCACAGTCTGTAAAATTTCTTCGATTTAGAAAGAACCCATGGTTGCACCATGCTCTTATAGCTCCTCACCTATCTTTATCATCACACCCATTGAAATCCTATAGTGCTAAATTATTTTGCCTAGCTTGCCCGATAGAACACCCTGCAATTTTTGACCTAATTTTCCTTTCCCTGACTGTTTGACTCCTTATGGTCCAGAAAAACCCTATAAAATCAAAATCAAAACCCTGAGCTACTATACCAAGCCTAATATTGTCTTTACTTAGCCATCCTGGCTTTGATCCTTACGGAGAGAGCCCTCTCCTTGCCTAGTAGGGCTAGCTACTTGGCTAAGCATGGTTTGTGGTTACCTCAGAATTTCCTTTTTCAGCCTGAGGTTTAGTTTGAGTGATAAAATTTTGGCTACAATACTAGGGAACGAGGTGAAAAATATTCTCCAGGAAATATTGTTCAAGTTGAAGATCTTATTGCTGATGGTGAACAATGGTCGGACACATATGAAGGTTGAAACTTTCACCTGGTGACTCCATTGTTCGAAATCTTGAGTTTTGAAATATTGATGGTGGATCCACTAGCTAAATGAAAGACTCAGATGTCATTTCTATTTGTTCTAGGTATTCATGTATCGACTTTTCAAATCTTCCTAGTTTTATTAATCAATTACCAAAAGATGCATATTTTTTGAGCAATGGTCCTATATTTAACGGACAATATCTGACTTTGACTCTTAAACATGTAGCAAATTTTAAAAAAAAAATTGAACTTCTTAGAGTCAAACAAGAAGATGTCTTCATCAGATTGCTCTATGATTCATTTCAAGGGAAATGTAGACAATGGATTGAAAATTTGTCTGTCAGATCTATTAAGTCATTTGTTGAGTTGTGGCGTATCTTTCTGGAAACATGGATGGAGAAGGAAGAATTCGAAATAGAGGGGGCATCTGTTCAAGGATTTAGAGAATGGGAAGATATGTGCACATATGATGAGGTAGATGAGAACTTTGCTTCATCTCTTTCTTCTTATCTGAAGTCCTGTCGATGTAGCCATGAAATTAAGCTCAATTTTTTGCAAGAGTTTTCCATTAAGATAAAAAAATATCTAGCTTAATTAGAGACCCAAATACAGTCCCAGGATCTGGAATACCAACTCCCATTCTTTGGGAACCTTTTCCAGTAGAATGAAAGAAAGGTAAGGCTTCCTTTGGATGATAGCATTGTCAGTTTGAAGCTGGAGGCATGTATTGAGGAGTTGGGGCAGCAGACAAATTCTAGTTTCTATGATCCTGTTGCAACATATATGAAATATTTTTTTAGTTTAAATGATAGACTAGATTTTCTTTTACAAAGCCAGAGACATTGTGTGCATAATGTATGGCTATCAGAATGCCCAATTGTGTTCTGGTTCAAGCACTACCAAGCATCATTATTGTTACAGTTTCTTGATTGGCTAATCAGGCATTACAAAATCACTTGATCTAGTAATTTTGCCATAAATTATGGTATATTTGTACATAAATAAGCTGACTAAGGTAGCATTTCAGTTTTCAGCATTAGTTTCAGTTTCCTAGTGTATAGGTTGCAGTATGTGTGTATTTTTGGTTGGTTTTTTAGTCAATTTTAGTAGTCTACAGCCTTTAAATTGTTTGACCATATTGGCCCAAAGGTTAGGCGCTTGGTCTACAATGTTCTTGACACCACCAAGGGGTTGCCATCCACAATAAGGCCAATGTTAGTGTCAGTATTTGCATACTTCCACCAAGGATCAAAACACATTTTGCATGTGCATCTTAGGTGTCCCACTCTAAAAAAAAATCAATCATTCCATTGGGTCATGATATAAAATTGTTCCACTGGTGGTTTTCCATGTCAAGTCTCCCATTTTCCTTCATAAGTATATGCCTGCTGACCCTCTTCCATGTCTTCATCATGCTGAAAAGAAGTCTACTCTCATTCCACTTTTATTCAAAGTCAACCATGGATTCTGGTCATTCAAGGTCCCATTAGGTCATTAGGTTTCATTGTTAAAAGTCCAAAAATGCACCATACCATCTCATAAGGTCAGCAAAATGTGTGAGAGTGAATCCAATAATGTCTCTTTACCATGTAAAGATGATCTCTAAGATGGTTTCCAAAGTTGTAGTTTGATTTCAACTGTGAGTTTCATTCCAAGATGTACTTTTATTTTTATTCATGTAATTTTATGTCAGTTCAAATGTAATAAGTACTCAGTCTCCCAAGGCTTCCAAATCAAAGTTCCAAATGCCAACACATCAAGTGTCGAAAACAAAAAGTGTCTACTTCAGCAATTGATCAAATGTCAAAGGGAGTTGTCTTTTTCCAAGGGTGCCTAAGTCATTATTTTCCACAAGCACTAAACTCTCATTTCCTCTACCACTGAGCTAGGGTTTGCTATGGAATCAGAGACATATGAGAAGAGGAGGCATATGTTAGGTCATATTAGTAAGTATGAGGTCATTCCAAACTCATAAACATCATGTCTCCATCATTTTCTAAAAAATCATTCCAAGAGTCAAGCCATTTGGCCACTCATAGGCCCAGTTTCGCTTCAAACTATGTTTCTGACCAAACAGAGATGAATTTGAAAAAACTGAGAGATTTTTTTGTCCAAAATAGGCCAAGGAAAAAAAACCTAATTCAGTATTATACAGGTATCATGGGTTTTGAGAAATGTCAAAAATATATGTGCTTCAAGAGGTTTGCTACATTTCTAGAGTGACCATGGGAAAATCAAGTTTTCTCTTATTTGGAGTGTCCAAATTACTTTCGTTATGATTCAAATGATAACGATGCAGAGAGATATTTCCAATGAGGTATCATGAGCTCAATGTGGAGTTAAGCAAGGCCTCGAAACATTTCCTGCAACAGAACTCTGCATTTCTGCACCCTCATTCTTCACTTTTTGACCAGTCTTAGGAAAATCAACTTTTGACAATGAAAATCAACTCCAAAAATAAAACAAAATGTATATTTGGAGATTATACTTGATTTTTTTTCCAACAAGTTATCCTGGACCCAATTTGGACACCAAGAAGATAGTAAAAAAGAACCTACAAGTTGGGGGTAAAATGGCATTGTGCATAGAGCCTTGGCACTGCGCACTCTTTTGGGAAATCCAATGGACAAAAGGAATACATCAGTGTGTTCATAATGATGAGGACATACCCCCTATGGTTGGGCTAATAATTTGGAGCAAAACTAGTCAGGAAAAAGGGCCAAAAACTTCCAAAAAAAAATGTTTTTTCCTCTTTTTCAGGGGGCACTGCGCATAGAGGTAGTCTTGGGACATTGCAATGTTGAGGCGTAAAATAAGCTCCAAATAACAAAACACAAGAATATATGTAAAGTACACAGGACAATATTTCCAATGAGATATCATGAGGTCAATTTCGACAACGGGAAGTCAGTCAAAAGTGACCTGCAAGAAGGGCTATTTTTTCCTCCATGGCGCTATGCATAGGAAAAATACTACCTGTTTTGAAGTTTTCTTTGTTTCTCACATTTTTTTTGAGTTTTACCTCACTAGTTTGGGTTTTCAATGATTTAATTGATAAATATGAATTTAATTATAATGAGGATTAGTTTACTATGGGTATAGTCATTATCTTGAGTCAAATGAATCAATTTCTTCTCTTTTAGAGGCAAGTTGTTAGGTCTTCCTAGTCTTCAAATTCTTGTTTAGAATTTGGTGGAAACTGATCCTAATCTCATGCATTTGACTTCCTGAGGCTGGGGGAAGTTGTTTTGAGGTATATATCTTCTTCTTCTTTCTCATTTGTAAGGGTTGGACTCCATTGGGTGCTTGGCTTTTGAAGAGACACACTTTGTACCAGTTTCTGAGCAGGAATATTAATCAAATTTGTAGCTATGTTTATGGGATCCTTTTGGTATAGTGTTTAGTTCAATTTATCCTCTCTTTTTTCATGTGTTGAGATGTATTGTTAAGTTTATTCATCATTTCATAACTTCTAAGTGAATGTATGCAAGTCAGATAAGCATAATCCATTCTCATATGCTCTGTTTTGGGTAGACATTCACAGTATGTAAAATTTATTCGGTTTAGAAACAACCCATGGTTGCACAATGCTATTTCTAGATCCTCACCCATCTTTATCTTCCCACCCATTTAAATCCTAAAGGGCTAAATCAATTTTCCTACCTTACCCCATAGAACACCCTGCAAATTTTTACCTAGTTTGCCTTGTCCTGACTGTTTGACTCCTTCTGATCAAGAAAAACCTTATACAATCAAAATCAAAACCGTGAGATACTATACCTAGCTTAATATCATCTTTACTCAGCCATCTTGGCTGTGATCCTAACGGAGAGAGCCCGCTCCTTGCCTAGTAGGTCTGGCTACGTGGCTAAGCATGGTTTGTGGTTACCTCAAAATTTCCTTTTCAGCCTTAGGTTCAATTTAAGTGATAAAAAATCCAATAATTCTTGTAATTGAGCCTTTGTTTCCATGATATATGGTATAATCATCCTATAGGGTGCTCTAGATAATGGGGCATCCACCTAAACTAACTCAATAGTAAAATTTATATACATTTTTGGTGGAAGTCCTGGTATCTCCTCAGGAAACACATGTGCAAATTCTTGAACTAACAACATATTTTCTAGTTCAACTATTTTTTCCTTAGAATTAGCATAATGCACCTGTACTGCATAAATATAGCAGACCTTTCATATACATTTTCCTAATTCGGAGGCATTTATCGACCTTAGTTGTATGACCCTATTGATTCCTTCAATTTCACAACTAACACCTGATTCATCCAAGTAATTAATGGTCTTTTATTTACATTTTACAAGAGACCGGTGAGATTCCATCCAGTCCATTCTGATTAAAACATCATACGACCCTAGGGGTAAAACATTCAAGTTTACTTTTATGGGTTGATCTACTAAATTTACCAAAAAAATTTCTACTTTAGCCACCACTCATCTCTTTTATCCTGTGGCTAGGTGAACTAGCCACGGGCTATTAAATTTATGAGTTTATAACTAACATAGCTCTACCACCTTAGGACTTACATAACTTAAACTAACACCAGGGTCTATAAAAATCTAAACAATATTTTTAAATAACTTACCTTCAACTTCAGTCATGATGGGTTGATATTCTTCTTCATGATCCTCTAGCACCAAATTGATTTTAGATATGTTTTTTTCCACTTCGACCACTGTTGAATCTTCCTGTATGCTGGTTACGGGTTCAAGTATTCCATGATAGGAAAAATTTTTAATGTAGTTTGGTCCTCAATATCCCCAACATTGTATAAGCGGTTTTTGTAGTTAATTACCTTCGGAAATAGTGGGCAGATCCACTATTTTCGACTCATTATACAGTCAAAATTTTTGTTCACCCTTCTCTACATCTCTCCCTTGCTTCCATTTGAAAATATTCTTGAAATTAGCAACATTGTTATTCCTATTGTTTTGTTTACTTCTCTGTCCTTTCTTTCCTTTCCAACTTTTGTCGGTATCCCTTTTCTGCATCCGCTGATAACAAATTCATGGTTTTCTTATGTCACCATCCATAGTTTTGTGGTTGTCAAACTCTATCCGTTCCTTCATATGCATTGGTAGGTTGCTAATGAACCTTTGGACTTTAGCTTTTTCCTTGTGTATATATGGTACATATCTTAATAAAGAGGTGATTTTTTCTACATACTCATCCATAGTCAACTAGCATAATTGCAAATAATGGAACACTTTATCTATGTTGTCATAAACCACTATGGAAAATATTTACCTTTGAAGTGCTTCTAGAATGTTTCCCAAGTGACTAATTTCTCATCAATACCATGCACCACTTTTACTTCTTCCCACCACATGGTTTCCTTTCCCTGACACTAATAAATGGCTAATAGAGCTTTTAAAATTTAATCATAATAATAGATTTGGAAATACTTTGTCATATGTACAAGCCAATATTCCATAGCTTCCTCAACTTCACCATCATAACTTAGGTGCTATATCTTCTTAAACTAACCTTGCATTTAAACCTTTTGTTTCTTCACGTTCTTGTTCCCTTCACTTCCAGAGGTGTCTCCAGACTCCCTTTCATGTGTGTTTTTGTTCCCTTTTGATTCTTCGGTTTGACTCCCTTCTAGTATATTTCCTTCCTTGTATTATGAGACTATAATCGATTCATGTTGTCAGCTCTAGGCTTGGAATTTCAATGATTCTACTTTTCTGTTAGAATTTTGGTTATTTTCTCTTACTCACACATCAAACGTTCATTTTCAACCTATAGGGATTCCATTTCAGCCCTAATTTTTTATACGCTTTCCATCAATGTCGTTGTTGAATTGCGAGATTCATTCTCTAGTTGGATCCACAGTTCTGATTATTCTTGTCTAGGGGCACTAAACTAGGTTCAAAAATAGCTCTTATTGGTGGTGTGAATGATGGACCACCTCTTCTCCTCATGGTTCTCTCTCTCTCTCTCTCTCTCTCTCTCTCTCTCTCTCTCTGAATACACAACACAAATTATCACTCATGATTCCACCTAGTCAGGCCTACAGTGTAGCAACTTGGCTCTAATACCAGTTGTAACATATTTAGACATAAACAAAAATAGGTAAAACAAAAAGAAATAAAATTATAACATCTATTAAAAGTGTAATGGTCATAACTAACGTTACTTCTCAGACTTCATTTTTATTTTATTTTAGAATTCATAGGAATTTTTGTAATATAATTTGTGACTATTTCTCCTTCAGCGTTGATTATTTTATTCAGCATTGAAATATAGGTGTTATCCATGGCTCTATATGTTATGGGTCTATACCACCTTCTCAAGTGTTAGCACTTTCACATTGGGCCATATGATTTTCAAGACCTACATCTATGTTTCCTTCATGATTCTTCTATGCCCAATAGCCACTTGACATTAGATTAGTAGGGTTTATGGATCGATGACTCTCCACAATAGGGTTTCAATTAAATAGACCAAATTTGATATGGGGAGTAACTACCTCCGTCAGACCCTTCCCCCGCATCGTACGAACGTTCATTGTCAAAGCCACCTGTATTGAAAATGGCTCTGCATTTCTTGATATTTTTGGTCGGTGGATTGAACAAGATTTTCGATGAGAGGTGAGGGTTTTGACCAGTTCTTCTAAAGGCATCACTAGAATATGGTAATAGAATTTTCAAATAAGGATTTCTTACTTTCCTTCTACCCTTTATGCAAGGTGGAGCTCATGACTATGGGGTTTGATGGAAGACTGAGCTTCTATGGCCTATACTGTAGCTTATTTATGTCTTACAGGTTCATTATAACATTGTTGATGTTGTTTCCTCTGTTTGGAAGAGAAAATATGTAATTCATCTATTTATGCGGGTGGTGCATTGTATACATAGGGAGAACTGGACAGTTGAAACCTACATTCCTTTCAGTTATGATTATCATGTCATGGAGGACTCCAGTAAATATTTCTGACTGGCTTCGCAATATTTACCAGGTTTTTGGCTAGCTAAACTCTCTCCCTTGTCCTTCGATGGTATGATCAAGAAATATTCAATGGGGTCTCTTAGGGTTTACCAAATCATATGATATTTTTTACCATATGAACCACGATTGGTTCAAATATTAGGGTTTTTACAAATGTTTCGTTCCTTGGAATTTAGGGTTTTTAGTTCTATCATGGTTATATTTTTTATACTGCTAGAGTAGTCCCTATCCACGACCTTTTAATTTCTGTTGACTGACTATTATTTTGTAGTGACTATTATACCCTTCATGGTTGTTAAATTTTGGGTGACATATTGTCGATACAAAACTAAATTTCAATAGTTCGTTGTATTATAGTTTATGTATATACTTTCTTTAAATCAGTTACATGGGGGACAATTTATTTATTATGCTAATTCTATTTCCTAAACATAGAATGTTTGACTGATAAGTTTAAATCTTATAATGACATGCCTACTATTATGAAAATAATGAATTTGTCATTGGAAATTTGATATCTTTGTATGCTACTAGAATTTTTTGTGGAACCTGTTCATTTACTTTTTTCCTCTTCATTTCCTTAGAATACTATGGCATGCATTTCTTTTTAGTGAATGTGTAAATAAACTAGGACTCTGCATAAGCATATAAAGAAACTTTTACACTGTGTAATTTATTAATATCTCCTTTGTATTTTGTTAATATTGTAATGTTAATTAAATTGGCATTCATATGTCATTTTCTATCAGTCTTTGGATGAGTTCTGGACTTAGGTTATCTTTGTCCCTAAAGCAAGAGTGGGATGGGTCCTGGGTTGTTGCCTCCTACAACTTGGCACTAGGACCTAACCCTTTCTTCCTGCCCACATTTACTACTGCTTTTGACAGTTCTCATTGAGAATTTACTCAAGGATAAATTTTTATACACTTCTCTAACAAAACAACAATGTCACCCCTGGATCATTTTTTTCATACATGATAAATTATTCTAGTCAACTAAACCACAATTGCAATGCATCAAACACACATAACACAAGTAATATTTCTATCAATAATAAAATTATGTTAAATATATACAAAGCATTCCTTTCAACAATTAACAGAAATGTAAAGTATTTATGTGATTATGTCTTCTGTAGGTTAAATAAATCGCCAAACTACTGAGATAAGGAATTTCCTCCCAACCTTTGAGACTAGACATGTTTCTCAGTCTCCCCCCGCATTCATTTTCATATTCAAGGCAACCCCATGACCATCTTCTCCCAACCAACTACAACCTGGGTTAGGTTCCACTCACAAATTAGGCAAGAACCTTTGTATTGGCAATTTTTTTTATTCCTCCACGGTATTTTGTTAGATATTTTCCTTATACTATCATGTGCTTCTCTCTATAACTAACTCGAGTATGCTATACCCTCTTGTCCCCTTTCCTTTGAAAGTTTGTTTTTTGTATCAAGAGAGAGAAACACTAGGCAGGAAATTGCCTAAGCCCAAAATGTTTCTAATTGTCTTGAGTATGAAAACAACTTCTATATTCCTTTCCCATAGTTTTTGGTTAACTCTTCCATACATCATAAGGAAATAGAAAATAAAATAAAAATATTTATTTATATTTGAGTTTAAGCATTTGCATTCCATTCATATTCCATAAGAAAACAAATTAGCTTTAAAGTTTACTATATTTACTGAGGGGTGCTACCCATTCCTTGACATCCTTCTCTCCAAAAGGAATTATGGTGGGTTAGCTTATACACACTGATAGATATATTAAAGAAGACTGACATACCCCCCCCCCCCCCCCCCAACCCCCACAAACAAATGGTGTAAGAAGAAGCCTTGTTACTACAGCTAAGAGAATTTGTGGAAATAATCACTTAAATAATACTTGAACATATTATATAGGTTTTCAATTATCATGGGTATAATAATAATCTAATTAACAAAATTATCAAAAATTCTCTTGTTAATAATAAGCAAAAAAGAAATAAGAAGGATTTCACTAGAAATATTAAGGTTCCTCCTAACATCTTACAGAATATGCTTGACCATTCTAAATACCAAGATTGTCCTAAAAGGAACAAAGGATTCTATTCAATCCCTCGTGGTAGTGGAAAATTTTACATTTTAGAAACTAGTCACTTAGTCCATGTAAGGCTTAACCAACATTATGATTATACTATTCATGATAGATTTGAGGAATTTGTGTTAGGTGAAGACTCAGAAGTAAGAAAACACCACATATGTCTAGAAAATGCTAAATTTTATTGCCTCTCTTGATCATTATTCCAAAATAATAATGAAAGAGGCCCTGAGGATAGAAAAAACCCTAATAAATTTAATCATGATGATGGATGGAAACTCAATAAGTCTTGGCCCCCCATTATTAACCTCATTATCATAAATCAATTTTAATTTTCTACAATTAGCTACATTATTACTAAGCTAATTTAAGTTCATTAATTAAAATATTATCTTGTTAATTACTTTACTATTATTAATAAAATATTAGTCTATCTTTATTACATCATCCTACTTTCCATTAAATTAATTGACATTGTTTTAATTATTATTATATTATCTTAATCATCATCATGATCAATATTAAACATTATAACGATTAATAATTAAAATTATTATAATCATTATATTGATTATTTATTATAAGCATTATAACGATTAATATTTGTTTTTAATAGTAATGAATACATTCCACTAGGCACAATTAGTAACTTCGTAGAAACGGTTGCCATTATTCCACCATTATAAGAACTATTTCATAAATTCAAAAAGGGTAAACATGTCTCAGGAGAGTTTATTCCATCCCACTTGGGACATAAATCATGAACCATACCACTTGAGCTAAGTTCCTTTGACTATAATAATTAATATTATAATAATTGTATTTATTAATATAATAATAATGAATTATTATTCATCCACCATTATTCTAATTATATTATTAGTTCATTATTTGTATTACTTTTATTTCATTAATTACAATATATTCTCTTAGTTATTATTTCATTAGAATTAAATCTATAATCAAGTATATTTTAATCGTGTGTTAATTAATTAGATTAAATTATCTTATTTATTAATTTTTTTAATTATTACTATATCTCTCATTAACTATTTTTAAAATTTAACCTATCCTTTATTTAACTTGGCTCACATAACAATTTGTAACATTGTAGATCATTTACTATTTATTTACATATTTGGTCAACTAAATTATCCATGATTATTCTCAGGATCTCATGATAATGGGTTGTGATACTTGTCCCATAACATTAGTAAAACAATTCTCCTCGCAAAACTCCTACACTCTTCAATGCAAACCTATGAAAACACGGCAACATTAATATTATCCCTACACGGAAAGCATAAGCTGAAGAGGATTATATGATTTGACAAGAAAAGTATCAATATTACACAATATTTACTTGATCTCAAGGTTTTAATAAATAAACACCATCTCAACAAAGGAATATTTGTTAGCATTCTTGTGAATGCAAGGAATTCAATAATTAGGTGAACAATCTAATCAACCAAACAAAGTCTAAATGAAATTTCTGTTGATTTATGAACTTACATATTAATCTGACTAACACCATAAGATACAATATTTGGATGAACATTTTAATGTGCATGACACTGAAGGACAATAAGTGATTGAGGAACCCACTAAAATACAAACCAAAAAAATTGAATCCCTTAGAAATAAATTTGGTCCTCCTCCATGCAATGACAAAAAAAATCCATCAACCTTTCAAGAATCGAACTAGGTATGGCAAGTCATAATGTTTTAGATAAGGGAATGAATTTCATTGTTATGCTTAAGAGAATTCCACTTGAAGATATAATATATGCTATAGTGGATGTGATCACCACTCTTTCAGAATTAATAGTGAAAATGGTAGGACAATATTGTGCCTTGGTGTTGCAAAAAACTAAACCACCTAAAATAAATTATAAATATTGAATAATTGACTGCTCCCGAGGGAATCCAAAATAAACAAATATGTTATGATATTGAAGGAGCACAAATGAAACTCCACATTGGTCATGAATACTGATGAATACCATAAAAAATGATGGAGAATCTAACCACAAGTGGTAGCTACAAGAAAAATTCCAAAGATTCTAGCAACAAGGTGATGAAGGATATTAAGAAAGCCATATGAAACTCATCTTTGGATGATAGCATAAAAAAAAAATACCATTCCTGAAATCCCTATCTTTTCATGCATATATGTTCTTCCAAAGGTTCAGAAAGAAGGTTGTCCTTTGAGGCATACTGTTAATACAATAGGGTATCCCTCATATGGTTTATTTCTAGTTGAAAAACTCAAGTGCCATGATGGAAAAACACAATCATTCATGAAAGACTCTACACACTTCATATAAAATTTAGAGTCTAACTCTTTAAAGGAATATAACATTCTTGTTAGATTTTATGTAACTCACTTATATACTAGGGTTCAGGTGGAAGAAGTTATAGAGGCCATAAGAGAACTTACTGATAATGAAATTTCTTACCCTGTATAGCTATGCTTAAAGTCCTTTTATTTAATTTATATATGACATGCTTATGAGAAAACCAATGAAAAATCTATGGGATCACCACTCTCTGAGGTGGTTGCAAATATTTTCATTGAATATTTTGAAGAGAAATCCATAAACTATTTCCCTCTAAAAACACTCGAAAATATTTTTTGATGACACTAATTTTCTTTGGCCTCATGGTAGTGGAAACGCTTCATAATTCTCGAGCCACCTGAATAATCAAATGGACAACATTAAATTCACAATGGAATTAGAGGAAAATGGAGAATTACCATTCCTTGACATCCTTCTCACCAAAAGGAAATATGGTGGGTTAGCTCATAAAATTTAGTGTAATAAAACCCACATTGATAGATATATTCAAGAAGACTCACACCACTACCCCTCACAAAAAAAATGGTGTAATAATATCCATTGATATTAGAGCTAAGTGAATTTGTGGCAATAATCACTTAAATAATGAACCTCGAAATATTACATAGGTATTCAAACATCATGTGTTCAATTAAAATTTAAGAAGAAAATTATAAAAAAATCTCTTGGTAACAATAAGAAGGATTTCATTAAAATTATTAAGCTTTCATATATCAAGGTCATAATCGATAACATAGCCAACATCCTCAACAAAAGCTAAATTAGGGTTTCCTTCTCTCATCCTAACACCTTACAGAAAATTCTACACCATTCTAAATACCAAGATGATCCTAAATAAATAAAGGAGTCTAGTCAATCTCTTGTGGTTGTGGAAAATTTTACATTGGAGAAATTGACCGCTTAGTCCACACTAGGCTTAAGGAACATTTTGTAGATGCTATTCATGATAGATTTAATAATTTTTTCTTAGCTATACACTCAAAGGAAACTAAAAACCACATATGCCTAAAGAATTTCAAATTTATTTCGTCTACTAATCATTATTTCAAAAGAAAAACCAGAGAGGCCCCAGAGATTGAAAAAAACCATAATAACTTTAATCATGATTATGGATGGAAACTCGGTAAGAATTTGTCCCACATTATTAACCTCATTATCACAAATAAACTTTGTTTTTATACAATTAGTTACATTATTACTAATCTAATTTAAGTTCATTAATTAAATTATTATCTTATTTATTAATTTAAAATGTTTTTTTGTAAGCTTGGTATGACCTTTCTTTTTCATTAATATCAAAATACGAAAAGTTACATCGATATTCTTATGGTTAGATGGCCTCAAATTTCCTAGAGGGAAAGTAAATATGTTGGCCACCTAACAACATGATAAGCCATCTAGTAACAAAAAATAATAAGTCTAATCATCCATGCAAAATAAGTTTGATTGTCTTTGTACTACCTAGAATCTTAATAACTGAAAACATAACTATAACTATAAACATACTGGACATTATAAGGTTGGTGCATACAAAATAAATAAATACAGAGGGACTAACATCAAGCTAATCATCTTCCATAGACTTGAAAGGTGCAGGTTCCTTTACGCTGGAGTCTAGAAGCTTTGTCCAAGGAATGCATGGTATGGGCTACTGAATTCGGCTTAAGCACCCATTCTGCTTCTGTAACTTAAACTGAATTTTCCAAAATTCCTTCCTATAATTTGGAAATCCATGAGTGGTCCCAGAAAGACTAGTCACTATATTTTCTAACTATTTTTTCATAAGGCTCTTCATCAACCAATGCAAGTGAAGAATTTTCTTGAACGGAGTTTTCTTGCTTTGGGTATGACCAAGATTGGGCATTAATGTTTGCCAATCATCTATGTCTGTAATCCACGGTTAAGCTCTTCTTCCCATTCCTCAATCAACTGATGAACTTGGGTTGAGGTGCCTTAATGATATGTTGTTTTGGATTCATTGATGATGCTTGAAACCAATTTTTGGGCTTGATATTTTCCCTCTGAGGAGCTGGGTTGGTTAGCCCCCGGGGATTCCTTAGATATATTAACATGGTTGCATGAGCTCTTGGAGACCTTTGCCTTATAGGAGGAGGAACGAGCAATGTGAATTTGGTAGCTGCAATTAACTTTAATAACAAACAAAAGCCTCGTAAACCACCTAGGTGGATGCTTAGCCCCGGAAACACAGAGCTTCCAGGGGTCACAACAAAGCTGTGAACATACTAGAGGAAACAGGAGAGAGGCAAAAACTAAATAATATCCCACTTCACCCGCTTGAAATATTTAGATAACGAGAAAGAAAGACACCCTGTGAACCCAACATGCATCCATTTCCTTCCAAGAAACCAAAAGATGAGATTATAAGATGAACCATCCACATGCCATAGCCCTAGAGGTTTCGAATTGACACCATTGACATTTAAAAATTAAAAGAGGCTCCTAAGGTGGGAATAGAGAAAAAAAATACCCATGAGCATTGATTGAACCACAACCAACATAATCCCATATGAGACAGAATAATACCAAAAACCACTGATATAGGAAGACTAAAAACAAGGGAAATTTCTTTGAATTCTATATCCTTCACACAGAAATCAACATAAGCCACCTTCCTTAGTGGCCAAATTGCTTCAGAAAATTTCGACCTAAAGGCCAACAGATAGATACACTGAACCATAGGAGCACTGAAATAGGAAATAATAGCATATTCATGACCCAGAGTTTGAAATTTCCACAATTAAACCCACATCCAAGGAAAATGCACCAACGGAGCCTTCACCAAGCCACTATTCTGCGTGAACCGGAGCCAAAGGATCCAAGGATCAAAATTATGAAACTTACACAAAATACCATAGGAAATAGTGGCTATCACATCCCCTCTAATGCCTTTGCCACCTTCGAGGAGGAAATTTACTTCACACATGCTAGGAGCCAACGCTCCATGTAGAGGGTGACAAGGATGCACATTTGGATTAACAATCTAATTCGAATGCAGGTCTTATTACCATCGGCTTGCACCTCAATCAGGGATAGGAATAAATGGCTTGATTTTTATTCTAAATATCCCTAATGCCTTACTCCATGAGCCTCGATGAGGGACTCAAGTCTTCTTTTATGGGTTTGGGAGGAAAAACTATTTCCAACAATCCTGGATGAGAACCCTAATTTGCAAGGAAGTTTGTTTCTTTGTTTCCCTCTCACCAGACATGAAAGGTGAGGATGTATTTGAAATGTGGATGAAGGTCACCCACTTCCTACACTAAGCGAGACGTGCAGAAATTGTGGCTGATTTTTTCCCACCTAGCTCCTTGGATTAAATTCTTAGTAGTACCAATGAACAATTTTGAGTTCCCTTCAATCACTAAATTTTTGTAGCTAATTTTAACATCTGTGATGAGGCATTGTTTAACTACACTGAATTCGACATCATTGTTACTATCATACCCACAATCAGCTACAAATGCAAGCCAGGTTTTTTTGTGAGAATATTAAAAGAGCCCCAGAAAACCTATCTGGCTCGGGTATCCTTACGATGCACCATCAAAACTTAACTTAATAAATCCCCTGGGATGAGTAGCAAAGTGATGAGGTGAGACAATCGGGGCAACAATAAGCTTCCAGGAGCTCGTCGCTATCATACTAGGGGAAATATTCACCTGATTTAGAATTATGGCTTCGTGAGGGGAAACTCGCCAATCATCCAGGTGCCATTTTTTCGCTAGGATTGTTTCTCTAATATTTTGAGTTGTTATTTTCCAAAATTCTTCCTAGGGTTTTTGACAGTATTTAAAAATCTTACTATTCCTCTCTTTCCATATATCCCATAACAAAAATACCAATTCCATATCCTAAGCTCTATTTAGCACCATAATAAATAATATGCCTTTACACCATATCAAAATAGATTCCTTGGTGGTTTTCTAGACTTTTCCAGGAAACCAAAGAGGTCTCAAGATGCCTCCATTTTTTATCAGGAAAGGGACATGAATTTAAAATATTTCCCAAATCCTCATCTTCATGGCTACATAAGAAAAAAAAGGATGGCTCGTGAATACCTCATTTTGAAAGTTGATCCCATGTGATAATTATCCCTCTATAGAATAACCATAGAAAATATGCTATTTTTAACCATGTTCTACCATTCCAGATCTTCTTCCATATGATACTGTGATGGTTATGACCTAGTTCCTCTTAAATATTGAATGCTTCCTTAATTTTAAAGGTACCTCGAGTAGAATATCCCCATCGTAGAATATAAACTCCTTATTGGATTGTGATTTTCCTTTATTGTAATTTTTTGTCCAACTATTGCCACTGATCCAAAATTGGAGGGTTCGACCAATTTTGAAATTTTTTCCTTTCCCTCCATCCATAGCTTTGTTGGGTGGCCTTCCAAAACTGGTCAACTGTAGAGAACTTGTTTATTTGAGGCTTCTGGGATATGCGTTCTTGTGTGTAGAATTTTCTGTTTTTATCGCGTCCATTTTTATTAGAATCGACATTTCGAACCAATTCTCTGTGGTTCATCATCACGATAGATCCGTGAGTTTAGTCAGATCTCAACCTAGGATATAAATAAAGGAGGGAGAAATTGAACGGGAGGAAAAATGGTGGCCGACCAACAATGGCAGAAGGTGAAGGAAAATTAATCACATAATAATATTAATATGACTTATTTTTAACTAATAATTTTTAGAAACGTTTGTTAGTTTATTTATTATAATTTTTACTTTTAAGGTTGGAGTAATAATAAATAATTGTTGACTGAAAATTATCAAATTATTAAAATTGTGTTAGAGTTTAAGAATATAGATCTAATTAGTAATAATCAAAATTCAAATGTTAATAGTAGATAATTATTAATCTTTATTAATAAACTGTTACCAACTATTAGAATTTTAATTATTGATTAGAAAAATTGAAAATAATCATTTTAATGATAAATAATTTAACACTGAATACATAATTATCAATCAATATTGGAAATTAAGAATTATAATAAAAGTTTATTATTAAAATCAAATTAAAGAATGTATTTATGTATGTTTTTATAATCAGGATAAAGGTTTAATAATTATTAATTATTATTAATAACTCTAGGAAATTCGAATTCTAGAATCAAAAAATAATAAGGATAATGATTCTACTGATTATTAATTAAATTTTTCCTTACAAATAAGTTAATAATTATCAATTAATATTGATAATTAAGAATTTATATGAAAGAAGTTTGATTTAAATTAAGATTAATGATCTTTAATTTGGGTAGTATTTAATGATATCATATGAGATTATTAAAATTAAATAATTAAGAGGATATGAATGAAGAGGGGAGGGGAAAAATAATAGCTAACAAATTGAGAGACATTGATGATGATCATGTGAGAGGAGAAATGATTAGGTAATGAAAGAGGAATGAGGAAAATAAGTATATAATGAAGGAGAAAGAGGAGTTGTAAAGAGGGGGGGTTAGGCTTGGTTAGAGTGAGAATATAGAGTAGGAATCCAATTCTCACTTATTTTCTAGCCATCATCACGATTGAGGTTCTTAGGGTGTTTTTCAATTTCGATGGCTTCTCTAAATTTCCTTTGGTGATAATGATCAATTTTGAAGTAAAGAAATTATCGATGTTTGTAGAAAGGAAAATCTCTCCTAAATATTGTCTACTAAACAACTTTTACCTTTGTTTCGAGGAGTATTGCCAAAAATATGTCTTTATCCCATTTCTAATTTCCCAGAAGAAAGGCTACGAAATGATGTCACAATTATGTGTTGCCAGATTCCAGATTGATGATCCTTTGGAGGGACCTTGATATTTGACAATGTCTTCAGTTTAGATTGGCATGCCATACTTTCTGGTCCATATCTTTTTCCATGAATCTGGGCCTCCAATAATTACTTTAATATAGTTAATACAAAATTAATCAATTTTTATTACATCATCTTAATTTCCATTAAATTAATTTACATTATTTTAATTATTGTTGTATTATATTAATCATCTCAATATTAATAATTATAATTATTATAATGATTTATATTATAATCATTAGATTGATTAATATAATAATAAACCATTATTATTCATCCATCATCATTTGAATTATGTTATTAGTTCATTATTTTAATTAGTTTTATTTAATTCACTACATTATATTCTCTTAATTATTATTTCATTAATACTACTTTTCTAATTAACTATATATACTTTAATTAATTACACTACATTATCTTATTTATTACATTTTCTAATTATTACTATACTTCTAAATAGCTATTTTTTAAAATTAACCCATGTTTTATTTAGTTTGGTTGACATATCAATTTTTAACATTGTCGGTTATTTAATATGTATTTTCATGTTTGGTCAGCTAGATTATCCATTATTCTTTCGAGGATCTCTTGATCATGGAATGTAATACTTATCCCGTAACGTTGATAAATCAATTCTCCACTCTGGACTCCATACAGTATTCAATGCAAACCTGCTAAAACATGAAAACGTTGATGTTATCCCTGCATGGAAGGGATAAGCTGAAGGAGATTATATGCTTTGAAGGAGATTAGATGCTTTGAGAAGAAACGTATCAAGATGTTACAATATTTATTTAATCTCAAATTTTTAAAAAATTCCAAAGATAATAACATATTCCAAGGTTTGCAAAACTAAAACACGAGCTCAACAAAGGAATTTTTGTAAATATCTTTACAAATGCAGGAAATTTAATAATTAGGTGAATGACCCAATCTAATTGACAAAAGCTAAATCAAATTTCCGGTGACTATAAAATTACATATTAATCTGGCTAACACCATAAGATAGGACATTTGGATGAACATTTTAACGTGCATCCCACTAAAGGCCAATAAGCGTGTTGATGAGGCTACTAAAAGACAAACCAAAAATATTGAATCCCTTAGAAATAAATTTCTTCCTCCTTCACACAATCACAAACCGACTGTCATCAACATTTCGAGAATTGAACTAAGTATGGATTCCTGTAATGTTTTAGATAAGGGATTGATTTAATTGTTACACCTAAGAAAATTACACACAAAGACATAATATTATAGGTAGAGGGTGTGATCGCCGATCTTCCAAAATCCGTGGTGGAAAAGCTTAGATAATATTGCTCCTTGGTGTTGCGAAAAACTAAACCACCTAAAAATAATTTATATAATGAAGAAATGACTGCTCTTAGTGAACTCAAAATCAACAAAGATATTATGATATTGAAGGTAGACAAAGGAAACTCCACGATGGTCGTGAATACTAATGAATACCATAAAAAAATGAAGGAGCATCTGACTACAAGTGGTAACTACAAAAAAAAATTCCACAGATTTGAGCATCAAGGTGATCAAGGATATTATGAAAGCCATATAAAACTCGTCTTTGGTTGATAGCGTAAAACACAAGATCATTCCTAAAAACCTTACCTTTCCTCGCATATATGGTGTACCAAAGGTTCACAAAGAAATTTGTACTTTGAGGCTTATTGTCAATAGAATAATTTTTCTATCATATGGTCTAGCTAAATTTGTAGCTGAAAAACTCAAGTGCCATGTTGTAAAAACCAAAACATTCATCAAAGATTCCACATACTTCACATATAATTTAAACTCTATCTTTTTAACAGAATGTGACCTTCTTGTTAGCTTTCATGTAGCTCAATTATATACTACGGTTCTAGTGGAAGAAGCTATAAAATTAATAAGAGAACTTACAAATAATGAACCTACTAACCTTGTACAGATATGCTTAAAGTCCACTTATTTCATTCATAGAGGATACTTTTATGAGAAAAACAATGGCGTTGCTATTGGATGTCTACTCTCCCTTGTGGTTGAAAATATTTCATGGAATGTTTTGAAGAGAAAGGCACAAAATCTTTACCTATAAATCCACTTCTATGTAAATGATATTCATTTTATTTGGACTTATGAATCCACTTCTATGTAAATGATATTCATTTTATTTGGACTTATGGTAGATAAAAAGATTTGGACTTCTTGTACCACATGAATAACCAAATGGAAAGTATTAAATTCATCATAGAATTAGAGGAAAATGCAGAAGTACCATTCCCTTGCGTCTTTCTCTGCAAAATTCAAGATGGTGGGATAGTTTGTAAGGTTTATGGTAAGAAAACCTAGACTGATAGATATATTCAAGAAGACTCATACCACAACCACTCACAAAGAAATTTACTTAATAAACACCATTGTTAATAGAGCGTGGAAAATGAGTAACAATAATCACTTAATAATGAACTTGAACATATTACGTAGGTATTCAAATACCATGGGTACAATAAAAATATAATTAAGGAAATTATAAAAGATTATATTGGTAACAATAAATAAAAAAAGAAATAAGACTAAGTTTATTAAAACTATTAAACTTCCATATATGAAGGGCACCACTAATAAGATAGCCAACATCCTCAATAAAAACGAAATTAGGGTTGCCTTTTCTCCTATTAGCACCTTACAAAAAATTATTAACCATTCTAAAGACCAAATTTATCCTAAAAGAAACAAAGGAGTCTTTTCAATCCCTTATGGTTGTGAAAAATTTTATATTGGATAAACTAGTCCCTTAGCCCACACTAGGTTTAAGGAACATTGTGATGATATTATTCATTTTAGATTTAAATCTTCTTTGTTGAACACTCCGGAGAAATTAAACAGCACATATGTCTAGAGAATGCTAAAGTTATCACCTCTAATAATCATTGTTCCAAAAGAAAATTTAGAAAGCCCTAGGAGATTAAAAAAAAAAAAAAAACCTAATAACTTTAATGGTGATTATGGATGGAAGCTCACTAAGTCTTTCTCCCCCATTATTCACCTCATTGTCATAAATCAATTTTAATTTGCTACAATTAGCTACATTATTTCTCATCTAATTTAAGTTCCTTAATTAAATTATTATCTCATTAATTACTTTAATATTATTAATACATTATCAATCTATTTTTATTACACCATTTTAATTTCCATTAAATTAATTTACATTATTTTAATTTTTATTATTATTATTATCTTAAACATCATATGGTGAATATCAATGATTATAATGATTAATAATTTTAATTATTATAATTAGTAATTCTTATAATCATTATAATGATTAATATTATATTCTAATATTAGATTGATTAACATCATAGTAATCAATTTTTATATATCCACCATTGTTCTAATTATATTATTAGTTTATTATTTAATTACTTTTGTTTCATTAATTACATGATATTTTCTTAATTTTTATTTGAATAGCGCTGCATCTTTAATTAACAATATTTTATTTTATTTTTAATTATTTACATCATATTATCTTATTGATTACATTTTATAATTATTACTACATCTCTAATTAATTATTTTTTTAAATTAACTTATATTTTGTAATAATGTTTTTTTGGGATCCATCCCATTAAGTAATTTTGTTTTCATCGACTACCTTTCAAACCAGTGATCAAAGTTCATTATCAAGATAGAAATGAATCTCTCATGTAAAATAGAATAAATAAATAGTTAAAAGTTTGATAAAAACCTTTAGCTATTAATTAATCCTAACTAAAATCATTTTCTCTTGTTTATTTTTATCTTGATAATAAACCGTCGTAGCTAATTCGAAACGTTGTCGATGGAAAAATCTACTTGATACAATTTGATCCAGAAAAAACATTATTACACAATAAAAATCTCAGAAATGTGATATCAATAATCTATATTTTATTTAATTTAATCGACATAGCAAATATATTTATTTACTTATTTGGTCAGATAAATTATCCATGATTCTTCCTGGGATCTCCTCATGATGGGCTTTGATACTTATCTTAAAACATTAATAAAACAATTCCCGAGATGGTACTCCATACACTCTTCAACGCATTATAATATTATCCTTGCATGGGAGGGATAAGATGAAGTAGATTAGATGATTTGAAAAGAAAGATATCAAGATGTCACAATATTTAGCTGATCTCACATTTTTAAAAAATGGTTGAGATAATTAATAATATTATCCTTGCATGGGAGGGATAAGATGAAGGAGATTAGATGATTTGAAAAGAAACGTATCAAGATGTCACAATATTTAGCTGATCTCACATTTTTAAAAAATGGTTGAGATAATAAAATTATTCCAAGGTTTGAAGAAATAAAACACCAGGTCAACAATGGAATGGAAGATTCGTAAATATCTTTATGAATGAAAGCATGTCAATAATTAGGCGAACGATGCAATATACTAGACAAAACATAAATCATTTTTTTTTGTTGATTGTATAAACTTACATATTAATATGGCTAACACCATAATATACGACATTTGGATGAACATTTTAACGTGCATCGCACTAAAGGTCAATAAGCGATTTGATGAGGCCACTAAAAGAAAAATAAAAAAGATTGAGTCCCTTAGAAATAAAATCGTTCCTCCTCCATGCGATAACAAAATGACTCTCATCAACCTTTCCAGAATCGAACTAAGTATGCCGGCCTGTAATGTTTTAGATAACGGGTTGAATTTCAGGGTTACTCCTAAGATAATTACGCACAAAGATGTAATATGCTCTATAGAGGATGTGATATTTTCTCTTCCAGAATCGACAACAGAAAATATTAGAGAAGATTTTTCCTTGGTGTTGCGAAAAACTAAATCGCCTAAATCAAATTTAAATAATGAATAATTGATTGCTCTCAGGGAACTCAAAATCAACAAAGATATTATGATATTGAAGGCAGACAAAGGAAACTCCATGGTGGTCTTGAATACAAATTAATACCATAAGAAATGATGGAGCATATGAATACAAGTGGAAGCTACAAAAGAATTTCAAAATATCTCAGCAATAAGGTGAGGAAGGATAATACGAAAGCCATACAAAACTTGTCTTTACATGATAGCATAAAAAATAAGATAATTCCTAAAAACCCTATCTTTCCCCACATATATGGTCTATGAAAGGTTCATAAAGAAGGTTCTCTTTTAAGGCTTATTATATCAAGGTTCTCTTTAAAGGCTTTTTGTGAATACAATCGGGTCTCCCTCATATGGTTCAGTTAAATTTCTAGCCGAAAAACTCAAGTGCCATGCTGGAAAAACCCAATTCATGTCTAATTTAAAATCTACCTCTTTAAAAGAATATGACCTTCTTGTTAGCTTTGATGTAACGCAGTTATATACTAGGGTTTCATTGGAAGAATTTATAAATGTCATAATAGAACTTAATCATAATGAAATTGGTGACGTTATAAAGATATGCTTAAATTCCACTTATTTATAGAGGATACAATTATGAGAAAACTGATGGAATAGCTATGGGATCTTTTCTCTCCCCAATGGTTGCAAATATTCTCATCGAATATTTTGAAGAGAAATCTGTAAACTAGTTCCCTCCAAAGTCACTTCACTACAAAAGATTTGTTGATGACACTCATTTGATTTAGCCTTGTGGTAGAGAAAAAGTTTCGAAATTCTTGAATCTCATGAATAACCAAATGGAAAACATTAAATTCACCATGAAATTATATGAAAATGGAGAACTAACCTTACTTGACATCCTTCTCTCCAAAATACAAGATGGTCTGTTAGCTCATAAAGTTTATTGTAATAAAACCCACACTTGTAGATATATTCCAGAAGAATCAGGCCGCCACCCATCACAAAAAAGTATTGTGAGAAACACCATTTATATTAGAGAGAAGAGAATTTTTGGAAATAATCACTTAAATAATGAACTTGAACATATTACACCATTAGTCAAATATCATGGGTACAATGAAAATATAATTAAAAAAATTATCAAAACAATTCTAGTAACAATAAAAATAATAATAATAATAATTTCATTGAAACTATTAAGCTTCCATATATCAAGGGCACAACTCAATAACATAGCCAATATCTTAAGAAAAAAATCCAAATTAGAGTTTCCTTCTCTCCTTCTAAAACGTTACAAAAAATTCTCTACCATTTTAGAGACCAAGTTGATACTAAAAGAAACAAAGGAGTCTATTCAATCCCTTGTGGTTTTGTAAATGTTTACAATGGAGAAATTGGTCATGTAGTCCACACTAGGCTTAAGAAACATTGAGTTGATATTATTCATCATAGGTTTAAGAAATATGCCTTAGTTGAACACTCAAAAGTAACTAAACAACACATTCCTAGAGAATGCCAAAGTTATCGCCTCTATTGATCATTATTTGAAAATAAAAATCAAAGAGGCCGTGGAGATAGAAGAAAAACCTAATAAATTTAATCATAGCAATGGATGTAAACTGAGTAAGTATTGGTCCCCCATTAGTAACCTCATTATCACTAGTCAATTTTAATTTTCTACAATTTGCTACATTACTACTAATCTAATTTAAGTAAATTAATTAAATTATTATCTCATTAATTGATTTAAAATTATCAATACAGTATTAATCTATTTTAATCACATCATTCTAATTTCCATTAAATTAATTTATATTATTTTAATTATTATTATATCATCTTAATCATCATAATGATCAATATTAACCATTATAATGATTAATAATTATAATTGTTATAATCAATATATTGATTAATTATTATAATAATTATAATTATTAATATTATAATCATTAGATTTATTAATATCATAATAATCAATCATTATTCATCTATCATTATTCTAATTATACTATTACATCATTATTTTAATGGAGTAGTCTTTAAGTGTGACTTTTTGAAGTTTCTAGCAAATTTGATCTAGCTCGATTCTGATGAAAAAATTATGTGCATATCTTGATTTATGTTCTTTAAATTGGTTTTTTAACTGCATATATTGATTTAACACCCTCAAAAACCCATGGGGAACTTCAATTGTGAAGAGTTCGCTCATCAAACATATGATTTCAATGAATCCCTGTCAGATTCTAGAAACAATTAGATAGAAATGAACCAGAAAACTTTCCAAAAAGACACACTTAAAGATTAGCCTTATTTTAATTAATTTTAGTTCATTAATTACATTATATTCTCTTAATTATTATTTGATTAGTACTACATCTCTAAATAACTATTTTTAAAAATTAACCTATCTTTTAATTAATTTCGCCAATACAACATTTTTTAACTTTGTATATTATTTAATATTTATTTAAATATGGGGTTAGCTAAATTATTCATGATTCTTCTGAGGATCTCCTAATCATGAGTTGTGATACTTAGCCCAAAAATTCGATAAAACAATTCTCCATGCAAGACTCTAAACAAGCTTCAATGCAAACCTGCAAAAATCAGAAAACATTAACATCAATCGATATAAACATAAAAGTAGCATAAAATTGACACACGATAGCCATGAGAAACATGCAAAAAAGCATGCAAAAATAGACATAAGTATTGGAAACCATCAAGGGGAGAGTATTTCTGGTAGAAACCATCAAGGTGAGAGAAACCACTCTATTTTTTTTTTGTTGCTCTGAATTTTCTGTTAATCAAAAATACCATACAATGTTTAGCAAGCCACTACCAACAAGGAGCCACCACCCCTATAAGAATTTAGTTGGACACCACAGATAAAAATCTACCACCAATAAAATAATTTAGCTGGCCACCACCAACAAGGAGCCACCGCCCCTAAAAAAATTTAGCTAGCCACCACCAGTAAAGAGCCACTACCCCTATAATACCTAAGGCCACTTTTCAAAATATCTTAAACTAGGACCCTAATCATCAAAGAATATATCTTTGGAGCACAATATTCTCCTACAACCATTGATCTTCTCTCTCAATGTCCTCTCAATGGGCTGCACTGTTAATCCATCCAACCAAAAACTCCTTATGGCGTTCTCCTATATATATTATATCCTTTTATTTTCATGTTGAACCACCTTATATATGAGGAGATAAGTTTCTCAGACCAATAGACCATTTACCACGAGAAAAAACTAAAGTACAAATCTCTGCAAATGACTCAAATGTGCATAAAATCTATAAAACGTCACCTATAGGAGGTGACATGGGACCTTACATTAGGAAAAGTGTTATGTTAAGGTGTAATATAGGTTTCATTAAAAAATATTGAGTTACTAATGTAGGTTTCCTTTAAGAAACTTGGGTTATCATGATTTCAGCTCCTTCCTTGCATCTAATGACCTCCAAACTTCCAGAACATGTTCATGCAAGTCTTCAATCGCCTCCTGATCCTATAAGACCTTTGCAAACACATGTCAAAAATCCTCCAAATATGTTCAATCCTCCTATACTAGGACATCATCATATGCATCTCATAGGCCATCACCTTTCAACTTGTAGCTCAACTCCAGGGTGTAGACATGCAACATTGGAAGATTGTTCCAAACACAAGAGACCACATAATAACCTAGATATGATTATTACAATTCTGAAACATTTTTAGGTACTAGTTGACATTAATGTCAACACTACGATGCTAACAGTTAAATAAGGAATCATTCTCCGAGTTGTAAGATGGTCATTCTAATAGTTGAATTGCGTAAGGGATTTTCTCTTCAAGATCATCTCGAAAGAAGATACAAAACATGCAACATTTTTTTCAAGAAAGTTATACATCATTCATTCTATATATGAGTGATTAGAGCATTTATACAATATACATTACAACCTTGTAGAAATTGGGCGTCCAGTTCAAGAAATGTATTATATGAAAGTGCAAAAGACGATTATACAAATATCTTATCATCATGTAGCTATTAGTAATAAATTATTTTTGTGCTATAAAATCATCTTTTTTCGTTATTTTCTATTAGTAATAAATTATTTTTGTGCTATAAAATCATCTTTTTTCGTTATTTCTATATATTTCATGTAATTGATATCTTTGAAATGGGTAATATGAATACAAGTAGAACCGATACACATAAAGATCATGATAACTTTTCTAAGAGGTGTGTTTTAGTTATATTTATTCTCATTTGATTGTTACATTATATAAATCTTTATTTTTTTCACTTTTGCAATTTCCAGGAAACATGTAACACTTATAGAATTATATCAAGAATAATTACAAGGAAAAATGTACTTTGAATATTTATGTAAAAAATTTGTGCATTTTTACATTTGTTAATTTCTTTGTTTAATATATGTAAAAAGGAACTTTGAAACTAAAATCTATTTACTATTTTACATATATGTGTTGTCAGAGTCTATCTTTTTGGTTGAATTCTTACTTAATATCAACTATAATGTTTTTTTAGGTAGTGATTCGAGTGTAGTATTTGTGAACACAAAAAAATATCATATTTTTGAATTAGTGAATGATTCAATGATAGAAACGGACAATGCGATTAAAGAACTAGATATCACAGGAGACACAACAAAAGGTGTCGAAAGGAGACAAGAAACAAAAAAAAATGGTAGTTTTGTCCATGTAGCTAACTATAAAACACATTTGGTTTTTGTTTCGTTCAATTAATTAAATTCAATGCCCATGAATAGTGAGAAAAATACCAAGCCTATGTCATTACCTGATCAAATATATTAATAAAAACATAAGAGCAAGCATTTTCCATGGAATTGTGTCAGTTACATGTCAAATTTTTTTGACAAATCAAATAATACAAACCAATATTCCTTATGGATTTGACAGATAAGAAATCAAAAATGAAAATACATTTCTTGTGCCAGCACAGTTTATCAAACAACATGAGGGAAAAATTATTGTAAACGCAGGTGTTTCTATTAGAAATTTTGAAATAATTGCAAACCACAAATATGATAGTGGTTATTGTGAGAAAATAATTGCGCTAAATAATTTTAGAATTGTAAAGAACATTTGTCTTGTTTCAAAAGAATACATATTTTTATCGAATATCACGATTCCAAATGTGTCACGTAGCTAATATATGTTTCCCATTGGCAGAATTGGTTCCATTAAGATTTCAAAAACAAAGACAATGATGCAATATGTATTAGAACTAAAAGACACAAATATAAACCACAAAATAAAAATAATAATCTTATATTTATTTCAATTCTTCAATGATAGCAACTTATTGGCAATCTCTTATACGGTTTACATGATAAAATTAATGAAATGACTCTCCAGGAGAGAACCTGGAGAGTGTACAAACACACTCACACAATATAATACATCCAATCAAGAGAATATCCTAGTACATATAGGCTTTCTCACAAATGGGTGGTTTGAACCACTCCCTGAATATTAGGATATGAGATCTAGAATTAGAATCTCAATCCTATCCTAACTTAACTTTCTCCATTAATTTCTAACACTCCCCCTTAATGGAGAAAGGGTACAGAACAATAACATATGATAACATACACCTGCTGGTCTAGTCTCAACTAGGCTTACAATGGTAAAAGACATAAAAAAATTGGTAGCAGAGTTTTCATCTTAGTCTTTATGCTCCTGAGACCATATTTGTTCATTTGTGGATGAGGCTTCATCTTCACTTTCTTTGCCATGAGATAGTGATGTATCTTCGCCTCATTTATTCCCTTATGAAGGAAACCTTGATTTCTTGTTGTCATCGTTCTCAGAATTATGGCAGGCTCAATAGGAGACTATTCCTTCTCACTATTTCCAGTGTTAATCATCTGAACATCATGGATGATATCTTCACCATTGATTACAACAATTTATGTGTTAATTTCATAAAGACATGGTGTTTCAAGCCATGCTTCAAGAAAGTTCAATTCTTCATCAAAATTTATTGCTGATTATTGCCTACCAACATTTTCATCTTCCTGCTCCTTCAGAAAAGCTTTCATTTCACCATCTCTCCCTAGTTCATCCTTTTCTGCTGACATAATTATGCCTTCATCCAGTTCTATTGCTACAAGCATGTTCTGCATTTGATCTATATGTGAAGATAGGCCTTCCTTCTCACCAAAAATTAATTCATGAATTTGATTTTTTTCAATCATCAAATTGATCCACTCATCACAAGATATATAAGTCTCATCAAACTTGATTTCTGCATCAGGAAAACTTTCAAGTTCTACATCAGGAAAACTTTCAGGTTCTATAATAATGGATGTGTTTTCTTCATTACAAGTTTCAATTACAGATACACATTTATCACCCATCACTACATCTTCAGTTACACAATAAAATATGGGATCATTAACAAGAGAAATATCTTCAGCATCATTGCCCTTATTCAGACAGTATTTCATCTCTAAAACATCCCATAAAAAATTTGTACTAGGAATCTCTCCATATTCATATATTATATTGAATATGATGTTGTCATCTACTGTAGATGTTATAAGACTTAATGCTAATGTATCTCCACTACCATTAATAACATCTTCAACATAATCCAGTAAGTTTAACTTCCATATTACTGTTTTTATTTCATTTGTCTAGCTTTCATAATTCATACCTGAAAAAGATGGTAAATCCGGCATTAATAATTTAATAATCTCACCAAATTCCAAATCAGCACCTTGATCAGCAGTTGGTCCATCACCGTCAACCTGAAAGAAATCACAAAATTCTGCAACACAATATTTTTCACTTCTCCATTGATGCTTTCTCCTGAAATTTCTTCGAGACTCTTTCAATTTACTTTGATGACCCATTTCTCCTTCTATTTTCTCCCTAGACATCACTAACATAAACACGGATGAAATCCATATCAAGCCTTGAACCTGATGAATGCTGAGCAGGATGGCTCAAAGGATTGTTGTCCTCTTCTTCTAGATCACAATATGCAATGTTAAGATCAAAATAAATGAAATGTCGAGTTGATTTGGAATTCGATGGCACATCAGTGGTAGTACTGCATTTTGGCACCTTTCTAAAGTTTTCCGCAGCTTAGCTGGATGGAAAGCAGTAGTTGCTGCAGAGGGAAAGTTTCATAAAGAAAATTTTCTCTCAATACAAGATACAAAAGCAAGAATTGAGTTCACTCAAAATCCTTAACAAAAACCCAATCATATACATTGAATGGAAAGTACAAGCTCAATTTCCTTCCATTCAGTGGCTTGCTTGAATATAGTCAAAAATTCCAAATAGAACAAAACTTGGGGCATTTCAATATACTACAAGATTCAGAACTCCATCATCCAAATTTCATGGTCAACTATGGTCATATGAATATAAATAACTAACCATTTAGACAAAACCTTAATCCCTTGGAAAAGTGCAGCACCTCCAAAGCGTAACGCACTTCAAAAATTTGATTTTTCTCTGGATTTTCACATGGGTTGTTGGGTCATAATGGGCAGTGGCAATTGAAACTAATTTGCACACTTCTCCATGTAAAGTTTTGAATGCTCTATGAACCTTTCTCCGACGCAGATCTGGAGCAGTACACACAGGAAAGTAAGGACGCACCGATCAAGGCATCTAATCAACTTAATTAATTTACACTCTGTTTCTTTCCACACATTCTACTGTCTTCCTTTACATCATATTTCGATCAACTAGTCGGTTATGCTCTCTCGTGGTAGAAAAAAGTGCACATTCGATTGTAGCAGCATCCTCATGTTGCGCGCATGAATCCATCATATATAATTCCACAGCTCGTATATTTTGGTCATTACCAAACTTCACGTGTTGGCAGACAATCGCAAATCGTGCCCTTTGCAGAAATCGCCTGCTTGTTCAAATTACTCGCACCCAAATCATTCACTGATGTAGCTGGACTCTCCTCACAACATCGTCAATCTGCAGCTCAACCTTCTTGCAGCTTTCTTGCTCTTATTCCACAAGAGAAACAACTATTAATTCATATTCATACACCGCTACAACAACCAGCGTAAAAATTGTACTGTTGTTGCTTTATGTCCAAGTGATCAGAGCTCCACACCACACTTTAATCTGGGCACCAGATCAAGTCCACTTATGCGGTAGCTACTGATCAACCTTCAATATGCAACCACTGATCTGACGATGACATCTGAACGATGACTACGTCTGTCACGATCCAGAAGCTTGAGATCTGCACATAGAAGACATTTCCCAATGTGTGATCCACACAGGTCTTTCCTGCCTCTCCTTTTCACTGGAGATTTCCAGATTAAAGCAAGCATGCAGATTAAGACTTTTAAGCCTTATTAAATTCTGGAACAAATTGGGCAGCCTCTCCAATTTGCTAGAGCCATATTGATCGATCTTTTGAATACAGATAAATCTATTCGAGGCTGCTCAGAACACACCCAAGCAACACAACTTCAATCTTCACGGACACTTGTTCAAGTGTGCAGACAGCAAACAACAGAGATCTCTTGCATGCAAAACTCCCTCTACCTGATCTCCGATGTCTAAACTGCCAGGGAATGCACACATAGCTCCTACCACTTCACACAGCACAGGATTCACCGGCCGCTTGGAGATCAAACGCAGATCACCTAGAATGTAGATCTCCTCTAATTTTCCAATATAGCATGCTTGGGCATCAGATCTTGCAAAAAAGGCAGGATCTCCACGCATGACGACGATCTTCTATCTCCAGGCTCGGCCTCCACATAGGAAGGCACCACCGCCACTACAACATATTCCCTCTGCCACTTCGGCCACATATCTACTTGATGGTAGATCTACTTCAACGCTGCCTTCATGGCCTCCATGCACACCGTACCAGTGATAAATCGACCACAGTTCTCACCTCAGCCCATGGCTCTCTGTGCAACAAGCAACCTCCGGCACTTTCACTGGTCAATTCGACCACCCATAGACTCTATTGTTGAGCACGGCCTTCACGGCCTCCACTCCACAATGCCTTATGAACCGGTAGAATAAATTCCTTCACGATGTTCCAGGAGCATCTAACAATAGCGCTCCTCACACAGGCTCTTGGCCTCCCAACGCATAGGTCTCTAATCTTGTGCGCTCTGATACCATGATAAAATTAATGAAATTACTCTCCAGGTGAGAACCTGGAGAGTGTACAAACACACTCACACAATCTAATACATCCAATCAATAGAACAGATTAGTACATATAGGCTTTCACACAAATGGGTGGTTTGAACCACTCTCTGAATATTAGGATCTGAGATCTAGAATTAGAATCTGAATCCTATCCTAACTTAACTTTCTCCATTAATTTCTAACATTACATGTATTTATTTATAAATATTTCTTATCTGATAGGTTCAAGTAAATGAAAAACTTCCTTTAGCATATCCTTCAATTGAAATACTGCAAGAAATTATTTTTCCCTTCATCCTACTAAAAAATGTAGTTAAAAAGCAAGAAAAAAATTTTTGAACTTCACAATCCATGTTCATATGTTCATTGAAAATATAAAATAAAGTGGAAATTCTAAGAAAAATTCTTTCTTCAGTGATTGGATTATGTATGGTAAACTCTCTCTCTCTCTCTCTCTCTCTATATATATATATATATATATATATATATATTGAGAGAGAGGCGAATAAAAAGTGATTTTATTTCAAGTTGCTAAGTCTTGGTTTTATTTATCAATTTTGCAACACTTGCAAGGAGTATTGATGATGACTAGTACACATATGAATCCCTTTGAGTGTATATGCATGAAATGTAGTAGTCTAATTACAACTTCTAGGACTTTGGATGAGACTATGGTTTATTGTATGATTTGCAAGGAAATTTTTCACTTTGATTATTCCAATCGATTATATTGTATCATATGTGTAAACGACAGTACTACAACATACTTTTTTCTAAGACACATTGAATTGGAGAAAGTATCACCTGATCTGCAAAAATTTTCCTATCAAGAATATTGTGCAAATAAATTAGTTATTATTAATTTATTGTCTAGTTTGGAGATCGCTCATACATTTACAATATACCATCAAAATGAAGTTATGCATATAAAATTACGATTTTCTTTTTTTTACATTTTAAAGGAATTTAATGACAACAAGGTTCTCTTTGCCTACATTGTCAAGCAATCTAATGTTGGTATTCTAAAGAGAGTATTATTGTCTAGTTTTCAAAATCAAGCAATCTTATATGGAAAGTGTGGATATCCTTGTTAGCGGTAAATAGTAAGAATAAATTCACATTCAGTGTTGGCGAGGAGTGGAAGGGCATGTGCATTTTCACACTTCTACATATCTGGACTTCGAATATTGAGATCGTCTTCTTCTTCCTGGTTCAAGAATTTGAGCATTATCGAAGAGTTTTTTCGATTTTTTGGATAATTGGTATTTGATTTCATTTTGTGGTGACATAATCTATAGCTATTAACATTGTACAAAAATGTATTTCAATTAATTTCCCTGTTTAAGTTCTACGTTTTTTACTATGTTATTTACTAATACTATTTACTATGCTTTCATTGTAATGTGTAGCTAGTTAATTGTGTTGTGTTGTGTTTTTGTAATCTCATTTACTACATTTTCATATTCATTTATAAAATTTTCAAATCGATATTTTGTCAAACAATATTAGAAAATGTATTTCCTTTTCACATAGTTTAAGTTAACATGTAATTGTTAGCATGTAACCTTTTTCAAAAGGATACAACAATCTATGTCTATTTTCAATTGTAAATTTTTATTAGATTATAAAACAAAATCAAGCACTTTAACACATAACATTTACAATACTTTGATGATCCAATTTGGTATAATTTACAAAATTTATGTTTCACGAATGTGATAAGACTATAGGTGATGCAATGTTATTGGACTATTTTAACGTATGTTTCGAAAAAATATTTATTTTACTATGCTAAGAAGATTACAATATATAGCTTGTAGCATATTGAATTTCAAAATTGGTTAATTAGAAAAAATTGGTAACGATTTAATCAACCATATTTCATGGAATTCTATATTTTTACTAATTGTGTTGGGAGAATGGAGGTTTGATTGCTCCATTCATGTTTTACAAAAACTCTCCTAATAACATTCAAGTGAGAAACTATCTGAGGAGTCTCTATATTTAATATTTAAATACTATATGAATCATTAATCCCTGTATTTTTCAATTTAACTCAAAATGTTTGAAAATTCTAAGGAAGAAGGAGAGCTACCAATGCTACATTGTTATTTCATTCTTTCAGTTTCTCAAAATTTAAATAATATGACATGTAAATAAATAATGAATAATTTTTTAAACAAAGTTGAATTAAAATAATAATGAATAAATGTTTAAACGTTTAATGAATAATGAATAATGTGTCTCAAGTTAACAAATATTCTTTCTTGTTTTGAGCACAATAGACCAGGATAGTGGGTCTGAAACGTCGACAATAAAAATCATATATGTGAACCTTCCTATACAAGAAAACAACTCCAATCACAGAAACATGAAAATTTCAAGGTTCTTTCTTGTTTGGGAACCTTGCATATTCCATGCAATTGTTAACATTGATACATTGTGAAGAGCTGTGGATGAATATTTCTAGATCCCCCACTCATATTTTTGTTCAGATATATGTACTTTGCACAATGTATCAACTTTATGGAAAAATTTTAAACTTCCCAACTCTCACACCCCTTCAAGCATTGCCGATTTTTTTTTGGTTTGTTCGATCATTGAAATATGATTTCATCTATGTTTTGTACTATGATATTTACTAACATTATTTACTATGTTTTTATTGCAATGTATAGTTAGTTCATTTTGTTATATTGTTTTGTTAATTTATCAAATTTTAAAATTCTATAATTATTCAAGAAATATTAGGAAACATATTATATTAGGAAATGAAAGAACACACTTTCACACATAACATTTAAATCATTTCCATGATCCAATTTGGCATAATTCACAAAATTTATGTTCCATGAACATGATCAAAGTATAGGTAATGTAATTATATTAGACAATTCTACTATAAGTTTCAAAACATAATTTTATTTACCGTGCTTAGAAAATTACAATATATTCCTTTATCAATCTTCCATAGTTCCTAGAGGTTGACGATTCTATTGATTGTGTTGCGAGAATGGAGGTTTAACTGCTACAATCATATCTTTCAAGAGCTCTTCTAATAACGTTCCTACGATGTTTGACTCATTTTATAGACACCCGAGAATGGATATTTGACTGCTACAATCATATTTTGCAAGAGCTCTTCTAATAGCGTTCTTACGATGTTTGACTCATTTTATAGACACCCAAACATTTAGTGAAGTTCCAATATGTTATTCTTCGATAATTGCATATAACTATTCTTGTAAGCTTCTTCCATTGATGTTTTCATCCATCTCTCTTGTTGTTGATAACTAAATAGTATTCTAAGTGATAGAGCATTCCAACCCCTCCATCCTCTCCCTCTCCTCCTCCCATGATCGGCACACCATTTATCTGGAACTAGGGTGCTAGATTTTAGTGCGATGCCAAACTAATAATCCGAAGAATATTGAAATCAAATTTCAAATTCCTCACAGAGTTTCCATTTAAATTAATTTTGGCTTAAAATAAAAGAAAATTTAGAAACAACTTTGTTGAAAACATATTTTCAATAACGATGATACCAATAAGACTTAGAAATCCAAAAATTAATACACAAATGACAAATAAAATACCGATAAAACTTATCATTTTCAGTGGAATGAAGAAAGTCACTTTCCTAGAGATTTTAGAAGATTTTAGAAACTCTGTCAAATGTAGGGAAACAAAATAAAAATAGGAAAATAACTTTCCAAGAGCTTTTAGAAATAATTATAGAGCCAACAACAATACATATAAGGTGTGACATACCGTAAATTATGTGAATCAATATTTGAACTCAAATTTTGAAAGGACATTTAACTATTATGGATTTTAATGGTGTTCATTAACCATTGATAGTCATCAATTTAGCAAGTACAAATTTTCCTAATCTTTAATCAAAAATATTTTTCTAAAATCAATTACTTTGAACCATATATGTTTTCCTTAGATTCCCACTCGAAATAGTCAAATTCATAGGATTTTTTTTCATGATTTTTTTGTTTGGCACACTTTAGAAATGGATATCAACATACTATTTTATTAATATCCTCATTCCCATTATATCTAACCTACGTAACGATACACCAACACTTAAACTTTTATTTTATTGCATTGGATTACTGCTTCTTTATAGAAGTCTTGTTTTCCGTATTAGTTAGAACATGATTTTCAATCTAGAATAACGTTATGGTTAACTAAAGTTGTTCTACCAATAAGCACACATGTTTTTGGCATTTATTTAGTGAAATAATGTGTATTCACAACATTTACTCTATTAGATTTTTTTTCTACCATCTATTTTTTTACTAACAAAATAGAGTGAGTGAACCTTGGTACTAATGTCTCCTGAATACTAAGTGCATAGGTAATTTCATATTTATCAATTGAACATCTATTATCCAATATTAAATTAAGTGTATTTTTATTCCATGTAAGGAAGAAGTGTTATGCGTGAAAAAAGGTATGTGGAGAAATCAACATAAACTTTGTTTCGCAATGTTCCACATTCACACATACATTCTCCTTCCGGATAATTTCATTCTACATAACACTATACATAAATAGATTAAGTATAAGTTTTGTCTTGTTAAATTTGGTGGCATGAAAAGTCTGGTTTACATGTATATGAGATGCATAATAAATATAGATGAATAACTGTATTTGCGAGTAAATTTCATATTTTGACTCAATATGTTTTTTATAGGTGGGAAATGTTCAATGATTAGAATGAATTATCCCCTTCTAGGATGGTAATTGCTCAATATTTTTTAGAAACACATTGCTAGCAAATTATGCATAATTTATAAACATTTTTTCTAATTTTAGATGTGATGAGCTATACGTATTCCATTTTAAAATTTGATGGACTTACCTGTGGAAATACCAATTTTAATAATCTTATTAAAAATGAAATTGCTATGTTAAATTTGGAACATCAATTTCAATGAGATCGAACAATGATATATGGAGATGCAAGCAATGGTATTCATATATAAATGTTTTTATATATTAATCTGTGCAACACTTTTGGCAACAAACATCGATGTCCAATTTGGAAATTATGTGTGCAAAATTCACACTCCTTTTTGTTTTTTTTTATAAACCTAAGTTGAAATTATTGTGCAAAATTCATATCAGATGTTTTAGGTTGGCAAGGGTAGAATGGAGCAAGGTTTCATTTTCATTGTTGTATGCAGAGTCCAAAGAATTTTCATGGTATGAAGTTTTCCCTACAGCTATGCATTCCACATAATGAGAAAGCTTCCGCATAAGATACTGACATAATGGATATAATGTAATATTAGCTATTAAAATAACATAAGATATAAAAAAAACATAAATTTGAAAATCAAATTGTGAAATTTTACTATTCTAAATAGATTATACATTAGTAATGTTTTAGATTGAATAATGCAATTATAATTTACATTTTAATGAATTTAATCATGTTTTGTTACCCAAAGGGTGTGCAAGAGATACCAATTTGCATTGAAGTTATATAAATTTACAAATATAAACCACATAAAATTAAATATTTTCACATTTCAACTCTATCAATTTAAGGATTTATGTATTTACTCATTCATATCAATTAATTACAATATTTAATAATTTATCAAACCTAAATCCCTTGACATATAAAACTTAAAAGTTTGATTTACACATATAAATATAAGTATTCTTTAGTATCTAAGTTTGAATATTTTAGTTTTTTAGTGTCTGGAATGTGTGCAAAGCAAGTAACAAAAAGCTTCCGCTCTTTGCACATAAATACCAGGTATTTTGGTGTATGGAGAAAGGATATATGAAGGTATATGGTGCGGAGCTATTTTTTTTCTTTCTCTACACACATTCTCACACATAGCTTTTGTTGCACTCCCTACATGAATTTTCTCTGCACATCGAAACAAATCTTATCATCCTCATAGGTCAACTACAGAATCAATATATACTTTTATTGGAAACAAAAATCTTGATTTGGGTGTGCTTATCGATTCCATTTTATTGATTAATGTATTCCTTCGACCTTTTGAATGTATGGGGATTCTAGGAAAGAAGTATTATTGTAATATTCTGCACAACGTGATAATTAAACTATTGAGCCATCAACATAAGTCTCCCATACTCATGAATGCATTCAACATACCTTGAGTGAAATGAGTTGAGCATTAAAATGAAGTTTTGAGTTTGAAATGTTTTCTGGGAAATGAATCAATCAAAAAATTGACATTTTTTTCTTATTAATGTGTGAGGAAGAAGTGTTGTATGAAAAAACGGGCATGAAAAGAAAAGAAAAAAATATTTCCACACAATGTCCTGTATCTTCGCATAAATTTCTGCATGTTACATATTAATGAATTAATTAGCAGTTTCATCTTATAAAATTTTAGTTACGTAAATTATAAGTGCCTTTGTGATTTCACATTTATTAATTGAATAGTAATTTTAAATAAAGTATATTCTTTATGTGTAAGATAAAGAAGTATTGTGTGGGAAAATGGGTATCTAGAGCCAGGAAAATAAATTTTATTTGGAATGTTTTGTGCCTTTGGACACATTCCCATAAGCTACATAATAATGAATTAATAATTAATAGTTTGGAATAAACACTGCATCATTCAAAAGCTTAATAACACTTACTATGAAACATTCTACAATTTTCACTAATTTATCGAGCTCCAAAGATAGTATATGTCCTAACATATTCAAACAATATGGATAGAATGGATATGTGTGAGAGAACCTGCTTTCACACAAATCCGCAGCTCTGCAGAGGCTCTTCCTCCTCAAATGTTTTCCAGATGTTGTAAAACCTTAACTTTCATGGTATTTCAAGCACACATATTTTACTGGTTCATAGTATCATTTATATGAAATATCACATAAGCTAATTAGAATTTATGTGCTCTTTACATATTCCCCTTCCATACACTTCTTTTTTTAGCCTGCAAATCATCAATTTTTACATTATTTGATACACATGGTTTCTAATTTCGAATAAAAATTTTATTGGAAAAACAAATCTAGATTACTTTATTTCACATTGTAGTTTGTATAATCCGGACGTGCTAGAGTGCAAAGGAGACAAAATAAAGGCTTCATCCACACTCTAAAATATATCATTTATATGTTTTGGGTTTTCCCAAAATTTAATATAACAATTTATCAAATTGTTAACTGTTTTAATTAAATAAATTGATTTAAGATAGCCAAAGAGACATGTTTTTAAAACTACTTATCTATTTTTTTATGCATTTTAGCATTTCCTTCAATTTATGAAAAGGCAATGATTTTTTTGTTGAATTCCAAGACAAGATTCTACAATGGATAATGGTGTTGTGCAATATGATAAATAAAAATATTTTAATGCATCGAAGTAGTCATTGAATATCAATAAAGTGTAAAGAATAAGATATTAAAGATTAATAAAAATGAAGTCCATTCTCCACGAATTGGATACCTTGTCCCAAATATAAAAATAAAAATAAAACCGTTAAAACGATACAAAATTAGAACCATTTGTAAATGAAACTAAGTATCATTTTATCTAAAGAAAAATGATTACACTATTGAGAAAAATTTGACAAAAATTAGTTCACTATCAAGAAAGGAAACTAAAAATAGATCTAGAGAGCTTTCAAGGTCAGTTACACCAAAAATTTATTAACTGAGGGGTAGTCATAGAACTGATTCTTTGGTCCCAAGCCTGCTGACGAAGGAAGTTGAAGATCACAGTATTCATGTTTCTCCAGGTGAGCCAATCTACCTTTAAATAGATCTAGATTTTCTTGTAGATGATCCTGACCCCTTTATAATTTTCTAATGTGTCCCGCATCTTCCACTGACTATGTTGGAGATAATTCATGAATGAGATAGTTGTATTCTGGTCATCATGATTTCTTTTTACGAGATGTTTCAGAATCATCTTGAGATATGAAATCTTAGTACTAATTTTTTTCTTAATATAATGTAGGGTCATTAAAATCAGATCTATTGGCAGGGCTAGGATCTATAGCCTTCCGCTGAACAATGCTATCCAACTGATGTCGACTTGACTCTCCTCATTCACCAATTAAACGCCTTAATTTTCCTCATTCACATGGCATATTTTATCTCAGTATAAAACAAAAAAGACTAAAAAAAAAGAATTCCATGGACAGACTAAACTAATGAGACCTTTTACATTAAACTGAACAACAACTAAACTGAAAACACTAAAAAACCACATAGACTTGCATTGTCATGAATCAGGACATAGTCCCAAAATAAACTCTCTACATGAATAGTCACAAAATAAAAAGAAAATTTATATAATACCACTCAATAATAAAAAAAAAATACTAAAATGACACCTCAAATAACAAAGAAAAAGAGAAAAGGAAAAATATGGCAAAAGTAATCAAAATAAACCAGAGAATAGAAGTCTTCCACATTACCTTGTTATCGAGTTCAAAAACAACGTAATAACATTTATCAGTTTTTTTAATAAACAATGTTTAATTCTCATGGCTAATATGTATCTATGTACCTCTCTTTAATTCATTAGATATATCCTATGTTAATATATATTTACATCAATTTAGCGGTATCTTTGCAGTAGGTATAAAAGCTTACTTTCCCCATCTATCTGCAAAGAAAAAATTATTTCCTTAATTTTAAAATATTTCCATAATTTAATTTGTTCTTTTCTCTATATCCCTATTCGGTTAAGATAAACGTTTATCTGGTGAATCAACACATAATAAAAAAATCATTTCAATGTTTAATAACATCTTTTCTAACGCAGTGTATAATGGCTATTTATTTTTAACAAATAATTGATATTATAAAATAGTATTTTCAACATTTATTTAGTGAATGCATGTATAAACATGGCTCTCCAACCAATATCCATTCTAAGAGGGTGGATGATGTGCAAAATAATGATATGTGTTATACATTACCCCTCCACACGTGTCAAATTTCCGAAGCGTGGATTATCATATATAAAAAACTTAATTAAGGCTTAATATTATGATTAACATATATATTTTTAGATCTTAATGGCTAATAATGAAATGGTTATGCCTCACATTAGAATTTTCAGAGTGTGGAGATGCATGATAAATTGATGAAGGAAATACAAGGTTTTTGTTTTGTCGTTATACGAGAATGCTTCATTTCGGCAATAATTTCTATCATATGTTTTTATTTCCACCTTTGCACTTCTGGACTATGCATAATGAATGGCATATCTGAACCCCCGTACTCTTCACATTTGGCTTCGAAACAATTTATCTTAAAATTATAATAGAATATTAAGCTTCACATATCATCTCTTGCCACTACTATTGTATTCATTATTGTTTAAACTATTTACTCTAATTAAATAAATTTATTTAAATACAAAAACAAATATATTTTTAAAACTATTTTTGCATTTCCACACACCCTTTAATTTTCCAAAAGCAAATAAATAATTGAACTTTTATCAAATTTCTATTTTCAAGGCCGAATATGCATAATAAATCTACATGTTCTCCCCGTTTCATTTCTTTAAATAGTTATGGAAGAAATTGCAACAACAAAATAACAACTAATACATAATTATTATATTTATATAACAATTTCAATTTTCAATATTGACAAAAATACAAATAGAAAAATTAATAAGAAATAGCGAGATTAGATGAAAATATAAAAAAACCCATAATTCATGCAATTTGGAAAAATTATAGTTGATGCTTTATTATATTCAATCATTTTATTTGTGTAACCGATGTAGAAAATAGAGATCTACCAACGTCACTTCTAAGGCAGTATTTTTGAAACGATGCTCATGGTTACAATGTTTCAGAAATTTCATTTCATATGTACATAACCTAACTAAACAGAAGCCTCATGCTCGGTCCTTTACACATATTTACTTTTTTTTTTTGACAAAAATTCCTATATTTTTTCTCGCCTCATTCTCTAATATTTTATCTTTAATGGCTATTATATTTGAGAATTTAACAAATTATAATTAGAGACAACTACCTCTTTTTTTGTTGCATTACAGAGGTCTCTTAGCTTCTCTATCATCGTCATTTACAACAAGACGATCATTGAGCAGATGAGAAAAAAAATACTATAAATGATATTTCCATAAAAAGTGTATCTAGAAGCTATGGTTTTTCAAAAATGCCTATTTGACTTGTTGCTTCATTCCTTTTTGTATAGTGAACTTTGTCCCTTGATATCGTAATGATTATGGGTTTTTTCTGTGATGTATATTGTGCCATGTTCATTTTCTCAGTGTTGAAACAACGCTACTTAAACTTTATCCCCCATTTAATTTATAGATTATGTTATACCATCATTTATCACCTATATATACTTGATGACTTATGCATTGGCCTTGGGTAGCTCTTCCATTCAGACTTGGTCACACTTCTCAAAAAACAATATTTTAAAATTCGTACGTGACTTTGCCCGGTTTTTTCTGTGTTCACACGCGGGTCCATCCATAGCTGACTGCATGTGCTATTTAAAATATTAAAAAATATATATAATTCCCTATTAAAGAGGTTGGGTTCACAGTTTTTTCCTGTAACCTAAATACCCCATCCCATGGCCTACCTATTCCCCAACTGAAAAACTAATTTGAGGAAGTATAAATATACCTCAAGGGAATGGCCTAAGGGAGGAGAGAGAGTATTATTTCTTCTGTGATCTATAAATTGTGAGAAAATCATTCGGTAAAAATCACATCAGAATAATTTTGGTGATGCGTTTCGAACCAGCCAGTGTGGTTCATCATCAAGACAAGGATGATGAACCACACTGGCTGGTTCGAAACGCGTCACCAAAATTATTTTGATGTGATTTTTACCAAAATATTTTCTCACAGTATTATTTCTATCATAGCCTGTTATAGCCCTGATCAATTCTGGTATTTCCACTGTGCCTTCTGCACTTCTGAGGTTCAGTAATCCCTTGTTTCCTTATGATGATCACCCCCATTTTATGTGACATCCTTTGTGCACCATTTATGGAATAAGCTTTGTGAGGCTAGGGTTGGACGAATCCGGAGGATGGTTTTGCTCAAGGCTGTGGAAGATATCAGGTGATTTCTCCACTATTTTTTGTACATGTTATCAATAAAATAAGTACCATATTTTCATGATGTTCATGTGTTATGTACTCTTATACATCTGTAATAATCTTGAATATTTTATTTCATGTTGTCTTTATGAGATTATATATGCTAGCATGTTGACATCTAGGACATATATGTTGTACAAATAGTTTTTGTGCTTGTTCTTGACTGATTTGCAGGTTCTAGAACACGAGGAGTAGCACAGGGTTTGCACCCTATGGGATTAACCTCAAACGAACGATAAACAGGTAAGGTCCACAATCCTCATTTTCTATTTTAAAGCATAAAAATTAGTCATTGGAGTGCTTCTTGTGAAGACATACCATCCGCTCTGTTGGGTCCCTCAACCCAAGGACTTAGGGTAGCTTTGCTCGTAACAGAACTGGCGAATCTGTTGGGGATTACATCCACGTAATTCATAGTTTGGGTTATTTTATCTGCCTTGTAGGTTCTGTGATAGTTTAATCAATTTTTCAGTCTAGTATGTCTTTTTCCGAACCAGGCAGAAGTCCTAATCTTCTGGACCAGACTTGGGTTTTTATTTTTTTCTTATTTCATTTTCTATACGCTACTTCATTTGTACACAGTCATTTATGCCTACTGTTTTCTCAAAAATAACCTGTTTATATAGGTGTTTCTTTGGATACAGTTGTGTATAAATGCGTGTTGCACACAATGAACCCATGTATGTGCACTAAATTTTGAAAATTTGAATTTTGACGTCCTCTAAGTCTTTCTAGTCTATGGTTTTCAACTCCTGTGGAACCTCTTAGGTGTCTGGACTGTGATTCTTGTGGTTGTATGTTATTTCCTTTCTTTTTCATGAGAAGACCTAGTCATTCTAGAGTTTTGCCTATTTTGTGAAGTCCTAATTGCAGCTGTAGCACCAAGACCTCTTCTTGGAGATCTTGGTTGTTCTGACCATTCAGAAAAATGAGCCTTTGTTTGTTTTCTCAAGTTTTCCTTATGCAGTGCATCGCTTTCTGGTTTTCTCCTCTATGACTTCTTTAGTTTTCTTGTTTCTTGGGACTAGCCTTCTAGTGAATCTTGAAGTGGCCTTTTCTTGGTTTCTTGAAGCTTTTGTTTGCTAGAAGTTTGTGCTACTGTTTTGAATCAATTTCTTGGATCTATTACTTCTTCTTTCTCATTTGAGTCCCACTACGAAAGTGGCATAGTTGGCTTGTGAGTTTTAAAGTTTCTTTGTGGCTCATTTTCTTGATTTCGGTCCTTGAGTAGTTTTGTGCTTGTCTCATTGAAATTTTCTCGTTTTTCTTAAAATTGAAAAGCTGAAAAACATTTTTTTTTCCGCTGCTTTTTGTTTGGTTTTCTTTTTATGGTTTTCATCCATTTTGTAGCATCTTGTTAGTTTCTCGTTTTTTTTTTCATTTTCTTGGTCTCGAAAGGAGTCCTTGTTTGGATTTCTCTCTCTTTTATATCAAGTGTATTTTGGTATTGTTGTATGCAAAGGATTTATTGTTCGGACTTGCCTTGCTTGTCTGTCAAAGTGATCGAACCGATATTTTTTAGGAACTCGTTTTTATTCCTTAGTGAGTTGTCCTAGAATTTGCATATCATTGGTAATTTTTTCATTATTTTCACTAAAAAAATTTAGTATTTTTTATAGTTTTCTAATGTGTGTGAAGAGTGATAATTAAAAAGAAAAAATAATTTTTTATTATTCGCTTCATAGAACCCATTTAGAAATTTCTTTTCATTGAAAGAAAAATATTGCATCTTCATGTAGTAGGTTTTCATTGATTTCTTTTCCATGGAAAAACATCATTAGTTTCATCTCCATATACCTATGACTTATGTAACAGACATTTAAAATCAAACGTTATAATTAAAATGAACTAGAAGTTTTTTGTATTTTCATTATTCATACATGAACTAGCTAGGTAATAGGGCCTTAGAATAGGTGAGTGGAGAGTTAACTTTCCAAGGCTGCTCAAAATTGTCAGACATAGAAAGTTGATTAGTGAGTGAAATCCAATTCCCTTAAGTGGACTGGGAAAGCTCTACCTCGAGAGAGTTAAGTAAGAGGGATAATGAAGGAAAAGAAGAGAGATACCCCCTCTCCTATTTGTTGAATCTTGACCTAAGACCATTGCACCTAGCTTCTGATATGGATTGGTGTCGTTAGTTTCCTTTCCTAGGGACCACATAGGTGACTGCGGGGGGGAATACCCTTGGTACCTGAGGTAGACGTTGCATCACTTTCATTAGTACTTCTGGAGGGTTCCCTTGCAAAGCTCTAGTAACAGCACCGGAAAAGGCTTTTGTTAGGAGGCTAGCATAACTATTTATGTTACCTTCGCTAGTAGGCATGGGGTGTAATTAACCCAGACTATTTTTGGAAGGTCCTCTTATTCGCTTTCTTGTATTTTGGTGTCCGGTCCTAATCACCTAGAGTGGAAATACCTTAAGGTTGTTTGATTAACTATATCTTAGGGACTTTTGATAGATTGTGCTCTTTTCTCCTAGATTTCCTAACTTCTTAAATTTTTTGAGTCTAATTATTCTCATAATTATCAAAAGTGGCTGATTGATTGCCTCGTCAATCAAGGAGGCTTCGTGGGCTTTCTGTTGTGAGTGTCAAGCCTTCTTCAAGAAGGTATAGGAGCAATTCAATGGGTTATTTTCATCCAATAGTTTCGAACGCAACGGAGAGTGATCATCCATCTGGGGTTGTTGTTTCTGTGGGTGGTCCTAGTACTAGTGGTATAGTAGAGAGGCGTACTCCGCTCATATATAGATTCTTGTTTTCGGTAGAAGAAGTTGAAGTAGAAGAGGTTCCTCAACCTCATAGTACTCCTTCATCTCCTCTTCCTCCCATTTTTCCATACGTTCTTTTGTACGTTGGGCTTGAGTATCAGAGACCATCTAGCCCTTATCCTTCTTATCCCTTTCTTTCGATGGCCACGTCTAGGAACAAAGCTTCGGCTATGAGCACTGCAAGTGTGCATATGACTATTTCAATCGAAGGAGGGGGTACCATTGCCATTTATACAATCACTTCTAGTGCTTCTATGTTTGTCTCTTCCTTTATTCCATCTACAAGTGGAAGCACCCAAGCATATGCTTCTCATTCTAGCCCCTTTTCTTTTGGAATTCCTTCTAGTGTGATTCCTTTTGTCTCTTCACCACTACTTCAGCTCTCTCCATGCTTATTCCTTCTATGGCTAGTGGATGCGCTTTATTTCAGGGTTTTCCCTTTGGAAGTGGGCATATTCCTCATTCGCACCATTCCTCAGGATCTTTTCCTTTCACCTCTTAAAATCAAGCTTTCAATCCTTTCATCGGAGGTCAAAGCTCTAATGTTTTTTCACGATGGAACCCTTATTTTAAAGGGTTAGGATCTAGGAGTCAGTTTTTCTGTGGTTAGCAAGGGAATGTTCCTTTCCCTTCGGTAGTTTACTCTAAGGGTTTTTCTCCATTTTCCAATCCTTGGCACCCTTATCAAGGAGTTTCCTCTTCTTTTAACACTTTGATTGGAGGGAATGTCCCTGTTTATAGTAACCCTACAATGGGTCACATGGATTTTCTTATGCCTCAACATTTTCTATGAACAATCTCTGGAAACCTCGTGCCTCAACAAAGCTAGGTTATTCTTTTCAAAATGTTGGGAATCTTTCTTATGGGTGATGAAATTCCCAGGCTCTTCCACACTTACCTTTCCTAGAAAATTTATGTAGAAATTATACAACATGCACGTATATCTTGGATTCACCCAATCTAAAAATGTACTAAAGTTAAATGCAATCGCTTCTACAAATATTTTGTGGAATTAAAACAAAATCTATAATCACATGAAGTAAACAAGAATCAAATCACACACAACACAGATAATTTCCTGGGGAAAGCTTGCTGCTCAAAACCCCACTATCTTCTATTTTATATTCAACATGGATCATGAAACAATTACATACAAAAGTCTTCTCACGAGAGCCCTCCAGTACTCAACTAATTGTCTCACATTGTCATGAACAAAATTGACCAACACATAGCCAATTATTAGCCTCTAGAGAGCCTTCCTTCCTTGAGAAATCCCTGATGAATGAAATCCCTAAAAGTTATGAATTCTTTCCTTCCTTGACTACACAAGTATCATGGGCACTCCAATGGGTGTTTGGTTGCATGTGTGCAACCCAATAATCCTACAATTGATAGTCAACCTCCCTTTCACCTAGATCTCAATTGGGTCTCCACTAGATCTTACATGCATGCATCTAATAATAGTAATTCCTTAGTTGCATGTGAGATCACTAATTTTGAATTAATTAATATTTAATTCAGTTGATCTCTCCCTAGTGTACCTTCAGTTACAACTAGCACAACTGATTTTAACTCACTTAACTGAGTTAAACTAATTACAACCTGCATTAACTAGTGCTCCACTGCACTTTGAACTCTGTTACAACTAGAATTACTCTGCATGCCTCACCAAATACCTCTGACTCGAAATCCCCTAGATAACTGATTTTATCACTCTTAGTTAACTATTTCAAGCTATCATTCAGAATGGATTATTGTTTATCATCCATCTTAATTAAGGGATAAATAAAAGAGGCATGCACCCAAAAATAGCACTCTGGGCCCCACCCTAGTGTAGGTGCTTAATGCACTACGCGTGGGTGCTAAAATTTTCTTAATGAATATCAACACTCGATCTCAACAAGAAAGAGATTATCCTTCACCGAAATCCTATCTCTATGGTGATTGAATTTGCTCATGGTGATCGCCTTCGTCAGAATATCTGCATCATGATCTTCCGTGGGAATGTACAGAAGCAACATTATTCTTCTCTGAACACAATCTATCAGATGGCGGTACCATATATCTATATGCTTGAACCTATCATGAAAAACATGATTAATCAAGAATTTAATGCAACTCTAATTCTCACAATGAATCACTATCGGATCCATCTGAGAACCAAACAAACGAACCAAGATCTTTATCATCTAGATAGCCTCACATGCATCTTGACTTGTTGCCATGTATTATGCTTCCACTGAACTGAGTACCACATATCATTTTTTCATGATGTACCAGGAAATTGCTGTCGATTTTATGCTAAATATCCCTCCTGATGTGTTATTTCTGTCTAATGGACTGCCCGCCCAATCTGCATTTGTGAAGCCTTGAAGCTTCACTCCCTTTGTACGTATCTACCATAAACCATACTCTGATGTTCCCATCAAGTATATCAATACATGCTTCCCCGCCTTCCGAAAGAGCTTGGTAATCTTAACCATAGCTTGACTCAGTTGGTTAACTACGTAGCAAATGTCTGATCCATTGTTCACTAGATACATCACTGAACCAGCTAACTGCCTGTAGAGAGTAGCATCCACTACCTCTCTCGAAATAGCCATTAGGGGAATTTTGATGTCTAAAATGGGCCTCCTAAGGAAAACGTACAATAAAAATTCACTTTATGAGAACCAATCACATTTTAGGGGATGACATCATCCCTAATGGTTGAAGTGGCATTGTTTGAGTTAAAAGTACTTATTTGTAACATTTTCAATGGTGGATAAAAACTCATGGTTAACCATAGTAGTGCTCTAAGTACTTTTAAAGTCAAAGTAAAGTACTCATAATAAATGTCATTTCACACTTTTTGAATAAAAATATATTATTGTCATTTCATATTTTTTGAAAGAAACAATGCATATCCCTATACATTTATTATATTATATTATTTTTATATAGTATATCAATTACATATTATACAATTTAAATAATATAAATTTTAATTAATAGAATATAATATGATTAAGAATTTATTAATTTATATTTATATTTTATTTTAATTTATTTAAGTACAAAGGAGAAATGCATTAGTTGTTAAATGATAATGACTTTTTCTTTAAATTTCATTCTTATTTATAGTCACATCAATAAAAAAAAATTATTAATTTTATTTTGGTACAACTTTTGAATTTAATTTAACTATGGTTACATGGATTCCGGTGCAAAAAGTGAATTGAAAATTCATAAATATTATTTTATTGGTTTAGCTATTATTTTATTATTTCCTTAGGATGCCCATTTTAGACCTCAAAATTCCCCTAATGATCCTCTTTCCTCCAATTTCCTGGAAGAGGAGTATCCATGGGTTTGAAACTCTCCATGTGAAACTTACCCAGTATCTCCTTTGCATACTTTCCTTGAGACACAAAAATTTCACCATGCCGCTACCATATTTCCAATCCAAGGAAATAATGAAGGAGTCTAATGTCCTTCATTTCGAACTCCCTTGCAAGATCCTCCTTGCATGAGTGTATCAACTGCTCGTCACTAGTCAAAATTATATCATCAGCATAAAGAAAAATAATCAATAGCTTACCCTCAACCACAATCTAGTATAGGTTTGCATCTACTTCACTTTTGGTGAATCCCAGTCTGGTGAAATAGTTGTCTATCAAAGTGTACCAAGCATGGGGTGCTTGCTTCAGCCCATACAGTTCTCTTTTGAGTCCGCACACATGTGACTCACTGTTGAATATCTCGAAACCTTCAGGATTTTCTATGTACACCTCTTCCTCAATGATTCCATTGAGAAACACAGTTTTGACATCCATCTGATCAATGTGCCAGCCCATCTGCACTGAGAGTGTGAGGATGGATCTTATGGAAGAGTACCTTGCAATAGGTGCAAAAATCTCATCATAATCTATCCCATCGATCTGTGAGAATCCCGAGGCCACAAATATGGCCTTGTATTTCTCCACAATTCCATTAGCAGCTTTCTTTACCTTGTTGATCGATCTTGATCCAACCATTGATTTGTCAACTGGTCTTGGTACTATCTCCCATGCATTTTTCTTGACAATGGATTCATACTCCTCCACCATTGCATCAACCCAATTTGGTTGCTGAACTTCTTCCTGAAAGGAAGATGGTTCAGTCACAATACATTTTCTCATAAGAGCCATGTATCTAGTAAATCAGTCAGGAGACTGTCTCTGTCTGCACTGCGAAGTAGGAGCTCCTACATTCTACGCAGCATCAAGTCTCAATATATCATTTTACATGTTGTGCCTTCTTCCATTTCTAATGGATGGATTTTCATGAGTGCTTTCCTCCACTTCATGAAACTTCTCATGTGGCTGATCCACATCTTGAGGCTCATCCTTGGGAACCAACAGTTCCTCCTCTATATGCAAGTCTAGCTCCCTCTTAAGGGACAACCGCATGGCTTTCTCCTCATCAAATTTTATATCCTCTCGCACAGTAGTCATTCTTTTGTTTTAAAAATACACATGATAATTATGGGGTGTTTCAATTTACCCCACAAAAATCCTGATGTCAATTGTTGGTTCTAGCTACTTCCTCTCATCCTTAGTCACATGCACATAAATAGATGAGCGAAAAAACTTAAAGCGTGAAACATCAGGTTTCTTACCAGTGAAAGCCTCTTCAGGTGTACTCATGCGAAGTATCCTATGAGGACAATGGTTTTGCACAAATACCACAGTGTTGCATGCTTCCATCCACAAATGCATCGGTAGGCCTTGATCATGAAACATCGCTCTTGCTGCACCCACAATGGTTTTGTTCTTTATTTTAGCGACCCCATTCTGAATTAGGTTATGAGGCGCCATCAGTTCTCTTCGAATTCCTTATTCTCTGTAGAGGTTCTTGAATTAGTTAGAGATTTATTCTCCACCATTGTCTCTCCTAAGAGTATTCACTTTCTTCCCTAACTCTTTCTCCACCAATGCCTTAAACTCAAGAAACATAAAGAATGTCTCATCTTTCTTCTGCATGAAGAAGATCCAACACTTACAAGAAAATTCTTCAAAAAATATTACATAGTACTTATGTTTTTCTATCGAAGCAATAGAGAATGGTCCACACACATCTGTATGAACTCTCTCAAGGATCCCCGAAGCTCGATTCTGCTTCTCATGAAAGGGGGCCTTTACATATTCTCCCATAGTACATCCCTTGCATGTGTCTCACTACGCAAGTGTACCCTTGGAAAGACCAGTAGAAATCTACTGCATGACTTTCAAGGCTCCATGGTGAAGATGGCCCAATCTCCTGTGCCATAATTCGCCCTTATCCCGGCTCACCACTTGATCTGTCTTGCCCATCAGTGTTGCACAGTCATCTACCTCCATCATGTAGATATTCTTAACTCGAATCCCTATCCTCTTGGATTTTCCTATTATTTTATGTCGCATGAAAGATTTTCCTTCACTAAAAGCAGCATAATAGCCTCTATCCTCCAACATTATGACTAAGACTAAATTTTTCTTCAAACTTGGTACATGCATTACATGTTTTAATTCAACAGGTTTACCTAAGTCCCTCTAAAAGGTAATGGTACCAATCCCAGTAGGACTATAACGCTTGTATTCACCCATCTCAATATGCATCTGGAGATCCTTCTCCTCCAAGTCACTGAAAAGTTCCTTATCTCCCATCATGTGATAGGAAGCGCTACTATCCAAATACCACACAGATCCCAATGCACTTGACACCATGCATGCTATTAATGAGAAGTCAAGCTCAAATTGCGAGGCAAGAGCCTCACCAACTGAAAATCCTCTAGCATTTTTTTCCTTTTTCTTTTTTGGAAAGTTAGTAGGAAAATGTTCATGCTCGTAACAGTGAAAATATTTCACCTTGGACATGTCCTGCTTCTTGCCATTCTTGGACTTAGATTTGGAATGGAATTTCTTCCGCTTCCCATTATTTCCCTTGGTAGCCAAAGAAAAATCCTCTTCATCTTCATTCTTAGATGAAGATCCATCTCTGGTGTTCCCTCTGAACTCCTCCTGCACCAAATCCAACCACAGTCGTTCCAAATCTGGCAATTTTTCCTTTCCATTAATAGAGTCTTGATAATTGTGCCAACTCTTGGGAAGTCCTAGGAGAGCCAAACTCACCAAATCATCATCACCTACTATTATACCAACGCTCCCTAGTTCATCCTGACATTGGACAAACTTTGTTAGATATTTTTGTATGGATTCGCCCTTCTCCATCGTGATCTTCCTGGGTTTATCTTTGAGCGCAAATTTCCTTTGGTCGTTGCTCCTTTGGAATAGATCCATTGAAGCCTTCCACATTGCATATGGTGTGGCTTTCCCATGGAGGTTTGAGACAATGTGGTCTCTTACTACCTCCAACAATATCCTCCTCGCCTTTTCCACTTTCTTTTGCCATGCATCAAGATTGGCAGAATCTGCCACAATGGGTTTAGGAACATCATTGTCGATGAATTCCTTCAATCCATTTTCATCGAGTACTGCCTCCATCCTATCCTTCCAAGAAATATAGTTTGAGCTGCCCTTGAGTGAATGCTCCAACCTAAAGCCATTTAAATCCATTTCGATCTTCAATTAGTTGTAGCACCAAGAAAGCCTTTCTGCAAATTTGAATTCTATCCAATCACAAACTCAACTCTTGCTTCACTTCTGCAATTTCCTGTGCTCCGATACCATGTAGAAATTATACAACATGCATTTATATATTGGATTGACCTGATCTAAAAATTTAATAGAGTTAAATACTGAATCGCTTCTACAAGTCTTTTGCGAAATTAAAAACACAATCATTAATCACATGAAGTAAATAAGAATCAAATCACACACAACAAAGATAATTTCCCAAGGAAAGCTTGCTGTTCAAAACCCCACTATCCTTTATTATATATTTAGCATGGATCATGAAACAAGTACATAAAAAAATCTTCTCACAAGAGCCCTCCAGTACTCAGATAATTTTCTCACACTGTTATGAAAAAAACTGACCAACACATAGCCAATTTTCTCCCTCTAGACAACTTGCCTTGCTTGCGCAATCCCTGATGAATGCAATCCCTAAAAAATAGTAATTATTTTCTTCCTTGACTATGAAACTATCATGGGCACTCCAATGGGTGTTTGGTTGCATGTATGCAACCCAATAATCCTACACTTGATAGTCAATTCCCCTTTCACCTAGATCTCAACTGGGTCTCCTCTGGATCTGACATGCAAGCAACTAATAATAGTAAATCCTCAGTTTCATGTGAGATCATTGATTGTGAATTAATCACTTGATCTCTCACTAGTGTATCTTGAGTTACAACTAGCACAATTGAGTTTAACACGCTTAACTAATTTAAACTTATTACAACCTTCATTAAATAATGCACCACTCCACTTCAAACTCTGTTACAACTAGAATTACTCTACATGCCTCACCAACTACCTCTAACTCGAAATCCACTAGATAACTGAGTTTATTGCTCCCATTTAACTATTTCAACTTATCGTTGATAATATATTACAGTTTATTGTCCATCTTAATTAATGGATAACTAAAATAGACATGCACCCAAAAATAGCACTGTGGGCCCCACCGTAGTGTAGGTGCTTAATGCACAAGGCGTGGGTGCTAAAATTTTCTTGTTAAATGTCAACACTTTAAACTTTCCAGATCTATCGAAATTGATGAATGATATTATTCGGTATAGTCCAACTTGGCCTCTGGTCCCTACTAAACTTTCCTCACACATTCCAAAGTTTGAAGGGAAGATCGGTGAGGATCCGGTTGACCATGTCACCACTTTCCATTTATGGTGTTTGTCAAACTCCCTTATCGACGATTCAATTAGGCTGCGGTTATTTCAAATAACCCTAACTGGGAACACTGCAAAATGGTACATTGAGTTGACAGGGGGTAGTTTTTCTACTTTTGGTGAGTTGGCTACTACGTTTCTAGACCATTTTTAATTGTCTATCTGTTACGATGTCAGGACTGATCTCTTGAACAATTTCTAGTAGTAGATGGCAACTCAAATTTCTGATGATATTCAGGACTAGAGGAGAAGGAAGAAGCTCCTTAAAGCCAAAATTCCAAATGAGTTCCTTCTTGAATGGTTTCTTAAATCTCTGCAGCCAAAAATCTCAAAGGATGTATCCATTTCAGGGGAATTTTCTAAGGACCAGGCTATGTTTACAACTAGAACTGATCTATTATTAGTTTGGGGTCCTTAATAAGATTTTGCTAGATCCTCCTCATTCCAAGCTATATTTAGCCAAAAAAAAGCATGGTCCTCATGCTGACAGACTTAATGGTACAATCGATAGTGGTATGAATAACCTGCTAAATCAATTGCAGCAGTTCTCTATACAATATGCTCCTTCTGGTCAGGCTACAATGTTGGTGTCAACTCCTTCTCAGACCTTGACTATTAATGTCATTTAGGCTTCAAACCCTAAAGGAAATCAACAATCTGATGGGAAGAAGAAGAGACGGTATAATAAGAAGAAAGACAAGGATGGGAAGGGAAATGAGAACAAATCCAATGATCGTGTTGGAGAGGGTAAGAGAGATAATAAGAAGAAGGTTAAGTTTCGATGCAAAATATGCACTAGAGACCATCTTACTCACTTCTACTTGAAAATTCAGGATGCTCAGCGCTTGTTAGCTCAGTAAGGTTCTTATAGCTACCAGGATTACTGACAAACCCTTTTCCCTAAGGGCAGGAACTGCTTGCTGGCATGAATGCTAATACTGGAGCTCCCTTTGGGGCCAACTAGGAAGGGAAAAATTCATCCAATGTATGTATGATGAGTGCTCATGCAGATATCGCTACAAGATCTTCTGATTATGGTGAAGATGAGTCTTCAAAAGCTAAAGGTGCTCCTAATAATGTTGATCCACTCCATATTGAGAGGCCTGTAGTTGATCCTATACCTCAGATGTCGAAAGGGTCTACAAAGTGTACGATGATCAATCCTAATGCCAAGGCTATGCAAAACTACTCGATTGTAGAATATCTAGCTCAAAATTGTTGTGCTATCTATACGTTAGAGGTAATCTAGTCGTGCCTTGCACAAAGGAGTTCATTTCTCACTGCCATTGGGGTTGCTGATCCAAAAAATTCTCTTATGATCGCATTTGATATGTTGACTTTCAAAAAGATAATTCCTCATCATATGGATTTTCAGATTATGTCTACGTATCAGAAGATAAATATCTTTTGAACATTAGTCGATGAGGGTGATTCCACGTCTGTGATTTCTATCTCATGTTAGAAGGCTATTGGATCTCCTTCAATTGTCCCTTCAGATACTCTTTCGACTATGTTTGATGGTTATTTTCACAGGCTACATGGTATTGTTCCAGCTTTACCCATCTATGTTGGGGGTAAAACTATTAATATCGAGGTCAAGATAGTTGATGCAAATATAGACTACAACCTTCTGTTGGGGCGAAACTGGATTTATGAGATGTATGCTATTGCTTCCTCACTATTTCACATTTTATGTTTTCCCCACGAAGGGAGGATTGTCACTGTTGATCAGATGGACTATTCTCCTATATATCTGAATGCTTCTGCTAACTCAACTATGCCCTTGGTGAATGATTCCAGGCAACCTATTGAGAATTTGGGGGTTGGAATGTATACATCGTTGATGGGTACTTTTGATCTTCTGCCTCCTTCGGTTCATATTCATGCTATCTCATCCTACAGGGTTCCTAATCAAAGAGATTTCTTTCGATCTCATTATTTTTCGGAGTCTTCGACCATGCCTTCTCCTACCTACACATTAGAGGAATTTCAAGTGGGTGGAATGGAATTTCCTATGTTTTCAACTCATATTTCCTATCAATCTATTGTTGACCGTGCAGACTCCATTCTAGTTTCTCTTTCATCGGAGGAGTTGGATGGAGATGTGGCTACAGCTTGGAATCTTAGTTCATCTTCTGCTCAGGACTACCTTGATACCACTCTTCCATCTAAAGAGGCCATCCTTGAAGCAATGAATGATGTGGAAAGACCCTGGGATGATTTGCATCATCGATCCTATTTATACTAGACTTGTGATAAGTTGAAACAAGTATGTCTAGTATTTAGCCTTCTGGTCCTGTTCACCGAGTCTTGAACCCCTTAGCACTAGCATATTTTTTTGCTGAAGAGAACATGGTTGTCATTTCTACTACTACCCTGGTGAACATCTCTAGATCCCAAAATTATTGAGAATGTCTTCATTGGAGCTTAATGTTCCCATGAAGAGATTCAGACTTACACTGATATCTTTCAAGAATTTTGGGATGTGTTTGCTTGATCTTATGAGGAAATTCCTGGTATAGATCCATCTATTGTCTAGCATAAGATCAAGACTTATGAAAACGCTAAGCCTATTCAGCAGAAGCTTCATCTGGTCAACCTTAGGAAGGTTGGAACTGTCAAAGTTGAGGTTGAGAAGCTGCTAAAGGCAGGCTTCATATTCCCCATTCCATTGACTGAGTGGGTTTCGAATCTAGTTCTTGTGGAAAAAAAACAAGGAACGATCCAAGTTTGCATCGATTTCAGGGATTTGAATAAGGCATGTACTAACGATAATTACCACACACCATTTACAGATTAATTTATTGATGAGTGTGCGGGGAATGACATTTTCTCCTTCATGGATGGTTTCTCGGGATATAATCAGATTACTATCCATCCTGAACATAGCATAAGACTAATTTTATTTTCCCCTGGGGTACTTTTGCTTACAAAAAGAATCCTTTTTGTCTTAAAAATGCTAGAGTTACCTTTCAGTGCGCTATGTCTTATGCCTTCCACGACATCAAGAATATTTGGATGATTTATTTTCTTATTCTTGTAAGAGAATTGATCATCCTTCACACCTTCGTCAATTTTTTGAATGGTGTCATTATTACAAAATTTGATTGAACCCTAATAAGTGAATTTTCACTGTCACATCCAGACAGTTTTTGCGATTCATTGTGTCTATGGAAGGGATTTGGGTAGATCCCTTCAAGGTTGAGGCAATACTTTAGTTACCTCCCCTGTCTTCAATTCGTCAACTTCAAAGTCTAAAATGTAAAGCCAATTTCCTACAGAGATTTATCGTGAATTATGCTGAGGTTATAAATGGATTTATGAGGTTTTTAAAGATAGGAGTCCCATGCTTCTAGGATGACTTTGTTGAACGTTGGTTTGCTGCCTTGAAAAAGGCATTGACCTCTACTCCATTATTGAGTCCACCCGATTATAGCATATATTTCCTCTTGTATCTCGCTGCAGCAGAATATACCATTGGTATGGTTCTAGTTCAGGAAGATGATGCTCTCTGTGAGCATGTTGTTTACTACCTTAGACAAGGCTTGGTGGATCCTGAACTCCAGTATTCTCCAATTGAGAAACAAGATTTGGCAGTTATCCATGTTCTCCAGCGGCTCAGGTATTATATCCTTCTTCACAAAACTTATGTTCTGGCAACAGTTAATGGATTTCAATTTGTTCTCAGTAGGCGAGTGATTGGGGGAAAATACAATCGATGTATTTTCATTCTGCAAGAGTTTGATCTCGAATTCCTGTCTACCAAATCTAAGAAGTATTGGGTATTTTCGAAGTTGATTTCTGAGTTTCCTTTTGGAGATGAGATTTCTTATTAAGAGTCATTCCCTAATGAACATCTTTCCTCATTTCTTCATAGGATCCTTGGTATGGAGATCTCATTTTTTATCTCCAGATTGCGAATTTTCCCTTAGCTTTTTTGAAAGACGAGCATCGAAAGTTGGGTCACTTGGCTAAAAGTTATTTGATTATTGGTGCCACTGTATCGTCGCGGGGTCGATTCGATCCTTAGAGGATGCTTAACTCTTGAATAAGTTGAGGTTGTGCTGAATGATTGCCACAATGGATCTTGTGGTGCTCATTTATCTAGGCTTGCTACAACCCAAAAAAATGTTGCATGCAGGATACTTTTCACCCTCAATTTCCAAAGACTGTGTTGAGGTGGTCAAAAAGTGTCATCCATGTCAATTCTATACTTGGAAGATGCATGCTCATCCAGCTCCGCTCTTTCTTGTCATCATTGTTGGTCCATTCACAAAGTGGGGTATTAATTATACTACTTGTAACCCACCTTTGGCAAAGGGTCATAAGTACATTATTGCAGCAGTAGACTACTTTACGAAGTGGGTTGAGGCTATGCCTATTTTTGCAAAGAATTGTGAGACAAAATCCCTGCTTCTATTCAACCAAGTCATTTATTTCTTTGGTATCTCCAAGGAGATTATGACTGACCATGGAAGTCATTTTCAGAATTGTATGATGGTTGAATTGGATATTGGATATCAAATTGGTTTTCGGTAGGAGCATTCATCTTTATACTATCCTTAGGCCAATGCACAGGTTGAAACCATAAAGAAGTCCATGAAGACTATCCTTCAATGGAAAATTGATAAAGCTAGACCCAATTGTCATGTCATTTTGTACCATGCACTTTGGGCATACCGGATGTCTGTAAATACTACAACCAGTTTCACTCTGTTTCAACTAGTTTATGGGTTGGAGTCTATATTTCCAGTTCAATGTGAAATTCTTTCCCTTAATTTGGCAGTTGAGCTTCTTCCTGACACTTCTAGTAGCGAAGAACACCTTTTCCATCTAGAACATCTTGATGAGCAGTGCCGAGATGAAGCTACGATGGATGAGGCTCATAAGAAATGAATGAATGTTCAATATGATAAGACGGTCACGCCTCGATTTTTCTCTGAGGGTGACCTTGTCTTGGTTTATACCCAAGAGAAGGATGCCTAGGGGACAGGCAAGTTAAAATCCATGTGGTATGGCCCCTTTATTGTTAATAAGGTCCTGAATAAGGGAGCTTATGCCTTGGTTGATTTTGATGGAAACGAGTTGGCGGAGCCTAGAAATGGGCTCTATCTAAAGAAGTATTATGCCTAGGCTTTAGCCTAGCATTTTCTTTGTTGTATAGATTGTATTTTTTTACATGTCTGTTTATCTATTTTTGGTGTGACTTTGATGATTTTGATCTGTTGTGGCAGGTTTTATTGAATGAAATGATTCATTTTGGCTTTGTCGATGGTGCTAGTAGACATACCCAGAACCTTGCTTCCACAGCTTGGGTAATTCACTATCAATCTAGTCAGTTGTTAGTCTCAAGGGGTGTATGCATTGGTCCTGCTTCAAAAAATGTGGTAGAATACACTGTGTTAGCCTCCTATATCAATAGGTTTCATCTTTCATGATTGTCTTGATGGAAGTGTGGAATATGTTCAAACCTTCTTACTTGAGCAAAGGTGTTCCATATTCTGAAAAAACCAAAAAATCAAAAAATTTAAAAAATGTAAAGAGGGTATACCCTAAAAGAAAAATCAAAGGGTAAAAAGAATAAAAATGGTCAAAAAAGAGAAAGAAATGACCCCCAAGCAAAAATAGACCAAGGAAAGTGTGCAAGTCTAAATGCCACTACTTTTTCATCTATTGTAATAAAATAATTGTGTGCAGCTTGTGAAACTTTTGCCACAATTCATGAATAAGTCAAACTGTTTAAAATTGGCTTAGTCATATTTCAATTTCATGTCTTAGATTAGAGAATAAATATCTAGCCAAACAGTTTAATCTTGGCAGATAAGTAGCTAGGTAGAGTGAATAAAAGGTGCTCAACAGTTTAATCTGAGCCCTTGCATGTAATAAGGGTAGAAATAGATAGATTCATCATGTAAAAAGAAAAAGATTGAAAGGGGTTTGCAAGTCTAAATGCACCCTAATAAAGAAGACAAAATGGTAGTACTAAGTAGATAGGGTAGGTAGATGGTGCTACAAAAGTGTTATCTGATGAATGGTGCTGCTACATGTTGGTTAATCATTTACTTTCATCACAAGTACTAAAGCAGGAAATACACTGGAAAATCACAGCAAGCAAAGTCAAATTCATTAACCTCCCTCATCATTTTTTTTCCCTCAAGAGTTTTACTAATTTCCCCCAAAAAAGTACTAAGGTAATTGGAGATCAAAGGGGCTCAAGGCATTTCCTTGACTTCTGGAGGGACCGGACCCTCGGCCTAATGATCAAAAGACCTAAGCACTTGAAATAATCCATCATTGATTATCTTCCATCTTTAACTTTTTCCTAAGTAAAATCCTATTTTACTTAGGAAACTGATGCAACATTCCATAAAATTCCTCAAAACAACTTGTTATTCTAAGTTTAAGTGTTGAAGATAAAATGTTGCAATTTACTTCACAAGTTATCACTTTCTTAGATGTACAAAGATGTTTTGATTTTCCTTGTCCTTTACCATATTAACATTTAATTTTACTATATTAAATCCCTAGTGAAATCCCTTTTCCTAAGTATATAACTCCCTTTTCTATAAATATCCCCAAAACCCTTTATTATAATGTTTTACCAAAGTATTATGTCCCCGCACATTGAAAATAAAACCCCGTCTTATAAACCCTTTGGTGAAATATATCTTTATAACATTAATCCCGCCCTTATGATGAAAAAATTGTATTAATTAATTCATCATATAATAAAAATATAAAACGTTAGACATACAATATGTGTGTTTAATACCAAAAACGCCAATAAAACTTTGCGAAAAGTTTCGCGCCACCGTGGACCGTCCACGTGGCATTCCACCTAAGCAAACCCCCGCCACAACCCCTTTCTTTGGCATACAGGATTAATTAAGTCGCCTGGACTAATTAATAACTATCTCCGCCTATTAAAAAGCCCCGGAGCAATTAAAAAACATGTAAAAGTGTTTAAATGTACAACGGGGCCCACACGAAACCTCCGCTCATCTTCCCATCACGCTAGCCGTTGCATCAGCCTCCCGCAGATCAACGGCCAGCGTTGATCCCGCTGCCCATCCCTTGTCGGCATGTTAACCAGCGGGGGATGGTTGGTTTCAGAATAGTCAACCATCCACGTGGCGACTATCCTATGGAATCGCTCCCCCCGCGATGAATACCGCCCTCGACCAAAGGCGGTGCGGGCACTTCCCGCTTACCACTTACCGCCCGACTCTGCACACGTCATCCCGTACTACCATGACGTCACACCTCGAAAAAAACAAAAAACCCTTTTAACTTGTAAATAAGCCATTTTTCGTGTTTTTTAGTCATTTTCATTATTCTGAGAAGAACGTTGCTCCCGCTGCGATTTTCAAAATTTCCGCTGTAATTGACCATTTCGCCCCAAAATTCTGCTGCGCCCGTGTTGAAGAACGTTCCGCCATTGCCTGTTACCTGTTAGAGAACCAGTTTCCGTCTAAAAACAGGTATTTATCCTTTACGCCCCGACTGCACGAAAAACTCAGTTTCCTTTGTTTTTTTCGCTGAAAAAGTGGTTAAAAATCATCGCTGAGGCCTCCCTGAAGATTTTAAACCTGTGAAATTGCCCCCCAAACCTGCAAATTGTTCCAATTTCCTCCATTTCAGATATCCCGTCTGGTCTGTAAGAAAAAAAACAAAAACCTCCATTTTGAATCCACAAGAACCAAAATGGAGGTCCCGGCAGCTCTTAATATCACTCCATTGAATGCTCCTCACCGTGAATTGGACTATTTAACTTTGATAGATGAGGATTTCCAAATTAAAGACCTGCGTTTTGATGAAAGTCCCCTATTGAACTATTTTCGCTGCAGAGACGAATACTCAAAGGGGCAAGATCTTATAGGGTTGTGGGAATCCAATCTCCCAAGGTATCTCATCCCCTCAGTCATTATTTTCCCAGAAATTGTCCACTATTGCCATTCTAACTATGATCCAACTCAAAGAGTAGTAATTTCCCCTAACCAGAATGTCCTTTTCCCAATTACTGCTCAGTCTAACACAGTAAAGAACAATCAAAGAGTATCAGGATTAAAGAGTATCAGTGGTTAAAGTGTATTAGGTAAAAATCAGAGTGAAAGTAAAAATGAAGTTACAGAGCGGTCAAAGGTAAAACAGTAAAAGTAATTACAGAGGCAGTAAAATGGTAAAAAGAGATGAAAATACTTTCACCAACATTGAAGTTTATCTAAAGTGAAAGTAAAACAGTCAAAGGAACAAAAAGTGAAAAGATGAAAAATACAACAAGAAGGAACATTTTTGCAGAAATTGCATATTTTAGTCATAGTTTTGCAGAAACTATTGTGATCAATAAAAGATGAATTTTACAAAACTGAAGGAGGTTTATGTTCTTAAGAGGACCATCTACAAAAACCTCTCTTACTTTTCTAACAGCTATTATGGTTTTGGAAATATTAAACAAAGTTGGAAAGCACTTTTTGCAGAAAATTACAGTCAAGTCATCATTTTGCAGAGAATCTTGTGGCAAATTAGAAATACATTTTACAAAACTGAAGGAGGTTTTTGTTCCTAAGAGACCCATCTACAAAAACCTATCTCAGTTTTTGCACAGTAGTTTTATAATGAGAGATACATGCGCATCTTTACAGGCCATTTTTCAGACTCTGTAAAACTCTATTTTACACATATTTTTTACAGAGAATATTATGCACAGCTGGAGAGGAATTTTAGGAAAGTGAAAGAGGTTTATCTCACCAACATATTTATCCACAATAACCTCTTTCACTTTTTACATATCTATTACGGATTGAGAAATAAGAAGATATCATTGGACCCCAAGTTTGCAGAATTGTTGGAGCAGATTGCACAAAGAAAGGAAGCAGTTAGTGACTTGGATGCCTCATCATCAAATAAGATTTGGATCAAATTCGAATTATCCTCTTTGTCATCACCTATCCATCAAAAATAGTGCCAAATAGTTTGAGTGTCCTTTAATTTAGTTCTATTTATGTAAATAGTTGGAGAGATTTGTGAACCAATTTTGATATTTGTTTCAAGATATTTTAGTTTAGAATTTGTATAAATACTCCACTCTTGGAAGCATTTGGGGTGGATTCTATTACTCAGCTGTAACATTGAGGTTTTCGGAATAAAAAGCTTTTGGACAAATTTACTTGTGGCTTACTGGATGATGTTTTGAAGCACTGGACTTGTTGCAGGATTCATGTGTTGGACTTCAGTTCAATAAGTTTTCCAACCCGTGTGTTTAAATTTTATATTAGTTTATGCTATCATCATATCCGTTTCTGAATAGTTTACATAAAGGATTGAAACAGAATTTGCTTAATTGTACTCTGTTTTCAAATGTGATTATTCTCGATGTTTTCTTCTGGATTAGTTATAAGCATGAATTCTTAATTGCTCATGTTTTGCTGATTCAATATTGTTGATTACCGTAACAAAGAATCCTTCATTGCTCTTTGCTTGTAATCATTTCTCTTCTTCCTCTTGAATATGGTGAAAGATTCTTAGTTGCCTTTCATCCCTTCAAGACCATCCATCCACTTTAAATTTTAAGGATTGTTCTCCGTCTAGCTATCTTGCCCTGTAATACCATCTTGTGTTCAGAAAAGAAATCCAGTAAAGCCATCCTTAGACTCCATAGCCCAATGGACTGAAAGCCCTCAACCTTGCCCTTAGTTTGTGGATTCCACCATTTTCTCAAAACAAACTTTGCATCTATAACTAGCCTAAAATCATTCAAAAACAAAGATAAATCATAAAGAGAGAGCCCTCTCTGGATGTAGATTGGCTAGATTCTGCATCTAAAAGATTGGTTTGTGGTTACCTCGGGTATACTTTCCTCTTACACAACTTCTAGGAAAACCTGAGTGATAACATAGTGGCGACCATACTGGGGACCCTGAATCATTTTATTGATACTATTGTTTGATTTATAATCTACAGACAGAGTCTGAAAATCAGCCAGGAAGCCTTTGAAATTGCTTTTGCTATGCAATTGCAAAAGTAAATAAATGCTGTTTCAGTCTATCTTTGATTTAGCTTATAAATTGAATCTTAGTTTCAAATTTTTCAATCAGAATCTCTAGTTTAAACAGATCTTTGAGGAAATCTTAATCACATATCAGTATTTCTTAAAGAATTTGTAGAAGTTGTATTTGTTTTTCAAGTAAAACCCAAAATTCAAAAACACATATTCTAAGAAAACTGGCTTCAGAAAGGATTCGACATACTAGGTCAAACCCTGACCCAAATCCACCACCAATTTTTGAAAATCCAAATCTGATCCCTAGGATTCTTAGAAGACAAGGAAGTCAAGAGAGTTCTGAAAGAGGAAGTCAGGAAAATACAGGTAGTTCTAGACCACTCTCTAGATCTGCATCTTGTCCTGTGAAAATTATTTATATTGACGACGTTCCTTTTGACGCGAGATTTGAAACATCTTTGTTTGTAAATTTTTCTGAGACTGAATTATCTAGGTTGATTCCAGATCCTTGGTTCATTGAAGAATTGCAATATAGATTTGTTTCGCATCATCTTGACAGAGAATTTCATAACTCCATTCAATCCGAGCAAGCCTTTGAAGAAAGCTCAAACATTTCTGTAATAACTGAAGCATCTCCGAACTCAGCCACTTTTCAAACACCTGTCAGACCTCCATCTCCACCTGTTAGACCTCCATCTCCTCCTACTAGACCGGCTACTCTTGTTACTCCACTTTATCTTCCAATGGCCAATCGATATGCCCCTTTAATATTACCAGCCAACCTTCCAGCTTTACCACCAGACTACCAAAGTAAGATCACACCTTTTGACGGATCAGGCACCTACACAGCTCAACAACACACCAAAAGGATGACAGATTACTTTGAGTTTTATGAGATTGATACTGATGATATCCGTATGAGAATTTTTGTACAAAGTCTTACCGGAGAAGTTAGAACTTGGTTTAGGGCTCTCACCCCGAACAGTATTGCTGACCTAGAAGCTTTGTATAGGGCATTTTTGAACAGATGGGAGAAAAAGAATGATCCTCTCCAGATCTTATCAGAATTTGAAAAATTAAGAAGAAGACCAAATGAAACCGTACCAGATTACATCATTAGATTTAATGAATCATATCATGCAGTTCCTCTGAATCTAAGACCCCCACCTAATAACGTGTTGGTCAAATTCCCAGACGGTTTTGACTCTGAAATAGCTTATTCTCTTAGGGAAAGAGCTCCACAAACACCAGAGGAAATGCAGAGCATAGTGGTGAGCGTAGAAGCAAATCTGATAGAAAAACGAGCCAGAGAAAGAGCAGAGAGAAGAATGCCTATGAAGGAAGAACCTTCAGCTTTTGAAAAGAAGCTGGATGTAATCATTAAAGGTATGGAAAGATTAGGTGATAGAGTGGAAACCATTGAAAGAAAGTCTGCTACTGATAACCATAATGTTGCAAGAAACCCAAACTTTAGGAGGAATCTGAACCAAAATATTGGAAAGAATATCCCTGATCAAAACATTAGACCACCTTTCCAAGAAAACTTTGTTGAAGGTTCGACCTCAGAAGGACCTACAGAAGATGTAGAAATAAACAATGTCAATGTGGACAAAGATGAATCAGAAATCTTCCTATCTCAGGATGATCAAGAGAATCATATCCTTGAAACATTCCACACTCATTCAGGTGAGACTTTTGATTTCAAAGAAGGATATGACACAGCAATCTACGAGGTTCATAAGCAGTACAACTTGAGAAGTAGACGGATAGATGTACCAGAGAAAAATAAACAGAAAATCACAAAACAAAATGTCAAAGGAAAACAAAATACTTCCCCTGTACAAAACATTCCCCGAATACAAATTTTGCCTAGGATAACTCCTAGTTTTTCAAATCCAATAATTGAAGATGTCTCTGACAACCAACTAATTGACAAACAGCAATCTAATACATCTCCTCAAGTAGGAACTGTAGAAGAAACAGTGGAAGTTAGTCCCGAAACATCTTCAAAGCAAAACTTCATTCATGAAAAAGAGAAAAACATTGAAGATCCAGTAAACCGAGAAAATCCAACTGTGCAAAACGTTAAAGCTCAAACAGAAAAACCCTTTAATCTAGAAGCTGAAATAGGCAAACTCAAGATAGTTGTTCCTTTATCAGAATTGGCTAAACATGATGTCTATAGGAATCAGATTTCCAAGTCTTTAAACATTAACATTACTGGATTGGATGATTCAGTAAACATTCTTGATGATCAACCCAAACTTCTTTTTGGCCCCGAGGTTAATGGCAAACCAGAAAGTGGAGGAACTCCTCCATTTTATGTAAGCTTGAATGTTCATGACAAGATACTCCATAATGCAATGCTTGATTCTGGAGCATCTCACAATTTGATGCCAAAAGCAGTAATGGAAAGATTGAATCTGGATATTACTAGACCATACAAAGATTTGTTTTCATTTGATTCCAGTCAGGTAAAATGTTTAGGTTTAATTAAAGATCTGTGTGTCACTTTGGTCCAATACCCTGCTAAGTCTGTTTTAATGGACATAGTAGTCGCTGATATTCCACCCAAATATGGTATGTTATTATCTAGGTCTTGGGGTGCTAAACTCGGAGGATCTATTCAATTAGATATGTCTTATGCAACTATTTCAGTATTTGGTCAGCCTAAAAGATTATATAGAGAAACTTTGATGAAGTACTTAGTGAGTAGCCATGAGAAGCCTGAAAACTTCCCTGTTTATTCTGTACATTCCGACATGGATTCTTTTATTTTATACAATGCTGAGTCAGATCTTCCTACTGAAATAGGAGCTCCTGAAAAGGAAATCATAAACAAAACCACTGTCAAAATTGAAGAAATATCTGAAAACAAAGAAACACCAGATGACCAAGAAAAACCCGAAACAACTAAACAACTAGCTCTTGTCAGAAAATCTATTAAAACAATTGATGAAGATTACGAACATGAAATTCTATGGCATTTAGAGTTTGATGGCTCAGTAAACAGACTAGGTGCAGGAGCTGGAATTTGGTTACACAATATAGAGAACAATCATGCAGAGGGTCATGCTTATAGGTTAAATTTCAAATGCACTAACAACATGGCAGAGTATGAAGCTCTTTTATTGGGGCTTAAACATGTCAAGAAGTTAGGAGGCATCAGGGTATCAATCATAGGCGATTCTGAACTAATTATCCAACAAATTAAAGGAGAATGTGCAACAAAGGACATGAGACTGAAACAATACCGAGAGACACTTGTTGAGATTCTCAACACATTTCTACAAGCCCAACTTGCCAAGATTCCCAGGAAACAAAACTTGCATGCTCACAGTTTAGCAATGTTTGCTAGTACATGTAAGTTGCCTTTTGAACCTAATCATCAGTTTTCAGCTGAGATAAGACACAGGCCTGCAATACCCGACAATGTTTTGAATTGGCAAGTATTTGTGAATAACCATCAAATCAATAGTTGTTTGACACTTCAGAATGAGTTTTCTAACTGTAATATAGATGAAGACATGACTGCTGATAAAATTGATCTAGAAAAAGAACAAAAAATGGAAATTTCAAGAGAAAATGCAAGTCATATGCTGCATCCAACCGCATTCACTGAAAAAGACATGCAAAATTTGAAACAAATGGAGTTTGATGAAGTCGTAGATGAAACAGAAATCATCAATTTAAAAGATAATCAATTACCCAAAGGATTAACACCTTTGGAAGATCTATTTGACTCAAATGATATTCCATTCAGACCTAAAATGAAACCTGTTAAAACCGATATGGAGGAATGCAACTTAGGAACATCAGAACATCCAAAAATTGTTAAGTTGTCTAAATCTCTTCCAAAAGATCAGAAGGTAAAATATGTTGAACTATTAAAAGAATTCCAGGACGTCTTTGCTTGGAGTTATGAAGACCTCAAATCTTATGATACATCCATCATTCAACATACTATACCTTTGAAACCGGATCAGAAACCTTTCAAACAAAAGCTTAGGAGAATTAATCCTGTTTTATTACCCTCAATTGAAAAGGAAATCAAAAGAATGTTTGAAGCAGGGATTATATCTCCTATCAGATTTTCAGAATGGGTTTCTAACCTAGTACCAACCAGAAAAAAGACAGGAGAAATCAGACTGTGTGTTGATTTAAGGAATTTGAATAAAGTTTCTTTAAAAGATAACTATCCTCTACCTAAAATGGATCACATTCTGCAGAGGGTAGTGGGATCTTCGAGAATATCACTACTGGATGGATTTTCAGGGTACAACCAGATTCTGGTTCATCCTGATGATCAGGATAAAACAGCATTTACCACACCATGGGGTACGTTTAAATATGTCAAAATGCCATTTGGACTCAAGAATGCAGGAGCTACCTTTCAAAGAGCGATGGATATTGCTTTTGCTAAAGAGATACATGATTTTCTGGTTATTTACTTAGATGATTTGACCGTTTTCTCTAAAACAGATCAAGAACATTTAGGTCACCTAAGGCAAGTATTTATAAAGTGCAGAAAATATGGAATTTCTTTAAACCCGAAAAAGTCATTGTTTGGTTTGGAAGAAGGAAAGCTTTTAGGACATATCATTTCTAAAGATGGCATTAGGATTGATCCTGAAAGAATTCAAGCAATTTTTCAAATACCCCACCCCAGAAACATAAAAGAATTGCAAGCATTTATAGGAAAAATCAACTTCTTGAGAAGATTTATTTCTAGTCTAGCAGAATTACTTAGATTACTAACTAACATGTTGAGGAAAGATTCAAGCATTGACTGGACTGTAGAAGCCAAGCAATCATTCGAGGAAATTAAGATGGCTTTAACAAGGACACCAGTTCTGACCAGTTCTAAATTTGATAGAGACTTTATTATTTTTTCATTTGCTTCTGAACATACTGTTGCAGCTGTTTTACTTCAAAAAGATGACCAAGGGTGTGAAAAGCCAATAGCATTTTTTAGTAAAGCACTGAGGGATGCACCTCTAAAATACAATATTATGGAAAAACAGGCTTTTGCATTAGTAAAAGCAATCAAAGATTTTAGAGTTTACATATTATATTCTCACGTGATAGCATATGTGCCCAATGCAGTAGTTAAAGATATTTTGACTCAAGATGGCATTGAAGGTAAACGAGGTAAGTGGATAGCTACCATTTTGGAATATGATATTGAAATCAAGCCAACCAAACTGATAAAAGGCCAAGGCCTAGCACAACTTATGACAGTAACCAATTGCCAAGCCTTAGATATCAATGAACTGGATAACGAGCAGGAGATGGCGACTCCCCAGATCAGTCAAGCTTTCTTAGATTCACCCTGGTATACTGATATAATCCATGTTCTATTAAACCTGCAAGCTCCTCCAGGGTTGTCCAGAACTAAGCAAAGATTTTTAAAGATGACATCTTCGAAATATTGTATTTTAGATAGCACCTTATTTTGGAAGAATCACGAAGGAATTTTATTGAATTGTCTCTTAAAAGATGAAGCTGATAAAGTGCTTAATGAATTTCATGCAGGGGATTGTGGAGGACATCTTTACTGGAAATCTACTACAGACAAAATCTTAAGGGCTGGTTTTTACTGGCCAACATTATTTTCTGATGTAAAGAAATTTGTAACAAGCTGTCACAAATGTCAGATATTTGAGGGTAAAAGAAAGTTGTTACCCCTGCCTTTAAAACCAGTTTCCACAGAGAGACCCTTTCAACAATGGGGTTTAGATTTTATTGGAGAGATTCACCCCCCTTCTTCAGGACAACATAGATGGATTTTAACTGCTATAGACTATTTCACCAAATGGATTGAAGCCATCCCATGTAGATAGTCCAATGATTCTGTAATCATAGGGTTTCTTGAAACCAACATACTTTCAAGATTCGGATGTCCAGAAAAGATTATAACAGACAATGCTGCTGCATTTAAATCAAAGAAAATGATAAATTTCTGCCATAAATATCATATTACTCTAGGCCATTCAACAGCCTATTACCCCCCAGGTAATGGACTAGCAGAATCCTCCAATAAGAGTTTGATCAATATCATTAAAAAATTGTTGGAGGAGAATAAAAAGAACTGGCATAAGAAACTGACCTATGCATTATGGGCAGACAGACTTACAACCAAGAAATCCATTGGGACTAGTCCTTATGAATTGGTTTATGGTTTGGAGGCAAGATTCCCATCATCGTTAGGAATCCCTGTAATGAAATTACTTCAAGAGGCTCAAGTGGAGCCAAATGACATGCAAAGAAGAATTAATCAGACAATCCACCTACAACAAACCAGAGAAGAGGTATACCAAAGATCACAAGTCTTACAGGAAAAGCTAAAGAAAATGTTTGATAAAAGGACTAACGCAGAGGATTTTCAATTAGGAGACAAGGTCCTAAGATGGGATTCTAGAAGAGAAGAAAAAGGGAAACATGGGAAGTTTGATTTCTTGTGGAAAGGGCCTTATATCATCCATGCCTTGCAGGGGAACAATACTTATTTTTTGAAGGACTTGGACAATTCAGAAGTTGAAGAAGGACCAGTCAATGGTCGAATGCTTAAGCATTATTTTGATCCAATTTACTAGAATGTTTAGACATTCCTAACTTGTACATAATATATTGTTTGCTTGTTATATTTTTGTTAATGCAGTTTGGATTGGATGGTGACTTCTTGGAATTGAAGCCCGAAGTGAAGGCCCTAAGTTCCAAAAAAGTTTTACTATCATATGTAAATAAAGCTACCAGAAGAAGGAAAATTCCTTACTTTCAGTTTGAAGACATTCTGAGGCATCTGATCTACTGTTCTTGACTTTCCACAAGGAAAAGCCATCCCCAAGTGGAGCCAGTGTTAGCTTCCTATATCAATAGGTTTCATCTTTCATGATTGTCTTGATGGAAGTGTGGAATATGTTCAAACCTTCTTACTTGAGCAAAGGTGTTCCATATTCTTGAAAAACCAAAAATCAAAAAATTTAAAAAATGTAAAGAGGGTATACCCTAAAAAAAAAATCAAAGGGTAAAAAGAATAAAAATGGTCAAAAAAGAGAAAGAAATGAACCCCAAGCAAAAATAGACCAAGGAAAGTGTGCAAGTCTAAATGCCACTACTTTTTTCATCTATTGTAATAAAATAATTGTGTGCAGCTTGTGAAACTTTTGCCACAATTCATGAATAAGTCAAACTGTTTAAACTTGGCTTAGTCATATTTCAATTTCATGTTATAGATTAGAGAATAAATATCTAGCTAAACAGTTTAATCTTGGCAGATAAGTAGCTAGGTAGAGTGAATAAAAGGTGCTCAACAGTTTAATCTGAGCCCTTGGATGTAATAAGGGTAGAAATAGATAGATTCATCATGTAAAAGAAAAGATTGATCAGGGTTTGCAAGTCTAAATGCACCCTAATAAAGAAGACAAAATGGTAGTGTTAAGTAGATAGGGTAGGTAGATGGTGCTGCAAAGTGTTATCTGATGAATGGTGCTGCTACATGTTGGTTAATCATTTACTTTCATCACAAGTACTAAAGCAGAAAATACACTGGAAAATCACAGCAAGCAAAGTCAAATTCATTAACCTCCCTCATCATTTTTCCCCCTCAAGAGTTTTACTAATTTCCCCAAAAGTACTAAGGTAATTTGAGATCAAAGGGGCTCAAGGCATTTCCTTGACTTCTGGAGGGACCGGACCCTCGGCCTAATGATCAAAAGACCTAAGCACTTGAAATAATCCATCATTGGTTATCTTCCATTTTTAACTTTTCCTAAGTAAAATCCTATTTTACTTAGGAAACTGATGCAACATTCCATAAAATTCCTCAAAACAACTTGTTATTCTAAGTTTAAGTGTTGAAGATAAAATGTTGCAATTTACTTCATAAGTTATCACTTTCTTAGATGTACAAAGATGTTTTGATTTTCCTTGTCCTTTTTCATATTAACATTTGATTTTACTATATTAAATCCCTAATAAAATCCCTTTTCCTAAGTATATAACTCCCTTTTCTAATAAATATCCCCAAAACCCTTTATTATAATGTTTTACCAAAGTATATATTCCCGCACGTTTAAAATAAACGCCCCGCTTTATAAGCCCTTTGGTTAAAACTATAGCCTTATATATAAATTCCGCCCCTATGATGAATTAATTATATTAATTCATTCATCATATAATAAAAATATATACAAAAAACTTTAGACATACGACAAGTATGTTTAATACCAAAACATATCAATAAACTGTGCGAAAGTCTATGCCACCGTCAGCATTCCACGTGGCATTCCACCTGGCCAAGCTCCGCCGCAATCCATTTCATAATTTCACGGGGTTAATTAATCATTTGGACTAATTAACAACCATTTCCGCCTATTAACGTGTCCCCGGGGTGATTAGATTTCACATTAAAACCTTTTTAAACCTTGACGGGCCCACCTTTGAAATCACACAAGTCCCCATCCCTTTCAGCCGTTGGATCATCCGTTCGTTGATCAACGGTGATCATCAATCCCGCTGCCCATCCATTGCCAGCATGTTAACCAGCGGGGGATGGGCGGTTTTTGAAAAGTCAGCATTCCACGTGGCGTTAAAACTATGGAATCGCTCCCCCCGCGTCCTTTACCGCCTTCGTCCATAAGCGGTGCGGGCTCACCGCTTACCACTTACCGCATACCGCCGGCCCCACTTCCCTACGTCACCCCGTACGTTAAATGACGTCATCACCTCGAAAAAGACAAAAACCCTTTTAACTTGCAAATAAGCCATTTTTCGTGTTTTTTAGTCATTTTCATTATTCTGAGAAGAACGTTGCTCCCGCTGTAATTTTCAAATTTCACTGCAAATACACCAATTTACTCCGAAATTCCGCTGCGCCCGTGTTGAAAAACGTCCCCGCCATTGCTCATTACCTGTCCAAGAACCAGTTTCCGTCTAAAAACAGGTATTTATCCTTTACGCCCCGACTGCACGAAAAACTCAGTTTCCTTTGTTTTTCCGATTAGAAAGTGGTTAAAAATCATTGCTGAGTCCTCCCTGAAGATTTTAAACCTGTGAAATTGCCCCCCAAAAACCTGCACATTGTTCCAATTTCCTCCTTTGTCAGATATCCCGTCCGGTCTGTAAGAAAAAACGAAAACCTCCATTTTGAATCCACAAGAACCAAAATGGAGGTCCCGGCAGCTCTTAATATCACTCCATTGAATGCTCCTCACCGTGAATTGGACTATTTACCTTTGATAGATGAAGATTTCCAAATTAAAGACCTGCGTTTTGATGAAAGTCCCCTATTGAGCTATTGTCGCTGCAGAGATGAATACTCAAAGGGGCAAGATCTTATAGGGTTGTGGGAATCCAATCTCCCAAGGTATCTCATCCCCTCAGTCATTATTTTCCCAGAAATTGTCCACTATTGCCATTCTAACTATGATCCAACTCAAAGAGAAGTAATGTCCCCTAACCAGAATGTCCTTTTCCCAATTACTGCTCAGTCTAACACAGTAAAGAACAATTAAAGAGTATCAGTGGTTAAAGTGTATCAGGTAAAAGTCAGAGTGAAAGTAAAAATGAAGTTACAGAGCGGTCAAAGGTAAAACAGTAAAAGTAATTACAGAGGCAGTAAAATGGTAAAATGAGATGAAAATACTTTCACCAACATTGAATTTTATCTAAAGTGAAAGTAAAACAGTCAAAGGAACAAAAAAGTGAAAAGATGAAAAATACAACAAGAAGGAACATTTTTGCAGAAATTGCATATTTTAGTCATAGTTTTTCAGAAACTATTGTGATCAATCAAAGATGAATTTTACAAAACTGAAGGAGGTTTATGTTCTTAAGAGTACCATCTACAAAAACCTCTCTCACTTTCCTAACAGCTATTATGGTTTTGGAAATATTAAACAATGTTGAAAAGCACTTTTTGCAGAAAATTACAGTCAAGTCATCATTTTGCAGAGAATATTGTGGCCAATTAGAAATAAATTTCACAAAAATGAAGGAGGTTTTTGTTCCTAAGAGACCCATATACAAAAACCTATCTCAGTTTTTGCACAGTGGTTTTATAATGAGAGATACATGCGCATCTTTACAGGCCATTTTTCAGACTCTGTAAAACTCTGTTTTACGCATATTTTTTACAGAGAATATTATGCACAGATGGAGAGGAATTTTGGGAAACGGAAAGAGGTTTATCTCACCAACATATTAATCCACAATAACCTCTTTCACTTTTTATATATCTATTACGGATTGAGAAATAAGAAGATATCATTGGACCCTAAGTTTGCAGAATTGTTGGAGCAGATTGCACAAAGAAAGGAAGCAGTTAGTGACTTGGATGCCTCATCATCAACTAAGATTTGGAACAAATTCGAATTCTCCTCTTTGTCATCACCTATCCATCAAAAATAGTGCCAAATAGTTTGAGTGTCCTTTACTTTAGTTCTATTTATGTAAATAGTTGGAGAGATTTGTGAACCAATTTTGATATTTTTTCAAGATATTTTAGTTTAGAATTTGTATAAATACTCCACTCTTGGAAGCATTTGAGGGTGGATTCTATTACTCTGTTGTAACATTGAGGTTTTCGGAATAAAAAGCTTTTGGACAAATTTACTTGTGGCTTACTGGATGACGTTTTGAAGCACTGGACTTGTTGCAGGATTCATGTGTTGGACTTCAGTTCAATAAGTTTTCCAACCCTTGTGTTTAAATTTTATATTAGTTTATGTTATCATCATATCCGTTTCTGAATAGTTTACATAAAGGATTGAAACAGAATTTGCTTAATTGTACTCTGTTTTCAAATGTGATTATTCTCGATGTTTTCTTCTCGATTAGTTATAAGCATGAATTCTTAATTGCTCATGTTTTGTTGATTTAAACATTGTTGATTACTGTAACAAAGAATCCTTCATTGCTCTTTGCTTGTAGTCATTTCTCTTCTTTCTCTTGAATATGGTGAAAGATTCTTAGCTGCCTTTCATCCCTTCAAGACCATCCATCCACTTTAAATTTTAAGGATTGTTCTCTGTCTAGCTATCTTGCCCCGTAATACCATCTTGTGTTTCGAGAAAAAGAAATCCCGGTAAAGCCATCCTTAAACTCCCATAGCCAATGGGTAAAGCCTGTTAATGTACCCTTAGTTTGTGGATTCCACCATTTTTCCTAGCTCAGCTTTGCATCTACTCTTCGCCTAAAATCTACATTTTTAAAGCAAAGATAAATCATAAAGAGAAGGCCCTCTCCGGATCGATTGGCTAGATGCCGTCTAAAGATTGGTTTGTGGTTACCTCGGGTATACTTTCCTCTTACACAACTTCTAGGAAAACACAGTGATAACGGATCGAGGAGCCCCTTCCTCTCATACCACCTTTGTAACTATTGCCGGTCTTTCTTGTCCTACTTCCCGACTTTCCCTTCGATATGACATCGTTGCAAACTATTGACTTCTTCTGTCAATCATACGCAACACACCCTTTGATCATGTATACAGATACTGGCGAGAGAAGAAAGAGCACTGTGTCTAGCTCCTACCTACGAAGACCGTGTCTGCCAGCAGATGCAGTTCCTTATATCTATGTTGCCACCTATTAGAAAACCCCCCCCTCGGCCCAAGCCGCTCTCCAAATTGCGTTCGTATGACACGATCTACGCTCGGTCGAGTTATGTTTATACTATTTTTACAGTCTTCCGGAACGCGGTGGTGCCAGTAGGCAGGGGCATCTCACACCACCAATGGTATGTTCGGGCTCTCCTAAATACGTATGCTAAACCTCCCCCGCCTTGGGCTATGGCTTTCCTCGGGGGGAAGCGGCACCTCACACACTTTTCCCCCTCCTAGTAGCACATATCAAGATATGGCATGCCTCTCTTTTTCTGAGCCTCCTGTACCACATTGTTACCCAACCTCTTTATTACCGTATCCATAGCGGGTGCTCCAACTCCTCCCGAGAATTAGAACCTCCTCCTCCCTTTCCTTCTCAACCCCCACAACGGTGGCCACACTTCCCCCTTAGGGGTAGGTTTATGCGACGGGGCGTGACCAATCCTCCCTCCCTCCCAAAATAAGGAAAGGAACTCAAGAGTTGATACTGTACCTACCAATTCTTGACCTAATCAAGGTGATGCTCTAACACAATGAACCGACAACGGGGCACTCGGCCCAAGTAGAAGGCCGGGCTTTGTTCACACGAATCAAGCCCTATTCTTGTTTTAGTTTTTATGGTCATTACACACATGATTGTCTCTTTTTTTGCCAAAAATGCGATGAAGCTGGGAGTCTCGAGAAACTTTGAGAGGATAGAAAGTTGTTCCTTAAATTTCCTCCGGAGTCTTGCACCTAGTCAACCGGATGTGTGTGATCCTTTCCCTCGATGAAGTTCGTGGCTACCCAAAACCACGAAGGTACGGTGGCCACTCCAAACTATTCCATTTGGTACCTATGATTACCCGAGATTCTCATGATGAACTACGACCAATCTCAATACAATGACATCAATCTTCGGAGTCGGTCTGTGATATGACAAGCCCCCTCCCCTCCGTTTGACTCCCCAAAACTACCTCATGTCTCTATAGAGCCTCTTTTGGCACTATTCTTCTTGAATATCCCTCGGCCCTAGGGTGAAGGTTCATCCCAAGATCCCTAAGGACCCTTTGCCAAAAAAATGCTACTTTGGGCAAAGCCACCCATTCGTATAGCATAGTAGATGATCAACAATCTCTTGCTGCCATTTCAATGCGGAACTCCCTCCAGTCATACCCTTCCTGATGAAAAGCTCTACTATACATTGTGGATGATGTATATCCTTCGATGATCGATATATTTTCTTCGATGTTGGTAGTTGGGGAACATCGTCCTCTCCCGACTTCCATCGCTTTTTCCAAAATCCCGGTCAAGATTTGGAGGTATAAATATTTCCAGTGCATTATTGATGAGGGGGAATCCACCTATGTGATGTACGCCTGTTTGGAAGCAACTTGGATCACACGAGTTGGATCCTTCCATGATCACTCTCCAAACATGGGATGGCCACGCCTCCCATCTCATTGGCTTATTCGCAATTGTCCTATTACTCTTGCGAGCGAAACATTTTGCGTTGATGTAGAAGTCATAGATGCCCCATTAGATTACAACATTCTATTGGGTCGTAGCTACACTTATGTGATGTTTTACCGGCCCTTCATAGTTCCACCACAAGATGTCCTTCCCTCATGATAGAAAGGTCGTCTGCCATTGACCGGTTGACGTATTACGAACCAAATTTTCGGACCTCCCCTAGTCTGATCTCTTTGACAACCAATAAGTAATGATGGAGTCCCTTGACCGATGTCTCACACAGCATCTACAAATATTTCTCCTTTGTTGTATATTCCTTGGTCTTCCTCCTCCCATCTCTAATCCCAACTCATCAAATGTTTGCATGATACAATCGTCTCAGACTTCTCCTGAGAGGCACACGCCTGGCTGTTAGTCGCCTCCTGTACCTCAGCCTTCTTCTAGCCCTTTGATGTAGCCTTTTGGACCTCCTCCTCCTAGCCCTTGGGCTGTTACTCATGAGCCTCTTTACCCTCTGGAAGGATTCCTCCAAACCTTAATCATTTGAGGCCTGTCCACAGACATTACCCCTACGGTAAAAATACCATTCCTTGTCCACGGGCATCTGTCTGACACCTATCATGGCCACCCTCTCTCTTCCTAACTTGACCATTGGGATTCTAGTACGGTACACTGATCCTCAAACCGCTACCCCACTAGGTCAACCTAAACCTTATCTTGCTTTGACCCTAATTCCCGCCGGTCCCCTAACTTCTCCCCAGGCCAGTACGGTGCCCCGGCGACCTCCGCGAGGAGGCACTCTATTGCGACCGCTTTGGGTAAGAAGGGCGAGCTCGCAAAAGGGCCTCCAAGGAAAATGCCGCCTCGACTAACCACCGCACCTCCTCCACCTCCAAAGCCACTGTGCTTTGTGTGTGATGTCGTCGATCATGCTGCCATCATACTTGTCTGAAGTTGCCACACGCTGACATTGTTAATTTCATGTTCCCTGGTCTACGATTCCTTAAACCTCTGCTTCTTCCGTATTTATAGCCAAGAACACCAAGGCTATTCACACCAACACCCTTATGCCTTTGCGTGGTCTCCATGGCCGTACTCTCACCATTGTCCCCACCTTATGCATTATCGTACCTCTTTAGAGGTAGTTCGAGTATGAGATTGGAGACGAGAACCAATCCGCTACTCCTGTGTTGCACGGAGTTTCTTGGCCAATTTCGAGATTTAATCGCTCCTATTGACATTTCCCCCCAACGATGTCGAAATGACGGAGAGCATGTGGCCATCCTTTACCTTTCATCATCCTTGAGACCCTTGGTAGAAGTTCCTCTGAATCTTCTCCTATTGTTTAACAAATCTCCTTTCAGTCATACCAGGCTCAACATCGGTGGATCCTTTATTTTCTTGTTCTTACGTCATCCCCGATGATGATGCGCATGTGAGCCTTTCTTCTCATGATGATGAGTCGGGTAGCTTCGCCCGTCACGTGGTCTCTCTTCCTCACATCATTACGCAGCCTGACACATGCAGTGACAACATCATGGAAGCCATGTCCACCCACGACTTCATCTTTCCCACCTATAAATGGGATACCATCATCCATAATTTTGGTGACTTATGCGATGCAGAGCGACTAAACCTATGCCTACAGTAGCTCCCACACTTCCCCTCATAAAATGACATGTGGGTAGTAGACATCCTACCCAAATCACTCCCTTCCACAATGCATTAATTCATGGTACTCCAGGTTTCCATCATTTTCTTCATCCTACCATTTATTTTCTTGTGGCACATTTCGAAGGGACTAGCCACACCTTCTATCGGTTTGTTGATGGTGCAAAGGCACTCCTCAAAATTTGGCCTCGGCCCGAGGTTGGACCATTTACCTTGCATTCGCTTGTTCTTTTGAACGGTGTATACATTAGTACGCTACCAATAATCGAGGTTGAATATGATGCGGTACGGGGGGATTGTCATTGATTCCCTTTCACTTCGCATCCTCCACCTTCATTTTCATTTAGATTCCCTATTTCTTGTCATGCAATTGAATGGTGTCTATCATGTGCATAATTCTATCCTTTTGAGAAGATATTTATGAGTAGGCAACGTGCGTGAATTTGAAATCCATTACTTTCAGTCATGTACCTGGGCACAAAACCACCTGTAGATAGCATTTCAAACCATATTCTATATTGGCATTTAACACACACATTTAACACAAGACAATAACATAAAAATATCAAAATGATGCATATCCATAATATGTATTATAAAATGTTTTAAGTCCATCAACTGCGATACATGTGACATGCCCATAGCATATTGCAAAATCTCAAAGCGAGGCACTACCTGCCCACACACACATAGCGCCACTATGCGAAGGATCCCAAGCCAATGGCCTCTTGTCCTGTGCTCGTAGATCATGCATTCCCTATTCGGCGATTTCCATGTCTTGCGCACTGACCCTCGCCACTCAAAGGGTAAACCAATACATGGCTCTATGTACTAGTAATCTAGAAGTCTTTCCGGCCCGCGCTGCGAAACACGGGTAAATTCCTCTCACATCTATGATGGATGTCCTCCAGAAGGCTGTTGCATCCTCATTTGCTTTGCGCCCTTGATCCACCAGATCCTGCGTTGTCATTTTCCCAATTTTATGCCTCAAGATAAAATGGAACATTATAGTGGCATATTTTATTTTCTTAATAAAATGGGTAAGGAGACCCCCATAACCATTGGTGATAGAGAAATAACACTCCTTGGGAAGGAGGATAAATAAGAAGAGTAGGAAATAAAGACCTAATGGTGTGAACATGATGAGATCATAACCGATTTGGCCATCTGCGACCAAGTCAGAGTCTTTGCCTTAGAGGTGGCTTGCTTGAAAGGAAACAACATAGTTTTTGGAGGAAATCATTTAAAAGTGAATGAAACCTAATTGTGGGACCCATGGTGGGAAGAGTTCATTTGATTTATAAGAGAGAAGATAGTAGCTCATTTTCATGCTTTGATTCGAAATTTCGTGGTGAGGCCAAGGACTTGCACATCGAGTACATTTAGCGAGTTGCAATGCTCTTGAGCCTTTGGGGGTGTTCCTGGGTGGGGGTCCCCCACCTCTTCCTCATGGGAGGAGAGGATTTGAGGTGAATTTCCTCATTACGTAATTTGGCCAAGCTCACTCCTTCGGTTGCGGCATTATTCCTGTGGCAGGGATGGTGCTATGTAGGTTGCGGGGTAGTAGTAGAGGAACTCATGGAGTCTTTCCTTACTTTATTTTTTGGTGGAGGTGATCTATTCATTGGAGGGCGCCAGAGAGGGATCCTAGACCATATTTTAGATACGTAGCATTAGGCCACTCATTCACCGACTCCACTTCGCAGTCACTTGGAGAAACTACGTTATTCCATGACGACGAGTGTGTGAGGGTTCTTGAGTTCATCGGGTGGAGTGTTTTTAAGTAAAGGGGATCAGCCCATTTTCATTGAAGACATTATCGGAGGAGGGGAAACATTATTTCAAGATCAGCCATAGCCTCATGTTCATTGGTTTCGGTTGCGGTGACATTTTTTTTTGTCACTTTGTATTTTATACGGCATTTCTAGCAATCTCCTGAAATTGGCTAGAAATCCCATATTGAGCCCATTTTCCTCTCTCGAGCCATTTTATTTGTATTATTTCAGCTACATTATCATTTTTTATGTATTTATCGATACATATATCATGAGCATTTATGAATTCATATTCTTAGGCACTTCTGTGTAGGTACATTTATAAAATATTACTATTGTATATTAGCTGGAGGTTGTTCTAAAACTTGAGGAAGTATTCCTCTGATATTTCTCTATATCTTCTTGTGATAAATATTAATGATGACTGCTGTGTCATTTAACCTCTCATGATACATTCAATTTGCAATTTCATTTCATGTTTATGTTGTTCTTGTCTTTCTTTGACATTGTTTCTGAAGGACCTAGATTTGAAATGGAATAGCCATCTAAATGCTACTTCATTTATTAATTTACAGAGTTAATTTTGTCTTGTATGGGCATCAGGTATTGTATTATCTTATTCTTGCCAACATCTTCCTTATACAACGTCCTCAAGGACCATAATAGCAGGAATTAAGAGGTGGAATATTGTATCATAGGCAGAATGTGAAATTTGGATAACTCAATGATCTCTCCCTTATTTGAAGAGACATATCACTGTAAATTCCCCAACATTAATCTTGAAATGGACTTTTGATAACTCTTTGAAAGGAGGTGGAATATCTGTAAAGATATTCTGAGTAGATATGGTTGATTTAGATATTGTTGTGTCATGATATTTTCTGGGTATTTGAATCCAAGACTCTGTCTGGAAAGAGGCTCTCTAAGGAGAGGTGCAAAAACAAGAAGAAAGGTGGTCCCAGTTGAGGAAACCCCACTTCTTCTTTCAGATCACTTTAGAAGAGATGTTGAAAATCTTGATGAAAGGAAAAGTGGAAAAAATTCAAGAAGTTGTTGATGAGACAGATAAGTTCATTCTCATGAAGAATGCATGAGTCCTTGTAGATCCATGCAGTCATTTGTTCATGCACTTACAAAGATAAGGAAAAATAGTTATAGGAGAAGCGTGTTGCAACTCAGAATATGGCCTCATGATTGACAATTTCCAGAAGATTCATTTTCATTGTCATATAAATGAAAAGAAAAGTGGTGTTCACTAAAGTTTGGTCAGAAACAGTGACTCATTTATTGTCATAAACACCAAACACTTTACATGGTGGGCATCCAAAGCATTGTCTACATTAGGAGGAATCCATCATATACTGATGAAAGAGACTGTCTTCCTGAAGGCCTGTCTTTGGGAGTTTCAAATGTTTGTCTGGATACAAATTCATTAGTCCTTATTTGGCAGGGATTGTGAATGGAAGAAATTGAAGGTCAACATGAAGGATGATGAGCCTTCTCTTTATCTATTCTCAATTTTCTTGCCTTTGAAGAAGAATGCTCACAGAGGAAGGAGAAACAATTCACTCTTGTGCATTTATTTCAGTCTGATGCTCTCCTTTGAGCTTTCCTTGGGAAACCTTGTTAGAAGTGATAGGAAGATCATACTGTTGGTTCCCCACTCTTGGTTGGAGAAGTTGAGGCTTGCATTGGAGAGATCCTGCCTTCAGGGATTTTGGATGAGCAGGAGGAGGATATCTGTTTTTAGTCTTCCCTTATTCTCTCAGCTTCTGCAGGAAAGTTGCTTGTGAAGATGACTTCTCCATGGATTTGAAAATAGAGGATTAAATTCATGAGGGAAGCTCTCTCTTCCTTCTTCCGAGTAATTCAGTGTGCCTCTTTGTGCTTATTGGCAGGTCAGGGGAGGGTCTTTGAAGGAGATGATATTCTCTCAGCAAGGCTCATTTCATTTTCTTTATTTAGCTGGCAGAACACTGTTGGCATGAAAAAACTTAGTGTATGTGAGGGGATAAACGTAGCGAGACGGCGTGATGGAGCACCATATTGCGGAAATACCCCGATCTTGTGGAGGAGGCGATCCAAGATGGAGGGCTCAACATGGGTTGAGCATTCCCTGGATCTGATGCATGCATGATTCTTGATGACCGGAGGGAGATGAGTAATCTGAAATTTATGATACAAAGTCATCCTAACACTGTGGCCAATTATTCTTGGCTAGAGCTTCTAGTCTCGAAGAAATTATTGCATGCAACACATGAGACTTCCCTAGCTATGCACGTAGATGCATACTTTGATTAGTAGAGGAGTCACTTGGAGGGCATTCATCACATGGTACCTATCAACATTGGGAGAGATGCATGGCCGCTTGATTCACAGTGAAGGAACCTCATAGCCACTTCCCTACTCATTGAGAGTGAAGGGAAATTCTCGGTTGGGCACTTCTGACTCAAGAGCTCAGAGCTCTGAATTAGAAGAGTATAATCTCACATTTCATATTATACTTTCCTTCCTTGTTCGATCAGCATGATGAGTCAAGAAGAGTTGATCCCTTCTTGCATAATATACAAGGATGTATTTGTAGACTTTTGTAGCGAGAATGGACCATTCTTATGGTGGTTTGTGGAGGGAGCCATGCTCCTTGAGTGTGCACCATTGGCACCAATTTATATTTTCATGTTCCTATGTTTTGAGATGTGTGTGGTTGAAAAAAAGTGGCTGGGAAAAGCACTTGTTATGTATATTTTATGAAGAGAGCAAGAGGCTCATTACATTGGTCCCATGAGAGGAAGCGATGACCACTCTCTAGTTGTCTTGTGACAACTTGTTTTTTTCAGTGTACTATGCTACCTTGTGTTGCTGATGCTTATTTATTCATAGGGAGCACTATTTGGAGAGTGAATTATATGTTGGGACAACCCATTAGGAGCATGTATCCCCATTACACATGTTCTATATTGCGGGAGATACCATGGGAAAACCATGATTGCCCATACTCATGCTACTCTTCTTGTGGGGAAAAGCACTTGGAGAATTTGTAGAGGCATTTCATGGCTGGATATTCCTGATGGGGTAAGCATTCCACTTTTGACCATACCATTTCAGCCCAAGGATAAATTCAGCCCCATGTGTACTACGGAGGAGAGAAGATCTTATTGGGATGAAACAACAAAACTCTCAGGTCGGCCCCATACATTGCACGGAGACCGGGGAAGATTTCACATTTGGATGATAGCATGGGTGAATGGATCATCAATGGGATTATATTTTCCCATGCATGTCATCACTCCTACCTTGAGGAGGCCATGAATTGGCATGGATATTTCCTACACCTTCCTATCTTTTAGTGAGTGCACCATTAGGTTTGCATACTTGGAGAGGCATTGAAAGGACGATTTTATTGCAGCATATCTTGAGAAGTGGTGGAGATTGTTGATGAGAGGCAAAGAAGAGGGAGAAAATTTGGTTCTCTCTATTTATTTGCTTGAGGACAAGCGACATGTGGGAGGAGGAGACTTTAATGTTCCCAATTTTAGCCTCAAGCTAAAATGGAACATTATAGTGGCATATTTTATTTATGCTTAATAAAATGGGTAAGGAGACCCCTTAACCATTGGTGATAGAGAAATAACACTCCTTATGAGAAAGGAGGATAAATAAACGACTAAAATAAAGACCTAATGGTGTAGACATGATGAGGATCACCTTGAGTTGACCATCTTGGTAAAGTCAACAACTTATTTTGCCTGGGAGTGGCTTGCTTGAGAAGAAAATAGTTTTTGGAGGAAAGCATTCAAAGTGAATGGAAACCATAATTGTGGGACCTATGGTGAGAGAGAGTTCATTTTTTCTTTATAAGAGAGAATAGCGACTCATTTGTTGATGCTTTGATTTCAAAAATTTCGTGGTGAGGCCAAGGACTTGTACATGCGTTGTTTAGCGAGGTTGCGGTGCTCTTGAGCAGGGGTGTTCCCGGGCGGGGGATCCCCCACCTCTTCCTCATGGGGGGAGAGGATTTGAGGTGAATTTACTCATTCTTGCATTTTTCCAAGCTCACTCCTTCAATTGCGGCGGTATTCTGTGTGAGGATGAGTACGTATGGGCCAGGAGTAGCGACGGAGGAACTCATGGAGTATTTCCTTACTTTCTTTTTTAGTGGAGGAGTGATCTCTTCATTTAGGAGGAGATGTAGAGAGGCTCTTGGCCCATATTTTAGATCTATGGCATCGAGCCCTCAGTACCAACTCCCAGCACGCATGGGTCACTTGTAGAAAGCGTATTCCATGAGGAAGTGTTGTGAGGGGTTCTTGAGTTCATCGAGTGGAGTGTTTTTAGGTAAAGGGGATCAACCCCTTTACCTAAGACATTATCGGAGGAGGGAAAAATCATTTCAGATCAGCCATAGCCTCATGTTCATTGGTTTCGGGTTGGTGACATTTTTTTTTGTCACTTTGTATTATATTCGGCATTTCTAGTCTCCCTAAGATTGGCTAGAAAATCCCATATTTAGCCCATTTTATTCTCTTGGGCCATGTTATTTGTATTGCTTCAACTAAATTATCATTTTTATGTATTCGGCGTGCATATCTCATAGATGCTATGATTGTAGTCTTGACATTAAATGGCAATTTCTTGACTACTGCGGTATTATATTGTATCCATTGGAGGTTGGTTCTAAAGATTGAGGCCTTGTTCCTCATGATATTCCTGTATAATATTGCTGATACAATAATATAATGATGGATGTAGTATTTACCCTCTCATGATACATTCAAATTTGTAGAGTTTCGAGATTGATGTTTTGCATATTGTTGTAGCTCACTCTTTGAGCATTGTTTTAGAGACCTAGGTTGGGGAGATACGAAAGTAACCCATCTAGTGTTACTGTGAGCTCATTTTAAGCGATTTATATTTTATATATATAGGGAATCCCAGTATTGGATAGTCTTATTCTTGTAGCGACTTCCTTATACAACATCCTCGAGGACCTGTGGCGAGTTACGGGGTGTAGTATTGCATATCCATAGGCGGTACGCTCGAAGGGCTAGCTAGACTCGGGATCTCTCCCTTCTTTGAAGGAGACATATCATATAAATTCCCCAACAATAAATCTTTGAAATGGACTTGTGATAGCTCAGCACGAAGAAGGAATTCAAATATATTAAAGATATTCCCGATGATATGATTTCGGTGGAATATTACATGCGACCCTTGATACTACGAATTCGTCCCATGTACCCGGCTAGGTTTTATCGGTGTTGTATATGCATGTAAAAGTAAAATGAGTCACCACATAAAATATTATAGAAACTTTACATGCACATAAAATATTAGCAATTTGTCACTTACCAAGTGGGTCCCCATATTCGACCGGGCGCGGTGGCGGGGATCTGGGTCCCCACAATAACTCATCCCACTATGGGGATAGTCGTACATATACGAGCGGCATACGATCCCAATGAACAAAGAAATCGGGGATGGAACACTCATCCAGCGCTCCCACCTCCTCCTCTTGCATAGGAGTCGCCCCCACCGGCGCATCTGGGCTCTCTCACAACCCCATCTTGGAGCTGCATGCGAGGTCGAAGTGTGGGATATTCTCAAGAAGAACGAGCACAAAATTGTATTATATGCATAGTCTTGGTTCCTTGCTACTTGCATAGCTGTCATTTCAATGGCCAGAAAAAATCATCAGAGCCCCACCCATGGTAGGTCCCACTCAGCTTACTCTCCACAAGCATCATTTCCCCCGAGTGATGTGATGGAGTGCACAGTTGCCCAAGATCCACATCCTTGCTATGAAAGCTGCTGGGTCTCTAACCCCTCCAAATCCCCAATGGGCATTCGAGTCCCCTTGACTTGGGCACAGTGGAAGCAATGGTGCTTTACAAAATCTATGATATTCCGCCCATGTGGTAATACTAGCTAAGTATTCCCTACCATTCCACATGGTGGGAGACGAGTCGAGAAATATATATCTGGACCATCAGCAATCAGAGTGACCACACACTATAAAGACCTCATGGTTCGGGTTCCGATAGCTAGCGATACGGGCCAGCCAAGGGCTCTCCCGGCTCTCATCAAGGGTTCTCCACAAACTTTAGAACCCCAAACTTGGCCAAAGCACTACGGACACCTTGATCCTCCTGGATCTCTAACCGTAATACTGAAGTCTTTCTCTCTCTAGTTGATCCATAATTCTTCCATGTCTGCACTTTCCCGAAAACCATCATATTTTCGGCATACGGATAGGGAAATATTTTTTTTCTCATCACAAAATCCTAGTGCTCGACCAAAAGCTGCAGAAAAACCCCTCTCCGTGATAGGTCGCACTTTTCGAGGCCCAAACTTGGGATAGGTCACCGCTTTTGCGCTGGCTTGCTACCCGAGGTCACACTTTTTTCCCAGTGAGATTTGGGCGGGTGAAGAGGAGTAGGGGTTTGTGTGAGCAAAGGACCTAACACTCAGACTTTCAATCCCGAAAGAAAAGTAGGTTAGGCCTCTTACCTACATCTGATGGATCTCGATTCCAATATTTGGTTTGTCTACTATGATCGCCACATGAATTTAGGGCCTTCTCTCCTCTCTAAATTCACCACGGCTCCACATGCAATTGAGTGAATTTGGAGGGAAAATGCCTTATTAAAAAAGAGAAACCCTTGTTTTTCTTGTCCTGCTTGTGACCCAAACGCAGCTCTATTTACCAAACCATCCATACCATTGGAAAGCTATCCTTTGAGCCCTCAAATGGGTGTCATTGGGTTTAGTAGGTGATACTTCATCGGGACACATTTTTTTTTTTTTAAGAAGCGCCTTTTCCCCTTCCTCAAAGCAGAAATTTCTTGACTTGCAACACTCATACGGGGCATCACTTTCTCCATAATTTTCCACGCTCGTGTGACTTGCCGTCTTGACTTACCATCTTGTACTCATGCTTTTATGGTCCCCATTGGCCCCTTTTTTAGTGGCAAAGCGACGTCATCGAGTCACCCTTGTTTAGAGCATCGAGTTGGGTCACGATGCTTTCCTGTAGTCTATCTCTTGTCCCTTTACATCTTGCTATAGTCCTCCATCCTTCATTGCTTGGTCCCTCTCTCGTGTTGCACATGTGGCCTTTAGTCCCACTTGTCCCCCATCTCCTGATGTTGTGTCGATTCTTGCCCGGAGTCATACATGCACTTTATGCTCTAACAAGGGAGGTCGTCGATTCGCTTCTCGATACCCTAAATTTCATCATCATCATTGGTGTCAATCGATCGGTCACTCTACTATTTCCTCTTGTGCCTTGGTTGAGGATCCCTTGTTGCTGCCTCACCTATGGAGAACTTCCTTCGGTCAACATCGACTCATTCATTCCGGAAAACGGTACTAGAGGGTGGTGTACCTTGGTTCAGCTTCCACTTTTGTTCGTGCCCAGATCGAGCAAAAAGGGACTCCCTATTTCCCTTTCATGATTATTTCTCGGCTCCGAGTTCCTTTCGACATGATTGAGATCCATATAATTGATCGTTCGGTGATGCGACGGTGATATTAGGGATTCACGGGTGTGTGTGAGATGTCACGGTCTTCATGAAAGGGTGGCCTAAGGTAGCCCCACATACCGGATGGCTTCTTCATTTTAGCCTTCGATGCGGCTCCATATATTTTATGATACGGAAGCCTCGATCGATTGCAGTGCCTTCTTTATTGCATACTGTCCAGGTCAAATTTTCAGCGCCCATTCATGTTTATGGGGGCATACGAGTTTATCATTCATGTCTCATGTCTTGAGATATTATTGTACAAATTCTTTTTGGCTATTTATCCTAGGCACAATATGTATGTGGGATTCATTGTCATGTTATTTATCAAGTTCTGTTTATCTTTGCTCACTGCTTTATTATTTCATCCTGTGGTTTGGATGCCTCTTTGTTTGTACTTTGCCTCGGCGAACGCAGAGCATACCTCTACCTATAGCATAGGTACTCACTCGCGAAAAGAGGCTTGTCGCACACTGTCATTACCTCCTCGGGGGTATAGTTCTTTCATCACTTTGGTCTACCTTATACTCCTCTCTCTTTGACTTCCCTTGACGTTTAGTGATTGAGTTCTTACAACGTACTTCGGTCATATGATTAGCTCCTAACGCTCGCATGCTAGGGAAATCTGTTACCATTTTTTGGTCATCTAACCCATTGTTATTAGATGGACCCAAGTACACCATGTAAGACAAATTTTACCCTAAGTAAGAATTGCATTCATATGAAAATAACTTAGTAAAACCACCTTTATTAAGTTGTTTACGGTCTAAACAGAAACTCCATGAGGAAACATTAAATAATTCTATATTTGTTTTATTTTCCTCTGGAATATTGGATTAAACAACAATTTAATTAATATTATTTTAGTTTATATTTAACTTAAAACAAGAAATTAATTAGATAAATCATTATTATTATTATTTTCTAAGAATAATTAACAAACTGACTAAATAATATTATTTGTTAAATATGACTAAATCTCCCCTTAAATAATTAAATAAATCATTATTTATTTGATTATTACCTCAACCATATCTTTAAAATGATAAATAATCATTTATTTATTTATTATTATAAACCACATCCTTAAAATGATAAATAAATCATTTATTTATTTATTATTTATAAATAAAGGGATTTAACCCAAGTCAAATTCCTTTTCCCTCCCAAAAATATAATAAAATATTCGAGAAATTTTGGATCTTGATTTGGTTAATAATATTTTAACTATGCACCAATATCTACACTAACTCAATATTTTGTTATAAATAGAAGGTTTTCCATTCATTTATCACCTTTTATCACTCTAGATCTATAATTTTGAAATTACATTATTGATCCACCATCATAGTCATATTTTGCTATCATTTTTTGTCTGGGTTTTCTACACCATAAGAGAGGAATTTTATATACGGAAGTCTTAAGGACTTACAAGAACCCATCCCATTGAGGAGAAATTGAGAATTTCCTCCTATGTTTTCTTCCTAGATGTCCCTAATACAAATTCATTCAACATATTCTTGTCTTGTCTATTGGATACATGGAGTAAGTAATATTGTTTTTCTCTTGTTTAATGTCTTCTAATGCATAGATCTAGATTTTTGTAGCATTTATCTTCAGTCACTATTTGACAGATGCGGGAATATTGACAACCATATTTTATATTAGGGCTATTTTTATGCATAGCTAAAGTGGTATGTTTTATTACGCTTGGAATTAATATTCATATTAACGATTTGCGACTCCACACGGGTTTATGATTACGAGCGCGTCATTTTCGATCCTTGCATATCCACTGCTTCAAACCTAGGATTTCTCTTTAGCTCTTTGTTTTTGGTTTTCTTGGTCTTTTTTAACCTATAAAACCCTCAAATAAATATTCTAACCCAATGTGTGTTTTTGGACCTCTTGCGGCACAGTGGCCAGGACTCGGGCGCAGGCCCCGAGATGGCAATTTTTTCGAAATACGCACGAGAGTGCCGAGAGGGTGCGAGTGCGCACTTGTTGCGTGTGGGCTTGGAACCTAAGGGATCACATTACGGCCAAAGTGTGACCTCTTGTTGAAAACGGAGTCCAAAAGCTGGGCTTTGGACTTTTTGTGGGAATTTTTACGAAAGTTTTGCGTTTTTCTAAGCCTGCGATGGAGTTGTTTGACCTCTTGTCTGCCCCAGATTTTGGACTGTGCTTATTTTTGCTCAACTAAGTGAGAACCTGGCCCTAGGGCTTCGGTACCCTTCAATTTTTGTGGAAGAGTTTCTTCGTATAGGTTATGCCGAAATTTCGAGTCTTCAACCATTTTTTCATATACGATACCTCACCTTCGGTCCGCTTCAGATTAGCTTGTTATCCATCCAAATCTCCTCATTTATATTTTTTTGGGGTTTTTTCCTTTAGGGTTCGCTCGCCCTCCTGAGATAGCCTTTCGCCACCTCTTTTACAACAATTTTCTCGTCTGTTGTTGTTTTTACACTTTCCTCGATAGATTTTGTCCTTTAGATCCCTATCCCCTTACGACCTTAGATATATTGGATATTTTAGTGTGTTTTTATTAGTTTTTTCACTCACCTATGAGCTAGTTATTGAGAGCCCGCCTCCTTGGGTTTAAATTATTGCATTATTAGTGGCTTTTATTTTTCTATTTTGCGACTTATATACTATCATTTGCGGTATTTGCAGCTATACAACACAATTTTTCCTTTTTTCTCTACAAATGTATGGGTTTAAAAATTAAAATTTACACACTTCACACACACACCTAAGCGAAAAGGCTTGGTTAACACGCGAAAAGACTCTAGAACATTTAAAGTAATTGATCCTACACCTCTCCTTCTTTTTTCGACATTATAATCGGTTGATCCTGCCCTCTTTCCCTTGTCGGTCTCTTTTCCCTTTGTGTCGTGTTTGTGTTGTCATCATTGCACCACAGTTCATCTCGGATACTTCTTGGCCTTCATCCTACGGTTCAGGTAGGGAGACTTACTCTCTACATAGGATTCAAGTTAGTCCTCCACCAGAGTCCTCACCTCGACTCTTCTTCTTATCCTTTGGGTTCTCCTTCTTGTTACGCCTTTGGTTCTCCCCCTGTCCACATTCACCATGTTCGGTCACAGACCTAATCTTTGGTACAAATGCTCTGACCCTCATGCCGGGAATACCACTAGTGGGACCACAACGGACACTACCCCAGCTACCCCACCCTTGCTCCCCTTCATGGAAGGCCTTAGCCTCCCCGACTTTGACATGATGATAAATGACCCTATACACCATGACACTGGCTTGGCCTGCTATGTTGATGAAGCTCCCCTTGAGCATCCAAAGTTGAAGGCCTTGCTAGATGAATCTTTAAATCTGTGTTAGATCTTTCCATGCTTGGTGTTCATCTAACTCCATTACGGCTAAATCGTCTTTGATTTGTTCCAACGTAAGCTTACGAGTGAAGCTTCTCGGTGAGCCCATGTTCATCAGACCCCCTTCCTCTCATACCACCTTTGCAACTATTGCTTGACCTTTCTTTCCTTACTTCCAACTTCCCTTCGGTACGACAACGGTACCGACTCTTGAATTCTTTCCTTTAATCATGCTCCTCGATGAGCTTTCGATCACGTCCGAGAATGGTGGGGAATAAAAAAGGCCTATGTCGAAGCTCTACCTTTTAAAACGTGTCTACATGGAGGTGGCAGTTTCATGATCTTTCCCCTCTGCGAGCTACTATGTCGCATCACACTTTCCTCAAAAGCCAGAAGAATCCGCTCTCAGAGGCTCGTATTCAAAATATGACTAATCTATGCTCAATAGGGTTATGTTTATCTTGTTTTTACTGATCTTCCGGACTGGTGGTGCCAACAAAAGCGAGGGCATCTCATCCTGCGCCGCGGTATCGTTGGAGCTCTCTCTAATACGGCCTGCTCGACCTCCCATGGGCTATGGCTTTCCTCGAGGGGGGGCCCACCTCCTGCACTTTTTCCCCTCTTGGTAGGACGTATCCGGACACGGCATACCTCCTCTTTCCCAACACTCCTATTTACCACCACTTTGTTACCCAACACTCCTTGTCGTATCACGGAGGTCGGGTGCTCTAACTCCTCCGGCCTTGAACCTCCTCCCCCTTGCCTTCTTGACCCCCACAACAACGGTCTCGCCCCTCGGGGGAAAGTATGCACGTGAGAAGCACAACTAATCCTCCTCCTCCAAAAATAAGAGGAAAGGCCTCCAAAAATCGAGTCTACTCTTGAGCAGTGCTGGACCTAATCAAGGTAATGCTCCTAATGATACAAACCGACAACGGGGCACTCGACCCAAACGGAGACAGAGCATGTTTGCATGATCGAAGCCATATTCTTGTTGTGGTGTTTATAGATGCATTACATGCATGATTGTCCTATTTTCCAAAAATGCGGCAACTATGGGGTCTCGAAAAATTTGAGAGGACAACAAGCGTTCCTTCTATTCCTCCCGGTCTTTCACCTAGTCGACCGGTTGCACTTACCAATCCTTTCCCTCGGAAAGAAGTTCACTGTGCAACACGAAGGTCGGTGGCCACTCAACCTCTTCCATCTGGTACCTGGGTACGATTCTCATGATGAACTATGATCAATCTCCAACTCTTGACTTCATCCCAATCTTCAGACTCGGTCCCGTTAGTACAACAAGCCCACCACTACGTACGTCACTGACCGCCTCCTTCGGTCTCTCTGAGCCTCTCTTTCAACACCTAATGGCCCCTTGAAGATCCCTCAACCTAGGGTGAAGGTTCATCCCAATATACTGAGGACCATGTCTTTGAAATGTTGCTTCGAACAAAGCCGCCCATTCGTATAGCATGGTAGATGATCGGCACAATATCTTAACGCCACCCATTTCAATGTTGGAACTCATCCAGTCATTCCCTTCACAATAAAAATCTATACCATCTTGTCGGTAGAATTATAGATCATACTGACAGTCGAATGATTATTTTATGTTTACCGGTCGAACATCCTCCTCTCCCGGCTTCCTTAGCTTTCCCAAATCCCATTCAAGATCTCGAACACCAACGTTTCCTAGTGCATTATTGATGAGGGCATCCTATGTGATGTCGCTTTGATTCCCAAACAACTTGGATCTTTGAGTTGGCTCCTTCCATGATCACTCTCGAGCGTGGGATGGCCACGCCTACGACCCATTGGCTTATTTCGCAATTGTCCTATTACTCTTGCGAGCAGAAGTATTTCATTAGCGTAGAAGTCATAGATGCCCCCTTAGATTACAACATTCTATTGGGTCATAGATACACTTATGCGATGTTTTACTTGTCCCTTTCGTAGTCCACCACAAGAATTCTTTCCCTCATGACGGAAAGATAGTCACCATTGACCGGTTGACGTATTACGAGCGGGGTTTCGAATATACGGAGTCACTATCTCTTTGGTAGACAATAAGAAAACATCGATCCTTTGACCAGAGTGTCTCACCAGGCATCTACAAAAATTCCTCCTTGCTTGACATATTCCACAGTATTCCTCCTCCGTCTCTGATCCCATCTCATCAAATGTTTGCATGATGCAATCATCTCGAGCTTCTCTCAAGAGGCACCGCAGCGGATTTGATCGGCGGCCTCCCCACCACTCCATAGCCTTCTCTAGCCCTTCGATGTAGCCTTACTGAGCCTCCTCCTCTAGCCCTTCAATTGGTACTCGCAGGCCTCTTTACCCTCTGGAACGACTCTCTAGGCCTTAACCATTTGAGAGCCGTCCCACCTAGCCATTACCTCAGGTTAGATATCGTTCCTAGTCCCTTCGGTAGGCATATTTACGGCTTTTGTCATGGCCACCCTCCCCATCTTCCTAACTTAACCATTGGGATTCTTGTACGGTACCTTTATCCTCAAACCACTACCTCACCAAATTAGCCTAAACCTTATCTTGCTTTGACCCTAGTTCAGCACGGTCTCCTTGACTTCTCCGTTGTCATAGTGCCCCATCCACCTCAATAGGAACACCGCCTCTTGTTGCGGCCCCCACTTCGGGTAAGAAAGGGTAGAGGCACAAAGGGCCTCCAAGGAAAAGGTTGCTGCAGTGACATGCAATACCTCCTCGCCTCCAGAAGCCACGGTGCTTTGTGGGTGTCGTCGATCATGGTACACCCGCATACTTGTCCCGAGTTTCCCCATATCAAGCCCATGGTTTATGTCGCGTTCCACGAGTCTACGGTCCCTAAATCCTCTGCTTCTTCATGTTGTAGCCAATAACACAAGAATATTCACACCAAACACCCTTGTCCTTTTTGTGGTCTCCGCGCGTACTCTCATCATCATTTTCCCCACCTTACGCATTACGGGTACTCTTTAGAGGTAGTTGGGAAATACGAATTGACGAACCAATCGCTTCTCCCGTACTTGCACAATATGCTTTCCTGTCGAGCCGGAGCGAAGTTCACCCACTCCTATTTACATTACCACGGTAATGTCAAAATTACGGAGCATGCGGCCACCATCCTTTACCTTTCATCATCCTTGAGACCCTCGCGGAAAGCTCCTCTTGAATCTTCTCATGTTGTTTCACTTGACCTCCTTTCAGCGATCACCCTGGGCTCAACATCGGTGGATCCTTTGTCTAATTGTTCTTACATCATCCCCCATGATGATGCGCATCGAGCCTTTCTTCTCATGATTATGATCCGGGTAGCTTCGCCACATCCGTGGTCTCTCTTCCTCTGTCAGTCTGCCTTCTTTTGTGATGAAGACATCATGAAGCCATGTCCACCCTTGACTTCATATTTCCACCTACTCATGAGATGCAATCATCCTTAACTTTTTGGTGACTTATGTGGCACAGAGCTCCAAGCTATGCCTCCAGATAGCTCCCACACTTCCCCTCACACGGTGGCATGTGGGTAGTAGACATCCTACCCGGATCATTTCCTTCCACGGTACATTCGATTTCTACTTTGTGCTCGGGTTGCAGCATTTTTTCTTCATCCTCCCATTTATTGTCTTATGTAACCTTTCATGAGGAACCCCCATCCATACCTTATATCAGTTTTTTTGATGGTATAGTCGCTACTCTGAAATTTAGCCTCGACGGAGTTGGGTGTTTTACTTGCTGCATTGTGTTCTTTCGAACGGTGTATGCATTAGTACTACTACCAATAATCAACCGGAATATGATTCGGTACGAAGTTATTATTCGATGCCCTTTGACATTTTCCTCCACCTTCATGTTAATTTATATTCCTTGCTTCTTGTCATGCGATTAGATGGTGCCTATCGTGTGCAATCTGTCCTTTTCGGAAGATATTTACGAGTGAAGCTTTTGATGCATGAATTTAAAATCATTACTTTCCCGGTCATGTACCTAGAGCACAAAATCACTATGTAGATAGCATTGCAAACCTTATTCTAGATTGGCATTTAGCACACATTTAACTTTCTGAAGACAATAACATAAAAATATCAAAACGATGCATATCCATAATATATATCGTATAAAATGTTTTAGAGTCCATCAACTACGATACATATGACATGCCCATAGCATGTTACAAAACTCAAAAGCTGAGGGCACCACACGACCTACACACTAATCACTATCTATAGGATCCGAGCCAATGGCTTTGCCCACACGCTCGTAGATCACGCATTCCCTATCCGGCCATTGCCATGCCTTTTGTGACCCCTTGCCGCTCGGAGGGTAAACCAATACATGGCTCTATGCTCTTGGTCATACACGTCTTGCAGAGGACATGCTCACAGAAACACCGGTCAAATGCCTCTCACATCTATGACGGATGTCCTCCGAAGGAGCTCATCCTCATTTTTTTGCACGCAAGTCCACTAGATCTTGCGACCCCAGATGCTATGGAGTGAGTCCCATGTACGGCTGGTTTACCGGTGCTTTATCTACACATGCAAAATTAAAAAGAATGGTACATACAATATTATAGAAAATTTACATACATAAAATATTAGCAAATTTTCACTTACCATCGGGTCCCCATGTTCGACGACGACGGTGGCGGTCTTTGGGTCTCCACAATAACTGTATCCACTATAAGGATGACCAGTCTATCTCTGATGGCATCTAATCTCAATGAACAAAGAAATCGAGGACAAAACACTGGTCATGTTGCTCCACATACTTCATACACGCACAGTATTTGCCCCCACTTAGGTGCATCTGGGCTCTCTCGGCCCCCATCTTGGAGTTGTATGCGAGGTCGAAGTGTCCGGGATATTCTCATAGAAGAATGAGCACAAAATTGTGCCATATGCACGGTCATGTTTCACTTTCCGCTTGCATGTGATATTTGTGTCATTTCCAAGGACGACAACATCCTTTGAAGCCCCTTACATGAAGTACGTACGTGAAGTATGAATTCTTCGTCGAGAAGTGTACGAAAAAGAACCCATACAGCTACGCATAACTAATAGCCCTAACGCAATGAAATTTGCCAAACATCTTCGGATCTGCGTTAGCGTGGTTAAGAATCTTTATAACAAACGGATACGTAAATGGAAAAAGACGATGGCATTGATAAAGTTTGCTCCATGCATCCAACGGAGCAGAGACAAGAACACGATTTTTGAATGAATTTTTTATGTTACGGGGGCACACGGAGAAACAAGAAGGTGTATCCCAGTCCCACAATGGGATGGTTTCTTTGTAGTCCTCGGCACTTCGGATCTAAGCTTTCTCTCTCTTGTAGATGTAGAAGACCCAATGTAGAATAGAGCTCAATGGGAGCAAAATGGTGAAAATGAGACCAAGTGCCATAGATCGAGTGATCTAATAGGCAACAAAAGGTGAAGAATGATGGGAAAGAAACCCTCCTATTTATAAAAAAATATTGGGTCATTCTAGATCTTGGTGCATGATTAAAATAATGTTAATCAAGTCTAGATCCACTATGGAATATTTTATTATTATTTGTTGGAGGGAAGGGTGTTTTGACTTGGGTCAATCCCTTGATTAGTGAAGAATAAATAAATAAATGATTTATTTATCTTTAAGAGTAGTTGGGATATAATCAAATAAATGATTTATTTAATCAATGAGTGATTGATTTGGTCATATTTAACAAGGAATATTATTTAAATAATTATTCCTAGAAAATAATAAGATAACTATGGGTTTATCTCATTAATTTCTTTGTTTTTGGGTTAAACACTTATTTGGGAATAATAATTAAATTATGGTTTAATTGATTATTCCTTTTGGGTTCCCTAATTAACATAGTGAAGAAGTTTTGCCAGGGTAAAAGCTGGTCTTACATGGTGTACTTGGGTCCATCTAATGATGAAAGGTTAGATGACCAAAAAATGGTGTCATGATTTGCCCCCCGAGCGTGCGAGTGTCGGGAGCAAATCGTATGACAGTACGTTATGAAATACCAATCCCACTAGACAACAAAAGGGTATGTCGAAGAGATAAGTGGGAGGTAGATAGTGTCTTTGAAGGACTAGACCACGAGGAGACGGGGAACTCGCAGTGCAACAAAGTCTCTTTTTATGAGAGGGTACCTGTCTTTGAAAGGCGGCGGGAGGCATACATGCCGCCGTGACAAAGTACAAAAGAATAGTCGTCAGGTAAACAAGGGACCGAACCATAGTACGAATTTTGGCATAATCAAGGGCCGGATAAAAATACAATGAAGAGTCTCACATACATCTTTAACGCTGAGATTCAATGACAGAACTAGTACAATAACATCTGAGTACATGAGATAAATACAACTTCGATACACACAGCAAATGGGGAAGGGCTCACAAAATCGGGCGATACGTGCAAATCGAGAGAGATGCGCAAGTGGCTAAGGCCAACATCGTCAAAATGCGGAGCGGCATCGGGGCGCAATGAAGGAGTCCTTAGGAGCATGTGGGGGCTACTGCCCGGGAGCCCACCCCCTCATGAGGGTTGAGACATCTCACACACGCCAGAATCTCAGAGGGCGCGGACTATGGAGCGTCCCGTTATGGGGTCTCGTCACTGCGGCGGCAGAAGCAATCCAAGTCAAAGGGAAGTAGGGAATCCACACGTCCAGGAGCCTTAGGGCAAGAGTGGGCTGGAACCAAGGTACACGCCCTCTGAACCTTGTACGGAATAAATGTCTTGATGTCGACGAGGAAGGAGGTCCGCGTAGGTGAGCGATGAGAAGATCTCAACTGCAAGAGCACGGAGAGGAGAAAAAGAGAGCGACGGACGATGCCGGCACTAATATTCGATGTCGGAAACGGAAGGATGGAGTGGCGAATGGACAACTTCCTTGTTAGAGCATAAAGGGCATAGATGACATGGCGGCGACTAACATAATATCGAAAGGACGAGGGGGACGGTGGGGCGAAGGTCATCGGGGAATCACATTCAAAGAGAACCAAGCAAGGATGGAGGGCTATAGTGGGGTGTGAAAGGATGCGGATAGACTTCATGAATGCGATGATGACTCGACTTGGATGCTCTAAACAAGGGTAGGGCGCATAGTCTTTGCTTACACACGGTAAAAAGACTGATGAGGGAGTCATAAACATGGTACGAGGTGGGCACTCATGGCGAAAATCAACACGAACATGGACAAGTAAGGGCGATATGGTGCCTCAAGTACAAGTGTCGTAAGTGAGGAAATTCGATTTGAAGGAGCGGTGAAGTGACCCGCCATTGGAAAAAATGTGTCCGGGTGAAGTATCAAATCACCAAAAACTAATTAAAATCCATTTGAGAGCTCGGTGAGATCTAACCGGCGGTCTTCGACGGTTCGTCGAAGAGGGCTACGGTGTGGTCGGCGGTCGAAAAAAGAAAAATATAGTTTCTCTTTTAATAGAGGAAGTTTTCCCTCCAAAATCATTCATTTGCTATTGTTGCGCGTCGGAATGTGAGAGGAAGAAGGCCTAAATCTTGCGGCGAACGTAGCGGACAAGCCGTGTTGGTTCGAGATGTTTGTCGATTTGGAGGTAAGAGGCCCTAACCTTGCTCTTGCACTTTGATGGATTAGATTTGCGATTTAGGGCCCAACACCGAAGCAGCCCCTCCTTCATCTCTCCGTAGGATGCCGCTGCTTTTGGGGCAAAAGTGCGACCAGTATGAGTATTAGGGGAAAAAAGTGCGGCCTGGTCGAGAAAATGGCGGAAAAGCTGGGCACAGGGGAGATGAGGGGGGTTTGGTGTTGTTTATGGGTACGGGAGGTGGAGTTTTAGTAGGAAAAAGGAAAAAAACGATCTTGGCTATCTAAAAGAAAATAAAACATGCGTTTCGGAGGGGGGAAATGCTAAGGGTAATATTTCTTAAGATAGAGAGTGCATTGCGAGGTTAGGAAGGGGATGGCCTTCGAAATCCTCACAGAGGTATGCCCCTTGCCAAGATCTTACAAATGATGCGGGAGCCTAGCCACATAATGAGTCAAACTTCCCATGACTCGGACATCATCGACACAGTACTATACTAGAACAAAGTCGCCTTCGCGGGGGGGGGGGGGGGTGCGCGTGGACTTTCGGTCATGCGAGCTTTGGTGCGTTTTTTGGCCGCTTCCATGGTTTGCAAGGAAACACGGCGGTATTCGGAGGCACGCTCAAGCATGATAATTCGTTGTTCTAGCGGTGGGGTGTCGAGGGGGAGAAGTTCAACGGCTAGTTGTAGAGAAGGAATTTCCCCCTCGATTGGTAAGACAACCTCCTCTCCAAAAAGCAGAGGTGAGGAGGTTTACGGTTGGGCGGGGAAGTTGCCCCCAAGCATGATGTGGTCATGCCAAAATGTATTTAGAAAGATGGGAATATAAACACATTTTAATGATGTGGTGTGCCATTTGTTCGGGTTATGGTTATGCGGTTGAGAAAATGGAGGATTACAATCTCTTTTGATGCGCATATAGGGATCAAATGGACTTTAAGTTTCCGAATTGGCATACACAGTGTCACTATCCCAAAAGGAGGATTTGGAGATAATGAGAACGATGCTCTCGTACGAAAAGCTATAGGTTGGGTCAACAATAATGTCTAAGAGGCCAGGTTCTTTGATGTAAGATGAGGGAACGATAAGGGTATCGTCCCGAAGTGATGCGAAGTGATATGGGACTCTAGAGGTTCTTCTAAACGTGGAAGAATGCGGGTCTAGAGTCAACACGACCAGATATACTAGGAGAGTGGTGGAGAATGGCTTCTCTTGGTCTCTCAAATGTGGGTGCCCCCTTGCAGAGCATTGGGTTTCGATGTAATGGCCATGGTGGATGTGGTGTGAACGCATGGGTTCGATGGGGGGGAATAGATGAAGTCGGGGGTGGAAATTTCTTCATAATGTCGTCATCGTGATAGAATATGGGGTGGCGGGTGGAAAGAGAGAAAAAGAGAGACACGACGTGAGTGAAAACGGCTGGATGTCATATGAGAAGAGAGGTTCACATGCGCATCGTCACGAGGGGTGAGCGGGGAAGTGATGGAGATAAGGATCTCTCGATGTTGAGCCCCAGAGATGATGTTGGAAGGGAAGGTCAAGCGAAACAACGAGGAGGATTCGGATGGAATGGTCCCAGGGGTCTCATGGATGATGATGGTGAAAATGCGGACGAAACTCGTCATCTCGACATCGGGAGGAAATTTCAATGGGAGCGGTCATGTACGGTGGTTACTGGCCCCGAAGCGGTGCGCAAATATGGAGAGGTGTACTCGGTGCGCTTGGCCTCGAATTGGTGAGCCGCGGTAGAGGTGCGGAAGTCCTCGGCGGGGACAAATATGGGTGTGATGGCCATGGAGATCACACAAAGCACGGGGGTGGTTGGTGTGAATAGTCTTGGGTTTCTTGGCCGCGGTTGTGGAAGGAACGGAAGCACGGGACGCGGACTCGAACGTGACATTAACCATGGGTTTTAGATGAAGTAATTCGGGACGGTATGGGCGTGGCCAGGCAACATCTCGCACACGGATGGTATGCTTTGGGCGAGGAGGAGGGGGGGGAGAAGCGGGGTTTGGCGGGGGCGTGCTTGATGCTGATGCCCCATACCGAGCTTTGCCCTTCTTGCCGAAGCGGTCGCAACGAGGAGGTGGTTCTGTTGGGGGGGGCGGGCGAAGGCCTTGTTGATGCAACGGGAGAAGCCATGGGGGCCGGTTGAGCCCAGGGTCAAGCGATATAAGGTTGGGTTGACCGAGGGCAAGGTGGGGGCGGAGGATCGGTACAAACGGAATCCCAAGTGTCGGGTTAGGAAGAGAGGGTGACGCGGGCGGTACCGGTGGCACACTCACGGTGGGGGCTAGGAACGGTGTCGACCGGAAGGCATGGCCGGTGGGATGGCTCCTAAATGGCTAAGGCTGGAGGGGCAGGTGCGGGGGGGATAAAGGGGCTCATGACTATGGCCCCCGAAGGTGAAGGGTTAAGAAGCCGAGTTGCGGAGGGCAAGGTTGGCGACTAGCGAAACGATTTGTGAGAAACGGCCAGGAACGATTGCATCATGCAAACGTGTTCGGTAATTTGGGGTTAGAGATAGGAGGAGAGGGGAGACTGGGAAAAAGGGTTCCAAGTAGGGAGGAATCCTTGTAAATGCGGAGACCTTTGGTCGAGGTCGACGGTTTGCTTGTGGGCTACGGAAAGAGATGGTCGTCTCGAGTGGGGTACGGGAATTTTGGCTCATGATGTGTCAAGCTGGTCAATGGTGACTATCTTTGTTATGGGGGAAAGACATCTTGCGAAAGACGCGGATGGGACGGCGGACATAACGCAGGTGTAGCTTCGCCCCAAAGAATGTTGTGGTCTGGTGGGCGTCGACGGCCGACGTCAACGCCGACGGTCTTCTCAGAACGAGGGTGATAGGACGATTCTTGAGCAAGCCAATGAGGTGGGAGGCATGGCCGTCCCACGCTCAGGGTGATCGTGGAAGGGGCCAGCTCGGGGGATCCGAGTTGCTTCCAAGCAGAAGCGGACATCACGCGGTGGATGCCCTCGTCGGCGTGCAAGGAAACGATGGCGTTTCGTATTTTGACCGAGATACGGAAGCGACGGAAGGAGGGAGGGAGGGTGGAGTCGCGATTGGTGGCGTCGAAAACAATCATCACGGTCGTCGGCGGGATCTACGGCGCCCACGGCAGATAATCCAAGCCTTCTTTTGGGAAGAACTGTTGGAGGAGTTCCGGTGTGGAAATGGCGACGGTTGCGCCAAATCATCTACTATGCTGTCTGATGAGCGGCTCGGCTGAGCGACATTTTCGGTAGTAATGGTCCCTTTAGATCTTTGGATGAACCTCAACTTTGGGTTGAGGGATGTGTAAGGGGCCATTGGATGTCGAAAAAGAATACCTGAAACCCCGAAGAGGGGGGCTCGGGGAGCCGAGGCCCCGACGAGGAGGCGGTGCGGCGAGGGCAGGAGTTTGAAGGTTAAGGTCGACGGTTAGGCGGATCGGGAGTTCATCATGAGGATACGGTAATTGGAGGAACCGGAAAGGGAAGGTGGAGTGGCCACTTTTGTCCCGGGTCGGTGGTTGGGTAGCCATGAATCACTGGCGTCCACACCAGCGAGGGGGCGGGGAGCGACGTTGCGAGGGGTTGAGAAGGCAAGGAGGCAAAAGTGCATATGCGGAGGATTGGCGCGCCGGTTTTGTGGATAAGGGTAATGGTTAGGTTGGGCAACGGTGAGGTAAGCGGAGGTTGGGGCGAAAAGGATGAGGCATGCGGTATCACGCGTGGATGCATCTTTACGGGAGGGGGAGAAGTACGGGGAAGTAGTGCCCCCTCCCCCGAAAGGAAAAACCATAGCTCATGTGAGGTTGAGCGGGATGGATGAGAGATAGGTCCGGTAATCTTTTATTGGCGGCATGAGAGTGCCCACGGTGTATGGGCATCATTGGGTGTGGGAAGATCGGGTAGGCAGTAGGATCATAACTTTTGTACGGCGTAGATCCCGGAGTCATACTTTAATGCCATTTGGAGGCATCTTCTTCGGTTTGAGGAAAATGGGATGCGACATCTTTCCCGGAAGTAGGGGACAGAGATCTAAGGAACAGTCCATGTAGACACGGTCTTCGAAGGAGGAGATTGGCATAAGCTCGTCCGTCACCGCCATTCTGGACATGGGTAGAAAGGCGGGTCGAAAGAGGTTTGCTTGAAGGAAGTCAGGGAATTCAGTACGAGTGTCATAACGAAGGGGAAAATTTGAGTAAGATAAAAAGCCGGGCAAGAGTTGCAAAGGTGGTATGGGGAGGAGCGTGGGCTGGTCAACATACCACTTAGAAGCTTTCGCACATGGCGTGCGTTGGAGCAGTCTAAGACGAACGAGTCTCGATAATGGAGGTAGATAGACACCACATGTGGAAAGATCGAGCATGATTTGGAAAGGATCTTCTCCCGGCGACCTTCAAACTTTGGGATGTCGGAAGGGCTTTGTCGGCATAGTGGGCCAACTAGCGTCATGATGTATAGGGTCGTTTATCCATGGGTCCAAATCGAGGAGGGTGAGGGCACCGCGAAGGGGCACGGGTGAAGCCGAGGGTAGTTCTGTGGTGGTTACTTCAGTAGTAGTCCCGGCGGTGGGGCGGGATTCATAGTGTTGGGCCCGGGACCGGTTGCCGGTGGGCAGCCGGGGGGAGAACCAAAGGAAAAGGAGAACGAAGAATCGAGAGAAGGACGAAAGCTCGACGATGGTGGGACGGAGCGGAGTCGATCGGCCGAGGAGGCGAGGGGTGAAGGCGAGGAGGCTCGGGGAGAAGGTGCCTTGGGGGCGCGGTGATGACGGGGAAGAAGAAGCCAGCGAGGAAGCGAAGAGACGAAGTCAATTCAGGTCAAGGGAAGAAAAGGTGCGATGGCGAGTGATTTTAGAGTCTTTGCACAGCGGTGTTAACCCAGCGCTTCTTCACTTAGGGTCGGTGTGTGGCGTGCGTTAATTTTAATTTTTAAAACACCGTTTTGAAGAGCAAGAAAGAAGTGTCTTTGCGTAGCTGAAAAATAAACCTACGGAAGCAGAATAAAATGCTGAAATAACAGAAAAATAACGGCTACTTGTGCATCTGTCTAGCAGAAAGTGGGTCTCTCAAAACTATCTTTGAAAGAAGGAAGGAAAAACTATGTAAACACACGAAAAGGCTCAACGGATCTGGGGTCGAAAAGGACAGGATACGGAGGATAAAGCGAAGAGTGCGGAATCCGACCAAGAGGGCAGAGGCAAGGTGGATGGAAAAAGGAAAGGAAATCATCAAAAACGGAGGGGCAAGGCGAGAGGCCTTGAGGGTCCAAACAAAACGACAAGAGGTGATTTGAAAGGAAGAAGGCGTATAAAAGGGATCGAGGATGAGGGTATCGGATACGGCAGAAAAAAGGAAAGGTGACTTTACGAAAAATCGAGACACTGTGTTAAAACTCTTCCACCAAAAGTGGAGGTGCGAAGCCTAGGGGAGCTGGTTCCCCGCAGATGAGCAAGCGAGATTAAACGAGTCGAAACGGTGGGGAGCCGGTACAGAGAAACACGACGGAAACGAGCTTCGAGGAAAAAGTTCGGAAAAACGGCGGGGAAAAAGTCCGGTCGCGTTTTTTGACCGATTTTTCGCTCGGTCGCCGATTTTAGAGGGTTGTTTTGCGTCTGAGCTTGAGGTCATGCCTTACTGGGCCAAAGGGTACGACTTGCCTTAGGGACTCTCGGCGGCGGTTTTAGAAAAAATGTCGTCTCGAGTGGTGATGTGGGTCACTGTGACCAGGGCCGGAAACACACGGAAGTTAGAAATGTTAATGTTTGAGAGCTTTATGAGGAAAAAGCCACATGGAAATAGGAAAAACAAAAAGCTAAAAAAGAAACCCTAGGGTACGTGAAGCCTGGATATGCGAGAATAGGAAAAACGACGGTCGTAATTTAAAGCTTGAGTATTAGTCGCCATTTGTTAGTATGAATTCTTTCGTCGAAGTGTACGAAAAAGAACCACTTTAGCTACGCATAAATAATAGCCTAACAACAATAGGTGCCAAACATCTTCGGATACGCGATTAGTAGTTAGAATCTTAGCAAAGCAGAGATGTTTATAAATGGAAAGACATTAGGTAAAGTAAGAGGATTTTTCTCCATGCATCCAACAGACGAAGACAAGAGCCATTTTGAATGAATTTTTTATATTACGGGGCACAGGGGGAAACAAGAAGGTGTATCCGGATCTCCTCAATGGGATGGGTTCTTTGTGATCTCGACACTTCGGTCTAAGCTTTCTCTCACAGCAGATGTAGAAGACCCAATGTAGAAGATAGAGCTCAATGGGAGCAAAATGGTAGAAATGAGACCAAGTGTATAGGTCCGAGGTGATCTAATAGGCAACAAAAGGTGAAGAATGATGGGGAAAACCCTCCTATTTATAGCAAAATGTTGGTCATTCTAGATCTTGGTGCATGATTAAATGTGTTAATCGAGTCTAGATCCACCTCATGGAATTTTATTATTATTTGTTGGAGGGAAAGAAGGTGTTTTGACTTGAGTCCAAATCCCTTGATTATTGAAGAATAAATAAATAAATGATTTATTTATCCTTTTAAGGAAGTGGTTGGGATATATCAAATAAATAATGATTTATTTAATCGTGGTGGTTGATTTGGTCATATTTAACAAGGAATATTATTTAAATAATTATTCCTAGAAAATAATAAGATAACTATGGGTTTATCTCATTAATTTCTTTATTTTTGGGTTAAACATGGTAAGGAATAATAATTAAATTGTGGTTTAATTGATTATTCCTTTTGGGGTTTCTAATTAACATAGTGAAACGGTTTTACTTGGGGTAAAAGCTGGTCTTACATGGTGTACTTGGGTCCATCTATTGATGAAGGTTAGATGACCAAGAAATATGGTGTAACAACGATCCCCTCAAAAACACTCTACTCACAAGCATAATTTCCCAGGTGATGTGATGGAGTGCACAGTTTGTCTAGGATCCGCGACGCCGCCCCCGGCGGCGGCTATAGCACGGGTCTCTAACACTCTCCAAATCACGATGGGTATGTGATTCCTGACTTGGACACTTGGTCAATAATGGCGCTCTACAAACTCTATGATATTCCGCCCACAGTAATACTAGTTGAGTATTCCCTACCATTCCAAGTGGTGGAGAACCGAGTTAGGAAATATATATCTGGACGATCAACTCGATCAGGGTGACCTTGCACTATAACGACCTCATGAGTCGGTGCCGATGGGCGACCGAGGACTGACAAGGCTCCTAAACTCTCATTAAAGGGTTCTCCACAAACTTGGAACCCCAAACCTTGATCCTCCTAGATCTACGGCCAGTAATGCACCCATGCACTCTCTCTCTCCAATTGATCCAAAAGTAATTCTTGCCATATACGCACAAAACCATCATAATTTGTGACATACATGTATAGGAATGATTGTTTCTCATCACAAAAACCTAGTGCTCGATAAAAACGCGAGCCCTCCCCGATGGGTCACACTTTTCGGGCCCAAACTTGGGACGAGGTCACACTTTTCTACCCAAAAATTTCTACCCGAGTCACACTTTTTCCCTAGAAAGTGTGACCGGCCCGTGAAGAGGGTAGGGGTTTGTTCCCCAGCCTTAGGGACCTAATATTAACTTTCAATCCTTGAAAAAGAAAGAATAGGATTAGGCCTCTTACCTACATACGACGTATCTCAATTCCAACGGTTGGTTTTTACGGGTCAGGCCTTCTCTCCTCTCTACACATTCACCGCCTTTAGCTCCACATGCGAATGAGTGAATTTGGAGGGAAAATACCTTATTAAAAGAGAAACCCTTATTTTTTTCTTTTGCCTGTGCAACCCAACGTGGCTCCATTTTTAAACCATACGTACCATTGAAATCTCTCCTGGGAGCCTCAAATGGGTGTACGACCTTTTTCGTGATTTGATGCTTCAACGGGACAAAGTTTCCCATGAAGAACTACTTCGTCCTTCCTCAAAATCTAATTTCTTCACTTGCAGCCTCATATTGGGGCACATTTTGCTCATGCTGCCTACACATTCATGTCAACTTTCATCTTGATTTACCATCTTGTACTCATGCTTTTATGGTCCCCGTTGGACCCTTTTAAGTATTGGCACCACCATCGAGGTCACCCTTGTTTAGAGCATCAAGTTGAATCATCATTGCTTTCATGCGATCTATCCCGAGTCCCTTTGCATCCCACTATAGTCCTCCATCCTTCATTGCTTGGTCCCTCTCTCGTGTTGCACATTATGGCCTTTAGTCCCCGCATCCCCATCCCTCACGATGTTGTGTCGATCCTTTGCCGGAGTCATCCATGCCCTTTATGCTCTATGAGGAATTCATCCATTCTTCCACTAGGTACCCTCCATTTCATCATCATCATTGGTGTCGATACATCGGTCACTCTACTATTTCCTCTGTGCCATGATTGAGATCCCTCGACCTCACCTATGGTGAACCTCCTTGTCGACATTAGATCATTCATTCCGAACGAGTCTAGAGGTGAGTATAACTTGGTTCAGCCTGCTTTTTTTGGTGCCCAGTTAGGCAAAGGACTCCCTATTTCCCTTTGACTTGATTGTTCTCTCGGCTCGAAACTCCTTCCAACTTGATCGAATCCATATCATGATGGTTGATTGATGCAACAACTAATATTAGTGATTCTCGGGTGTGTGTGAATGTCACGGCCCTCATGGTGGGGTGGCCTATAAGAGTAGCCCCCCACATGCCGGATAGCTTCTTCATTTAGAAGCATTCGATGTTAGATCCATGGGTTGATGATACTCCTTCGATCACTTGTAGTACCTTCTTAATTGCATATCCTCCGGTCAAATTTTCAGAGCCCTTTCACATTTTACAGGGCATGCAGGTTGTATTCATATCTCATGTACTCGAGATATTATTGCACCTGAAAGTCCACGACTATTATCCTAGGCACAATATGTATGTGGGATTCATTATCATGTTATTTATCAAGCTCATGTTTATGCCGACATATGCTTTATTATTTAAATCCCGTGGTTTTTGGGACGCCTCATTGTTTGTACTTTGCCTCGGCGGGCATAGGTATGCCTCCCCCTCTTGCCTATAAACATACTCATCAAAAGAGACTTGTCGCACTGTAAGTCTTGCCTCCTCGGTCCTGGTTCTTTCGAGGACTTTGGTCTACACCTTATACTGCTCTCTCTTTGACTTCCCCTTCGATGTCTAATGATTGAGTTCTTACAATGTACTTTGGTCATATGATTTGCTCTAACTCTCGGATCTTTGGGGAGCAGTTATTTCATTACCCAGGGTCATTAACCCATTGTTACTAGATGGACCCAAGTACACCATGTAAAGACAAATTTTACCCTAAGTAAAAAAATTGCATTACACTATGAAAATAACTTGAAACAAAACCACCTTTATTAAGTTGTTTACGTTCTAAATAGGAAACCCTAAAGAAAGAAACATTAAATAAATCTATATTTGTTTGATTTTCCTCGAGGAATAGTTAGTTAAACAACAATTTAATTAATATTCCTAAGTTATATTTAACCCAAAACAAGGAAATTAATTAGATAAATCATTATTTATCTTATTATTTTCTAAGAATAATTATTTAAACCTTATTTAAATAATATTCTTTATTAAATATGACTAAATATCCCTTAAATAATTAAATAAATCATTATTTATTTGATTATTACTCAACCATATCCTTAAATGATAAATAAATCATTTATTTATTTATTATTACTCAACCACATCCTTAAAATGATAAATAAATCATTTATTTATTTATTATTTATAAATAAAAGTTTAACTTAGAGTCAAATTCCTTTTCCTCAACAAATATAATAAAATATTACACAAAAGTTGGATCTTGATTTGATTAATAATATTTTAACTATGCACCAATATCTGAACTAAATCAGGTATTTTTGTTATAAATAGAAGGTTTTCATTCATTTATCACCTTTTGTTTCCTAAAGATCACTACGGATCTATACTTGTATTACGACTATTGATTGACCATCATACTCATACTTTGCTATCATTTTTTGTACGGGTTTTCTACACAATCAAGGAAAGTACTTTTAGATGCGAAGTGCGAGGACTTAAAACCATCCCATTGAGAGAATTGGGAACACCCTCACAGTTTTTTTTCCTCCCAGTGCCCCTAATACAAAATTCATTCAACATATTCTTGTCTTTTATTCGATACATGGATTAAATATTGTTTTTTCTACGCTGTTTGTTTCTTCTAATGCGTAGATCTGAATTTTTGTGTTATCTTCGATCGCCCTAGCTGCGGATATGAATGTATTGAAAACCATCTTTCTTGTTAGGGGAAATTGTTGTTATGCATAGCTAAGCGTATTTTTGTACTCTTGGAATTAATATTCATACTAAGAGGGAGTGACATGGTATTCTAAGCAATGTTAAGTCATGCTAGTGTGTCAAAGTGGCATGTGGCCAACATGTTCCGGTACTGCAGGTGTGCCAACACATGCTAGGAAGTGTTAGGGAGTCCTAGGGACACATAAGACAATAGTAGGTGAAAATAATGCATGCAAATGAACAATTAAGAGATTGCTTGCTTGGCTGTGATAGGGATTTCAGGTACAATATTTGAGAAAGAGGCGCTTAAGGTATGGCATTTGTTAAGAAGCTTACTTTGAAATGACGTAAAATGTACAGGGTGTGCCAATGCATGTCATGGAGTGTTATGGAGTGCAAGGGAAAAAAAGGGATAAATAGTTTCAAATGCATGGAAATGAATGACTAAGAGTGTGTGAGAGGGATTGTTATCAAATTCTAGGTGTGATAAGGAGGGAGGGACGATTAACTGTGTTAGGTAGTCTTCGAGAATTCTAGGTGCTGCAGAAACATTCCAAGATGTGCCAAGTTACGGGGGGTGTGCCAATGTGTGTCGGGAAGTGTTAGGCGGTGCCACGAAAAATGAGGAGAAGCAGGTTCAAAATTCATGGTAATGAATGAATATAGAGTGCGTGATAGGGAGTGTCAACGAGTTAGCGTGATGAGAGGGAATGACAAGTTATTATGTGATAGGAAATTCCAAGGCATGCGCAGAGTTACGGGGCATGTGAGGAATGGTAGGGTGTGTTAGGAAGTCCCAAAGCAAAGGGATGCTAACATGTGCCACATAGTGAAAAGGGATTGGTAGATTTTCAGGTGTTATGGCATGTCAAGAAATGACCTATGTTGCTCAGTGTTTTATGGCCATGATTGGATATGATCCTTGACTTGGTAACTTGTTAAGTGGGATGCATTAATATTATTGCCATGAGTAACCTAGTTATTAATAATCCATCCTTAGGTGAACAAGGCATATTCTAGTTGTAGTAAATGAAACTTGGTTAAGTTGTTGTAGTCAAGGCAAGACTTGGTCGGGTTAAAAGCCTAAAAAAAATAATGGTAGTTATGAATACATGATAGCTAAAAATTAAATTAATGTAATGAATTAAGGTGTGCTAACACATTCTAGCAGTTAGTGTTAATGCATGACGAGGAGTGATTGGGAGTGTGAGTGCATCACAAGGGAGAACTAGTAAAAGTGCATGAAATAAATGAATAAGAGTGTTTGTTAGGAGTGCATCGATGTGAATTCCAAATCATCCCATGGTCAAAGAGTGTTAGAGAGAATTCCATAAAAAAGGACTTGAAGGAGGAAAATATATTATTTTCATGGGGGATGGATGAAGCAATTTCAAACAAAGGGATACTTTGTGCTAGACACAACACTATTTTAAATCACTTGGTTAGGTTTCTGAGTCACAAAAAAGTAAGGTTGTTATGAGGGCATGACAACTAGGGAGTGCCAAGGTGTGCATGGAATCCTAGTAAGTGCTAACACATGCTAGAAAGGTCAGAGTCATGTTAGGCATTCCAATATATTCTAGGTGTTATGGTTTGGCAACGAGAGCATGCTAGGGAGTGCAGGAAATAGAATGGAGGACTAGTTTCAATTGCATGGAAATTAATGAATAAGAGTGTGTGATAGGGATTGTTACCAAGTTATAGATGTGCTAAGGAGGGATTTACAAGGTATGCTAATAAATTCCAAGGCATGATAGAGTGATAGGAAAGCATTCGAAGATGTTCCATGTTCCAGGTTGTGCCAATGTGTGCCAAGGAGTGTTAGGGAGTTCTAGAGAAACACAAGGGAGAACTATGTCATCATGCATGTAAATTAATGAATAAGAGTGAGTGACAAGACATTTCAACAATTTCCATGTTTTATAAGGAGGATTGAAAAGGCATGCTTGGCGATGATAAGGAATGATGAGGTGCTAGGGTGGCATGCGATAAGTGTCTGGCAGCACCCAAGGAAGTGTTAACTAGGAGTGCCACGGAAACACAAGGGAGCACTACGTCCAAAAATGCATGGGAAACAAACAAATAAGAGTTTGTGATTGGAAGTTATTGTCTTCTAGGTGTGATAGGAGGTTGTGAAAACATATGCTAGGATGTGTTAAGGCATGCTAGAGGCTAGGGCGACATGCCAAGATCTCCTAGGTTCTATGGTGTACTGACACGTGCCAAGGAGTGTTAAGAATATTATGGAAACACAAGGAAGCACTAGGTAAAAATGTGTGGAAATGAATGAATATGGTACACGTAGGAGTTTGAGCTCTATGTGTTCCTAAGGAGAGTAAAAAGGTATGCTAGGTAGTGCCAAGGAATGCTACCAGTTGCTAGGGTGGCATGCCAAGATGTGCAGTGTTGGGGTGTATCGTGCATGCTACTGCAGGGATTATTAGGGAGTGTCAATTGGTAAAAAAAAGTAAGAACTACATCAAAATGCATGGAAATGAATGAATAAGAGTGTGTGATAGGGAGTGTCAATGAGTTATAAGTGCTAGTCATAGGTATTTTTCACTTGTTGGTGATGACTGAATTTATGTAACTTGAAGTTTCTAGCAGGTGATCTAAAAATTTGTCAAATTTTCCGGTTTGGAAAAACACCCATAATATTTTTTTCCCTCTTACCTTTCAGTCCACCCATGATGAGATGAAACCTCATTATCAAATCCTACCTAGCCTCGGCCATACTAGTACATACATCGGCTCTAAAGAAACGATCCAAATACGTAAAGTCTCCCCTAAGTTAGGAAGTGGCGCTTTGGGCATTTATACCTTGAGAAAACTATCCTAAAAAGCCAAATAACCTCCATATTCTATCGACCAGGTCACAACGAGACCTTCCCACTGTGATAAAGTTGGTTACGACCCAGAATGGCGCCATTAATACACCCTGAATCTCGGCAATACATGGACCATAAAGTCAAAAATTTGATTCTAGGTTTTTTTACAATGTTTTAATGGATCTTTCAAGTACGAGAGGCATACACTGGCATCGAGAAGACAACACTTGACTCCCGTGAGAATATGTTGCTTCTTAATTTGATTTTGAGCACAGGTTGCAGCCACGGAAGCGAGTTTTTCATTAAGCTCTTGCGATCACGGTCAAGCACAGAAAGGACGGTGAAAGGAAAAATGACATTGTCAAAAGGCTAATGATATGACATGACTGAAAAACCTCCTTCATGCATAAGCGGAGGGTTTTAATACTAAGCGCCTCCTTCATACATAAGTAGAGGGCCAAAGGTAAAAATGCTGTTTTTGATTTTTTTTCACTAGCGTGAAGACAAGCTTTCAAGTACTTTGAAACAACAACGAAGGTCTCTTGCATGAAAATGATGATCAAAGGAAGAGGCAAAGTAGTGGGCTTTAAAAATTATTTGTATGATTTCACTATTATTTCCGTTACAATATGAAGCCAACGGGTTCATCATTATTGAAGAAAAGTTATTCGTATATGGCCAAAAAGAGTCAAATAGTCTTGAGCTCAAACCTTACTCTGCCATCATGTATAAGAGAAGCCACTTTTAGTATGATTCATCAAATATACTTCTTTGGATTGAGGCAGAGGTTGAAAGAAAATCGAGGCATTTTGTCGAAGAGGCCTCCTTCATTCATAGCAGAGGAGCCGAGCGTTATTTGATTTCAAGGTTTGACGATCAAGAGATAAGTGGTAAGAGCAGCAAAAGGCAGTTTAAAGCCTATGAAAAGGGAAATCATGTAAAAAACAAAGGAAAACATAGGTACTATGACTATCAACAAGGTTGGCTTATCTCTATCAGTTTTCAGCATCCCAAGGCTGTGCGAGCCCACATAAAACAACCTTGCTTTGATGATTGAGAGATGAGTCCTGCTAAGCCAAAGATGATGATTATGTTTCAAAGGGTACTAATCTTCCTACTCATAAGGGAATGTCTTTCAAATTAATCATCATAGTAGACAAAAGGAAAGAATTGAGTTTAGTCTTTCCCAAAAAAGGGCATTTACCAAATAGATACACGGAGTCCCAAAGGTACAAAATGATTATGGCATGTTTTTTTAAAATTCTAGAAGGAAACTTTCAGCCAATAAAGAGGCATGCCATTATTACAAATAAAGGAATTTTCCTTATTAAAAGGTCAAGGTACCTTCTTTGCCACATTTTGAGTAAAGGGAGAGATTTTAAACAAGTTCCCTTTAAATTACTAGAGAATGGTAAAGCATGAGTAAATGCAAGCTGAATTTTTGCACCCACGGTCGAGAAGAAGAAATTAAAGGACACCTAATAGTTAAATCGGTTTCACAGTGAGAATTATCACCTTTAAAGCATCCGGAAATGGAGACATTATTAGTTTAAGGTTCAAAGGGTAAATCCATCTCCTTATAAAGGTGAAATATGCTTCATCAATTATTGGTTTATTTTTGAACGGATTCTCCATGTTGAAAATATCATTAAAGACGATGGTAAGCTGAGAGTTTCTTGTTTTAGAAAGCCCAATGAAAATGCGATGGGGAGAGTTTTGGAAAGTCCTAAACAAAACCTATTTCATCTAGACAAAGGTGCTCACTATGTTCTGTTTCAAATGTCGACTCCACTTTGTTGAAATATTGGTGCGAAGAATTCGTTAAAGTATTTCAAAGGTTTCAAAAGCCTACCCAAACAAGTGTGAAAGGGAGCTTGGCTTTTTCACTTTCAAAAAAGAGTTTGAGACCCTTTGCATATCTATTTTTGCATTTCCAAAGCACAAACAACTCCTTTGCTGTCCACTCTACCCAAGAGGTTTGACGAATTGCGAGAGTTTCCAAGGGTTTTTAACCACGCGGCGTGCACCAGCAGAATTGCACGGCACTCTCGGGCGAAATTTCTCCAAAGGATTACACTACCACGTGGTGCGCACCTTGAAGCTGCGCGCGGCGCGCAGCAGGCGTTGGTCACGTCGACCCAACGGGTGACCCGGCAGTCTTTTTTCACGGTGCTCTCCCATCCTAAACATGCCACGCATGGTTTAAGCCATCCCAAAACACCTCCAAACGCTTTCCAAAAGGCACTCGAACCCCTCAAAAATAGCTGCTATCGATTTTCAGGGCATGTTAGGGCAAAGGGTTTGAAATATTGTTGCAAGTCCAAGTTGAAAGTGAAGTGGTCGTTTATAATGAAGGCCTAAACTGCGCACTCAAAACGATTGCATTAACATAAACTTGCAAATCGAGAATATGCACATTATTGAAGGCTTTGTTAAAAAATTGTGAAGTTAACCTCTTGTGGTAAAACAAGATTTAAACTCTGTCGACTACATAGTGGAGAGAAAAAGTGCTTGGGAGGTTTGATCTTTTGTTTTAAAAAACTCAAGAGTTGTTGTGGTTGTGATTGCCCGGCCGGTGAGCGTAGAAAAAATGGTGGTTTCCTTTTGATGTTCAAAACCTAACAAGCGCCTCAAAAACGGTATTGAAAGGTGTAATACGATGTCCAAAAGGAGGAGACAAGGTTTTGAACAAGTAAACAGTCAAACATAGCTAAACAACAGTAATCATGGTATAAGGGTTTTGATCATTTTCAAAGGTCTCCTCTATGTGGTAAACAAGAGGCGAAAAAACAATGTTTTCTCCTTATAACAAGCTTTAGTATGTGAAATTGTCATTACCATTAAAGGTGTTTGTCAAAATCTGTACAAAGAAGACGGTGAAGGGAGGAGGGTGTGTTGATTGTGGATAATTGTTGTTGTTTATGCTACAAAGTACTTGTGCTCACACCAAAACACGAAGAGCTTAGTAACCTCACCCAAACATATTGACCTTGTTCCTTCAATGTATCTTTTGTTGGTATGTGATTATTATAAAGATTGGTTGTTTGGCATACAAAGGGATGAAAATGTATTTTTTTAAGGAGAGAGACCTAATAGCAAAGAAATCATCTCACACAACATTTGAAACTAGGTACCTTGATCAAACGATGATTGATAGAGAGGGCGAGAATTTTTTTTTTGAGAACACATTTCGAGAAATCCTTTTTAAGAATTTTGGGTTTTGTAGAGAGCATCTAGAGCAGATGCCTCCCCCGTCGAGAATAGTAGGAGTGGATTTCACAAGAGGTATGAGCCTACTTCAACGAAGAAGTGCATGCCCACCCTTCGATCTTATTCAATTTCCATGAGGTGGGATGTTTAGATTTTTGCCAAAGGGTGCAAGAGGTGAGGTTTCTCCTTTGACACACCTTTGTGCTTTGAGTTTCGGGGATAATCATTTCCAATTGGCGGGCCTTGACTTCCAAGTTCTCCCCAAGATCCATCTCCAAGGCCACTAAAATACTGTATTGGCTAGAAATGGTTTAAACAAGCCATTTGGACTTAGATGATTACAAGCCCTTTCTAAGCCTGAACACGAGAGATGGTTGTCCTTCTATTTTCCCTTTCTCATATCTTTTAGCCGGCTACGCTCCCCTCATGAAGATTATCATGAAGTACTTCACTTGCGAGGAAGATTTCTCACCGAATCTATGCTTATCACATTCGGCTAACTGATGCATTTCACAAAGGACCAAGAAGCTAAATATTCCTTTCTTCTTGCGGATAGGCATTGAGAAAATCGCCTCCCGCATCTAAAAGAGGCCTCCTTCACAACAAACCATCATGTCTCTTCCATCACTCTCTCATCAAAATCATCATTCTTCATCGGCTTGAAAAGAGAGGTCTCTTGGGATGTTTTCATCACTTATCGGATTTCTCCTTGTCCCTTCGGTCATACATCCCCTACCCCTCCTACTCATCACCCCTCACCTTATTCTAGTAGGCCTACTTCTAAAAAGCTCAATTTTACTACAAAGAAACGGACAAATGAACATGAAGAAGGAGAAGGAAGTGACCCGACGAGAAGAAATGCATGAGCAAAAAGGAAAGAAAGTCTTTAGCAGAACAACAACATGGCTTGATGATGAGGGTGAAAAACAACCTTATGATGACACACGGCAACATCACGGTGGTGATGAACAATAGCAAGGGAAAGAGGAATAAAGTGTTGAACGGTGGCATGACAACGAGGGTGAGACGAGCGAGCGGCATAAAGATGATGAAGGGCGACCTTGTGGACGAGCAACATGATAGTGATGAGAAAGGGCGGCCTAAGAGGACACATAGAATCCTATGAGATGAAATAGGTAGCATGAAGATGATGAAAAAATGGTATGACAATGATGAGCAAGCCTCGAGAAGAGCAGCTGACCTCCTCAAGAATAATAGCAAACCTAAAAGGATGACAAGCAAGATGAAAAGGTAAAGGGAGTCACGCCCTCTTCTCTAAAAAATTCAAGCCACGGACAACAAAGAAGAGAGTGCTAGAAGTGGTCCTCCAAATGTGACAAGGCTCTCGGAAATAAAGGAAAATTTCCAAAAATCCTATCATTGATTTTTCCTAGGAGGAAGAGCACTAGAATATGCCCAAACGAAGGGAAGGGCAAGGTAGAAGGAAGTCATGAACGAGCGGAAGTGCATTCGACATCATCCAAGTCAAAGAGATGATAGTGATAATGAGGCCCGGATTCCTAGAAAACCTCTTAATCCATAGAAAGGCCAAATTGATGCATTGAAGGATGATCTTCATGGGGCAAGGAATTTCAATCAATTTAAAATCCAAAATAGGCAAATGAGTGTCCATATGGTTGTTTATGAGACACGGGCGACTAAGTACGGGGAAGGAGGCCTCCAAGAAGCCCGAAATATTGGAAGAACTCATGGGCGAGTTTGATGATAGTGAAGGCGATGATCGGCCCTAGCGAAAGAGGCCTAGAACCATGGGGCTTAAAGGCCCTTGAGAAGCAAAAGGAAGAGGAAAATTCCCTTCTCCAATCTACTCCTCTCACGCATTGTTTGAACGAGTAGAGAAAAATAAGGAGGTGTGGCTTGAGAGAGTAAATGACCATTTGTAGAAGAAATTGGAGAAGGCAAACGGGATCTAGACCTTCAAGGGAGAATGACGAAGCATTATAAAAAGTTAAATCGGTTTGTAGGCACAAGTTGAAGGTTGTTCAAGACAAGCTCAAGGAGTACGAAGGAGAGGTACTTGACACGGAAAGTGAGGAAAGACACATCAAAGACTTCATATTTTGGCCTCCAGCTTCACAAAATCTTTCTGAGAACCCTTGAGCGTCATGCTCACCAATTTTGGGTAGATTTTCGACATATTTTGGTTTTTTGGCATTTTTTGGGTTTTTGGCCAAAACTCATGGGCTTTTCCATTTCAGTTCGGGGGATCATCAAAGGAGGAGAATGGTATCATTGGATGCCATAATTTCGAGGAGCACACACTCGGCGATTTTCCAAGACATTTGAATCATTTTCTCTCCAGAAATGGCAAAAAATGCTCGTTTTTTCCCCACTCTACCGATCTATCGACAAACCTTATTTCTTGTTTTTTTACACATAGTCCTATTTTTGAGGACTTATAGGAATTATATTGAAAGAGTATAGTTTCTCCGGAGGAAATTATGCATTCATAGCTTTCCTTGTTTATCATGAGCCTAGATTTAGAGCATCGGGAGAGGTAGCACAAAGTTGTAGGCAAGTTAGGGGACCTTTTCTTTGATGTAATTTTTTGAGTGTTTTTGTAAAATTTGAACCTTTAAAGTTTGTTTTTCCTCATGTGCGTTTTAGCTATTTTTTGCACATGAGAAGTTGTGAAAAATCAATTTAATTCCCTCTTTTAGCATTTTTTAGATATTTTATGAGATATTTTGTGCCTTGGGCTTTGCAAAGCCTCAAGGACAAGTTTAGATATTTTGAATAGGCCAATGAGAGTGAAAATTGAACTAAGAGATTTTCATCACTTGAGCCTATATATTCCAAAGACTTTCATTGTAAACAAGGCTGAAATTGATGATAGAAGCAATATATGGTCATATAAGCTTTGGAAGAAATACGTGTCTCATGCTTTTGGATAGTCTCTTGGATGTTCTTGGATGATGAAAAGAGGGATTATTTGTTGGATTCCATGAAAGCTTGGTGAATGGTATAGTGTCTCTCTCTTTGCTTTGTTTCTAGTTTTCATTCATAAATCCATGTTTCTTGCTTGCTATAGAAAAATAGAGAACAAATTTGAGACATGCCCTTGGAGGCACCTCAAATTTTGTATTTCTTCATAGCTTCCATGTTTTTCTTCATTCTTGGTCACATTAAAGATTCTTGATTGCTCTTTAATAAATTAAGGATATTGTTGCTTGTTGTTTTCATTCATGGTTTTTTATGCATGCTAGGTATGATTTACGGTATGCCTCATGGCTAGCCATAATACATCCATGAAATTTCTCTTTGTTGATTAGATTTTCATTTGTTGAACCAAGGAGGTCTTGTTCACGATCTTCAGATTTTGCCTAGAACTATGCAATCTGTTTTTCCAAAGTGCCCAATGGCAATCTCTTTTGTGTTTTAGCGTTTTGACATAGTGATTTGAGTTATTTTTAAATGTGAGTGTATTTCCCCAAATTCTAATAGCCATTTCTCAAATTTAGAGATTATATATCTCTATGTATGGCTTGAATGTTTATTTCATTGATTAGCTTATAGTTACCTTTCTCATGATTAATGGTTTGCCCTACCATGTTTATGTTATTATTAAACTAGTTATGCTTGGAATCCTTTGTTATTCACAAACTTGATGTCCATATTACTCCATTTTCCCAGATCCACTTTACCTCAAATCAAATTAGCCCTTCAACAACCTTGTATCACCATACGATAGCGCGGCCTGTTCGACCCCATAGCCCTGGTTGGTGACATATTTTTACCTATCTTATATCTTTGATCGATTTGCATCCCCTCACAACCTAAAAAACCAAAACCAAAAAACCTACTTCATAACTAGCCTAAAATCGAGAACCTGATAAGCAAACACACGGATATCCCTTACACGAAATGAAGAGCCCTCTACGGTCGGGAAAACTAGGTCCTTGGGCTCCAAAGATTGGTTTGATGTTACATTGTCATTTAGCTTGCCAATGGGCCAAATCACGGAACCTAACACTAAGTGTCGTGTTAAGGAGGGAGTGACAGGGTTATATGCTAGGCAATTCCAGAGTATGTTAAACTACCAAGGTGTGTCGAGGCGCTACGGTGTAAAATCATGTCGAGAATGCCAAGGGGATGCTAACACATGGCACATAATTCCAAGGAATTAAATACATGTCGGGTTTTTGTGGCATGTCAAGATGTAAACCATGTTTCTTAGTTTGTTATGACCAAATTGGATGTGATGAGCCTTTTTGGTAACTTGTTAAGTGGGATCAATTGATATTGGACATGAATAGTCTAAGATGAGTTACATGTAGTTCTTAGGTGAACAAGGGAATATGTTGAATTTCCACAACACATGACAATTTGGGTTTGGTCTTAGAATCTTTGATGCAAACACACTCAAGTGCGCAACATCTACTTTGCACAATGAAATCTACACATCGGGGAATGGGTTAGTGCACATGAAATTTTTAAAATTTTCAAACCTTTATTCATTAAATTACAAAAAAATATAATAGAATAGGCTTGATCTCTCATACCGGGGATGATGGCCCTTTACAATCACCTTTGATACAAGGAATACAACTAGGGCTTGGTGTTAGTCCTTTGTGACCAATCTACCTTGAACGAACAATACTTGACCCAATTTTTGATGCGCTGCAACCCTTTCAATCCACATGCATGAACTTCCCATCTGCAGATCCTCTTTCATCCCATTAATACAACTCCTCAATACCTCTATCCAATGAACGCAACTCCTTTATTTTACTAAAGCGGTAAAAAAAAATCCCTCTGTACACACCTCTTTCTCCTTTCGAGTATACAACACTTAATGTTTTTCGATCAGTTGTTCACAGCTTTCTTGTTGTGAAAAACTCTTTGGTCTCACCAATCTTTCCATACGGCTTCTCCAAAATGAAAATTCTAGGGATATGGAGGTTTCCCTTCTTCTCGATGACGTAATCTCTAAATCGGTGAATTAGGGCTAAGTTGGCTAGCCCACTTTGCTTTACTACTTTAGTCCTTCAAATTCTACACATCCTTAGGCCCAATACACCTACCATTCTACCGGTCTTGTTTTCCTTCACAACTACATAACCCAGAGCTCTTATTTTGTCTAACAACCCTCCGGTTGTACATGGAATGTCATCAATTTTCATGAGTAAATTATTTCTTGATCTAGTTCCACTTGCTCTTTGCTCTCATATAGGGCTCTTCAAATATGCCACCTTATACTAATTTGGTCTCTCAAAATCACTATTCTTGTGTACCAATTTTTTTTGTCCAATCTATGAACAAATGCGAACTAATCATCTGCATCATCATTCTAAAATTTCCTTGGATAGGCTTGAACTGGTCTAGAAATTATCCATTAAAATTCCATGACTAATTGTTTATAAAAAATTTGCTTTAGATCTCTGTAAAACTCTATGGAAATTCCAATAAAATCAACTCCTCTTCATGTCAATCCATTCCCCACAGGCACATTTTTTCTACTCCATCTTCTACTCGATTCCAACTTCATTTTTTATTTTCTATCTCACTTTGCTCCTTATATAAACCATCTTCAAATTTGTGGTATATATTGCATAGATAAACCACTCTCTCTAAGGGTCAAAACCCCTCTTCTTCTATGCATATTCATCACATTCTTAATGGCATACCTTGTGGATTGAAATGCTTTTGAAACCTCCTAAATAGGGAATTATCTTCTATTCTAATTTCTTTACAGAAAAACCATATCCACCCATATAAAAATGACTACTCTTTCCTCCATAAGAGACTCGGCCTAGCTCATATGAATCCATAGATTCTAGTGTTTCTTTGATTGAATCTTGACCTAAAATTTAGATATATATGACCACTCAAACTATTGTTACCTCGATCCATCGCCACCTACCAATGACTACTTTTGTTCTAGCCATAAATTCTAGTGTAGACCCTCCTCCATTTATGTTGGTATTTATCACAGACCTTGCAACCTAGTAACCACCACAATTTAGGGGTCTCAACCCTCTCTATTATTTCAAAATTTGATGCGTACTTCACACAAAAACAAAAGCTGTTGAAATCTGTACCCAAATTCTCATGAGTCGCCTCTCCACAGGTTTGATCTACCCTAAGAGAACCAACAATATGCCATCCTACTTCCTATCTCCAGAACCCATTAAGGTATGTGACATTCTCATGAACCCTCCATGATGATATTACTCTTATGGATGATCATGGCCTCCACTGACCACTTACTCGGCCCTCTAAATCGACCTACTGGGGACTACATCTCTCACGGCCTCCTTAATCAAATGATCTCCTTCTCACTTAATGTTCTTGCCTTCATAATAAGGCCTCCCCTTAAATATCTTTCTTAGCTATGCCTCTTAAGAGCAGCTCTAGAACTTACAAAATTTATCTACTTAGACATTAGGAAATATCATTTTTAAATGTTTAATTTTATTTATATTTTAAACCTCATCTCGGGTCCAAATCCCCTTTTCTTGGGTTATTTTCCCATGGTGCACAGCCTTCAAACTCACACAAACCCATCTCACTAGGCTTGGCAATTTACCTCCCAAGCTACACAATTCAACAACATAGTTTAGTTGTGGTAATTGTAACTTAGTAAAGCTCCTAAGCCAATCGAGGGCTTGGTTGGGTTCCCAAGTTGTTAAGTAAGGGTAGTTGTGAGGGCATGATAACTAGGAAGGGTTAGAGCATGCCAAGGAATGAAAACGCAGTAACACATGTTGGACAATGCATTTCGGGAGTGCTAAGTGTCGAGGCATCACAAGGTAGAACTAGGTCAAAATGCATGGAAATGAAAAAATAAGAGTGCATGCCGGGGAATGTTAGTGAATTCAAATGTGCCAAGGATGAAGTGTGTTAGAAAAAGTTCATAATAGGATTTGCAGAGGCTAACTACAATTGAGATAAGGGAATCGAAAAAGCGATTTTAAACAAAGAAACTTTGTCTTGGGCACAACACTATTTTCCTTTATCTATTATTTTTATATAACATGTGGCACACTTTGGCTGAATTCTCATGTTTTAAACTATTTTAGAGAGTGCAAATTATACACTATTGTGTATAAGTTTTTGGGAACTCGGCTTGTGTACGACTTATATCTGTTTCTCTTGTGTATCTTGCGGTTCTTGAAAACTCTCAATTAATGCTCTATTTCTTATATGAACTAGCCATACATGTGAGGAAATATTGCATATATGACTATGTTGTGGTTGTTTTATAGCCATGGCTAGATGTGATCCTTGTCTTTGTACGTTCTTAAGTGGTAAGTTCGAGGATTGGACATGAGTGGCCTAAGATGAGGTAGGAAGTTCTTGATGAGCAAAGGCACAATCTACTTGTAGTAGGTGCAATTGATCAAGTTTTTACGGTTTAAGTGGACCAATGTCACATGTAGGCCCAGGTAAGGATTTAGGACTTGATTGGGTTTCCAAGTCATGAAAAAATGTAAGGCTAGTTGTGAGGGCATGAGTGCTAAGGAAGTGATCCGGATTTATGCGAGAACACGATAGAATACACATATAACCATAAATACAAAGATATGGTGGAAATAAAACTTCATTTCATTAAAATCAAATAAGCGAAATTCCCTTTACAAATAGAATGGAAATAAACTAGCTAGGGAGCCTTTGTGTGGCTTATCTGCGAAGAGATGCGCGACTACAAACCTCTGAAACTAACTGATGAGGCTCAAGGGCCTATTTATTATTTAAAAACAATGGAAAACCCTAAACGTCCAAAACCCTAACCCTAGAGATGAAGTGCCAAAATTATGGGCCTCATTTGGGTAAATTGGTGTTTCAACTCGGGAGATAACACAAACGCTATAATCTCATTTTGATGCGCTCAATACCTCGTTAAGTATCTATTTGAGGACTAAAAAATTTTGATGTGAAAACATTGGGCCACATTTTGATCCCGATTTTCCCAAAAAAGAGCTTATCGTTTAAAGCCTAAAATGGCTTCGCAAGTTCGAGGACCCAAAAAAATGCTAAAAATAAAATTTACGAGCGAAAAAATGAAAGAGACAATGGTGGGGCCCCAAGTGGAATTGATGGGTTTGCCACCAATATCCACCTAGATCATTCCTCCCGCCTTAGGAAGCAATGATCCCACATTGCGTTTAATTCCTCCAGGATAAACTTCTGTGCTCAACTTGGTCCACAGTGAACCACTTGCCAGTGCGAGGAGTTGGCCGTTTACAGCAGCTTGGGTAAGTTTGATCTTCGGTGATGAGTGTTATTGATTTTCGAGTCCATGTCCTGATCTCCTGAAATTGCTTTGTTCCATGTACTGCGGGTTTAACTTTCTGTTGGTGTGAGTTGTTCTGTGATGTCGAGATGTCCATTAGAGGTGGGAAGTAGGATGAAGGAGGTCCACCTTGAATACTGAGTGTAGACCAAGGAATGGTGGAATATTGAATTGAAGGCACTATTCCCTCTAGTCTTGGTGATGGTGTAAGGCCCATATCGAGTGGGTGAAGCTTGGGTGGGGTCCGATGAGCGCTCCATACTTAAATGTGGCCACACTTTTAGCCACCTATAATTTTTGTGGCACCCAATGTTGATCATGTCGTTTCTTGTGCTTATCATTGGCTCTTTCCAATATGTCTTGAACTTTGTTGAAAAATGTGCTAAATGCACTCGATGAATTTTTTTTATTCGTCATCGGTGTGGACATGAGTCGAATCGGCACGAGTAGTTGCAAATAGTATGGCTACATCAATGGGACATAGTGGCTAGAATCCAAAGCACAGAGAGGTTGGCTAGTTGCGTTGTAGAGAGTCGGTTATAACTATGTTGTACATAAGGGGAGGCTCTCATCCCATGTGCATGGATTCTTTGGATTGTACATGCGCGGAATGTGTGCAATCATCTTGTTGACGACCTCTGTCGGCCATCGGTTGTGGATGGAAAGTTGTGGACTTGGTGAGCTTGGTGTCAAAATTGATGACCGGAGGCTAGACGAAAATGTGCTAAGCAACCTAATATCTGATACGATATGATAGGCTTGTGGGATCCCAAAGTGCACGAGCACTCGTTCAAGAAAGAGTTTAGCGGTGGCTACTACCTAACGATGTTCTTCTTGCATCTTGCCATAATTTCCATCTTGGGGAGTCTGTCAACGACCACGAAACATAGTCATTTCTGCATGCTTAGTAATCCATGGAGATGGATTCCCAAGGTTGACTAGGGGTAGGTAGTGGAGTATAGAGGCCTTTCTTCTTGATGGTCGGTTTGGCAATGGCACAACCGATGCGAGGATCGATGTGCTTCTCGACATCTGTCAAAGGTTTGGCCAATAGAAATAGTCTGCCCGATGCTGCCATTGTTTCTCGACCACTGAAATTCCCGACTCAACTATAGTGTGATTCCCATATCATCTTGGCACGCTCGCTTGAAGGAACACAAGGTGTCCCGAGTGACATAAGGGTACATCTTGGAGGTAAAAATTTGGAACTTGCATACCCCCCAACAATGCCTTGTATGTGTGGCCGATATCTAGGTTACTCTCATAGAGAAGTGACCAATCGAAGTCTCGTGCCCACGAAGTGGAGAACGGTGGTGAACACCACGATCGGTGGTCAACTAGAGTAGTCTACAACATTATTGGTGCTACACTTCTTATACTTGATGTTCGAATGAAACTATTGTAGATATGTGGACCACTTCGATGATGATGGATTTCTACAACTTCCATAACCATGTGTATGAACTGAAGTGTCGGTGGGTCCTGTCTGGATGATTGTTCCTTCCTTAAAATGTAATGCTTCCATTGTCGAAAAGCTTGCACAATGGAATACATTTCTTTGTCATAAGTGGGATACTTACGGCTTCCTTGTCGGACAATTTCTCACTATGATACTCCATTGGATGTCCTATTGAAGTAAGAATTTCCCCGATAGCATAGTCGGAGGCATTTGTCTTGATCTCAATTGGTTGTTGCAAATCTAGTAATGTGAGCAGCTACTTGCATTCGAAAAGAGGTGATTTTTCAATTCTGAATATTGTTGAGATTCGACCAAAATAATTTTTCTTTCGCTCCTCCCTTAGTGAATTAACTCAAGGGCCAAGTAGTGAGAGAATCCCAACAAGAACTGCGGTAGAAATTAGCAAGACCTAGAAAGCCTGGCTACGGTATAGTGGTTGGGGTTGGCAGCGATCTGAGTGACTTGGATCTTGGTTGAATCCATGTACCCCCTTTCATCAATAATGTATCCTAGATATTGAAACTTGGTCATGCTAAAGTTCACTTCTCCAAATTGGCACACAACTTGTGTTGCGAAAGTAGTGTTTGGAGGACTTGTCGAATGTGGTGGAGGTGATCTTCCCAAGTCTGAAATTTGAAGATCGGATGTCATCCTTTACACCACTACAAATAGTTGGTGAATGGTCGCAAGATGTCATCCATTAACCTCACGAAGGTTGTGGGAGCATTCATCAACTTTGAAAGGCATGACCAGCCATTCGAAAAGAGTACTCACTTAACTCTTTAGAGCGAGTCTTCCACACATCGAAAGGGTTCAATTGGTACTGGTGATACCCCGGACTTCAAGTCGATCTTCTTCAGAAATATTTTTCCCCTTTGAGTTGGTCCGAAGGTCATCAATCCATGGGATTGGGCACCTATTCTGGACAATGATCTTGTTCGGTGCCGATAGTCAATACGAGTCCCCATGTCCCATCCTTCTTTTATACCAACACGATCGGGCTCCTACGGTGTGATGAACTTGGTGGATGTGACCTTTACGTAGTAGCTCCTGAATATACCTCTTTATTTTATTGTTCTCCGAACGGAGCGTCGATAGATAGGTCCATTCGGTAGGGTGCACACGAGGTTAGATCAATGGGGTGCTTGACTTTGATAGTGCGAGAGAGGGAACCCTTGTGGGTGGCTTTGAAGATGTCTGCGTGCTCATTCGCCTTGTCCGTTTTTTGTTGTCGTGCGGAAGGCCACATGCATAGGTCATGGCCCGGTATTCTTCTTTCCCTAGGGGTAGATCATCGGGGAAATAAATTTTTTGGTTCATGAAATGAGCTTAATGCATTGTTTTGTAGTAACCAAAGAGATAACGGCAGTGGGCATTGGTACCTCCGGTATCCTATACAACTTATTTCCCCAAGTAACAATAACAACACGATGTCGAACTCACTTCCACGTCATGTTTGCTTCCACAAGTATGGTTGGCATAATATTACATCGAAACATAAGAAGGACCATTCCACCTCAATACCTCATCTGTGAAGGGCTTGATCTTTATAGGAAGAATTATAGGCCATTTGGCTAATGCGGATACCTCGTCCTTGATGAAGCTACCCCGATGGTGTATGGTTGTAGGTGGGTTACGGTTGGAAATCCCAACCACTTCATGACGTACGCACTGATAGGTTCTTTTGGCTCCCATTATCGACAATGAATTATATTAGGGAGCCATTTACCCACATTGGGAGTGGAAGAGACTTTCACTCTCCTCTAGATCTTCACAGTTCCTCCTTACGGATCTTCATAGTGGCAATGGCGTTGGGCTACGCATAAATAATCGTTTCCCTTGTCATTCCCCTTGTCGGAGTTGATTCGGAATCGGAACGTACATCCCAACTCGAAGCCCTCATCTCGGCCCAATGACTTCTTAGCCTAACACTCACTTAACATGAGTGGAGCTCTTATGGGACTCACACCTTCCATGTGCTTCTTTGGCTTCATGGTGTTGTTCTTTAATTTTGGCTTTAGAGTTGTCTTGGGCCACCATTCCTTGGATTTTCGGTACATTTTATGGTTTGGGAGAACCTTTCCCTTTCTTTTGATTCGCGAGATCCAAAGTCTCGCTTCTTCTGTTTTAATTTTTGCTCAATCTTGACACCATATGATATTTCATACCAAGCGAGGAGATGTCGAGGAACTATATTTCCTCCTAAATGTATGTGTATACAAATGAGATAATTTAACACCATATGTTTCTTTGAATGGGTGTGATGCAAACTTTGTGCATAGGGTATGGAGCTGATTCGTTAGCTCATGCACATCTTGATCCCTTTGTTGCCACAACATGGTCTATTGTTTGTACTTTTCCTCATAAATCCCCACGGGATAGTAGTGTTCCTTGATGATGTCTCGGAAATAATTCCAAGTGGGTATGGCTAAGAATAGAGAGGGTCTTGTCTCATCACTTTTTCTCATAGTAGCTTTCCCACCGGTCCTTGACATGGGGGTAGCATTGAGGAGTGAAAAAATAATCTTCCCTGTCGAGAAAAGTCATGAACTTCCAAAAATATCCTTCTAATAGATTCAACCATCTATCTAGGACATTTTCATCTATTTTACCCTCAAATACGGGAATTTAAAAATTTACTTGTACCTTAAAGGGAGAGTTGCGCCTCCAAGGTAGCTCTTTTGGATGCAAATGTGCCGCTAGTGGGCGATCATTGAAGGATACGCAAGGATTCGCCTACATCTTCAACGTTCCTTTGTTTCGAGGGCCTCCTCAAGAAATATTTTGATAGGATATTCTGCTCCCTCATCTTTCTTTTCGTCCCTCATGGGCGGCGGTGGAATTTGCGAGGCCGATCTTGCAAGGTCCCACCGGATCGAGCCCTAACTCCTTATGTACCCCATTTGTCGGTTTTAACCACCATGCGGAGGTATACACCAAAAAAATATTTAAACGGAAAATAAATAAGCGAGCATAAAACATAAAATAGATAAACACAAATATTTTCTCCTAGATCGAAAATTGGGATGACTGACTTTATTTTCACTATATTCCTTTTAGTGTTACAACACATATATATACATGTTGAGGCATACATAAACCCCAATCAAACTAACCATATATTAGAACACCATAGTAGTTCCCTTGATCGGATCTACAAAATACCGGGGGCCAGAAACCATCATACCCCAAAACCATGTGCAAACCCATGCACATGATGTAGGCAGATCCACCCACCGGAAAATAAGGATAAAAAAATTTTCACGGAAAGAATATAACCTGAGCCCAACATTCTCCCACTTGTTGTTTTCTTTTGCCAGTGGCCATAAAGTGAGTCTGATGTATTTCAAGCTGACACCCATTGTTTTTCTACCTTTGTTATGGGTAAAATTCTTGGGTTGTTGGTTATCGTATATCCCTCTCGGAACTTCTGATGCAGGCGAACGATGAATTATTTGTCAAGTTCCACCAAAGATGGCATATGTGTTCATATTAACTTAAAACAACTTGATGGAATGCGATAGAAAATTACCTCTTTGATGATCTCGGAGTCCTTGGAGAGCACTAGGTAGCGAAGCAAAGTCCTTCTTCACCGGCTCCAAATCTTAGTCACCTCAATCAATAAAAGCACTGAAGTGTAATTTATAACTGTATATATCCTATCAATTAAGCCAATATATAATGAACATCTAAATTATACTCATACGAGCCATTCATATCATACTATGTAAATATTCAAACAATAATAACAATATTAAACGCCGAATGGACAAAACGGATACGGGATTCTATTGATTTTAAAAGAAGGAGGATTAAAACCATCGGTTGTACCAAGCCCTCATCTGACCTTCCAATCTCTCTATCCTCAAGTAGTGAAGTCATGAATGTGAAAGCTCTTTAGGAACCTCTTTGACTCTTGCTTCACTGCCAACACTATTCTCTGCCTTCCCCAAAGTATTGAACATTAGCAATCATTCGACCTTCAACTACGAGCCTTGACTCCCTTTTTATAGGAGAGGGAGAAAGCCATTGTTGCCTTTATCTTTCCATTAGTTTGGAATAGAAAAAACTAAGATGTTTCTTTAATCTCTATGCTTTTCCTCCTTTGGAGTTCGGTCTTTTATGGCATTGACCAATAATGAATTGGTGCTTTAGGTTTCCTTTGTGGGCGACGCTCTCTATTTTGTGAGGGGAAAAATTTGGAGATTCAAATCATTCTCCATGTGTTTTTTTCCCACATTTCAAACTCAAAACACGGGTAACAACTACATATCTAAGTGTAAGCAAGGCTTTTCCCTAGCCACTAACGTGGCACATTTACTAGTATCATGCGTTATAACGCTTTTGTTTGTTATAGAAAGGTATTTACCTTGGCAGAAATAGGTTAATTTGGAGTCTTTGTATTCCTTCCATATTTGTCTTCTCCTACGAGATGATGAGGGAGAGTGTTTGACCTATAATAATTACTGAAAGTGTGAGGTCAAAAAAGACGAAGACGATGGCCGAAATACTGTAATTTGTGTAGAGATAAAGAGATTGAAAAAATGGAAATCCTGAAACAACAACATATGTCGAGAAAATATAATATCTACCTTGGTCGGGCATTCCCATGCTCGGTAGCTTAAACGGCTGTGATTTCTCTAGAATATAGATATGAAGAATCATCCCTTGATAAGCACAATGTGGAAGTGTACATCATAACGAGGATCGAGGCTAAAGAAGTTGTCTCCATAAACAATATCACAACTTGGGGAAGGAAACACAACTTTAATTATGTAGCCTTTGCCCCAAGGTATTAATGGCAAATTCATAAAGCGCATATTCCTCAACATGTGAATGAAGGAGTTGTCGTCGAACATGTGAGAAATCGTCGATTACTAGTTGATAATGAAAAATTTTAATAGACGCGAAGGCGGCCATGATAATGATGATGGTCCCTAAGATGCACGATTACAATCTAGAGTGTGAAAAATAAGTTGAAGTTGAACACTCATAGAATCATTCGACCGGGAGCCAATGATTAAGACCCTTGATCAAACACAAGACCGTACACCCTTTGATGTTTGCGAGAATATAAGTGCGTGGGGTTTCGGATTAGCTTCCCTAGATAAGATGTTGAAGTCGATGGGAAGAGATCTATTGGAAAGAGGTGACGTTGAGGCATCACACGCCAGTCAACATGAAACGGAAACCAAGCTGATGTTGTTTATGATTTGAGATAATGAAGAGGAAATGGGGATGTTAGACGACAAATAATTTACGGCATAATGAGCGGTTTGGTTGATAATAGGAAAGCGATAGATAGCAAGATACGCGAAAAATAGAAGGCACTCTAGCAAGGTGCCTGGCGGTGAGCTTGATGAACACCAAAGAGTGTGTTAGGATTTTACGGTGCGGGGACAACGGGAAATGAAGAGCTGCTCTCATAGATGGTAGGGTTCGGCAAAGCTGAAGATTTTTCTAGGAAGTGCCATGTTCAAGAATTTTATTTAGCAAATTGACCTTTTCTAAAATGTAACATAGGTAGTATCCATTTTGTCCAAATTTTCACCGTCGATTAAGTTTAACGAGTCCCGGACGGGGTAAAATCGATGAATTTTCATATTTAGAGAGTCAAAAAAATGTCGGGAAAAAGACAACTTTCTGTGCCAGTACGATTAGGTTTAATGAGTCCAGACAAGTAAACTGGGGTGAATTTTTTCATGTTTAGAGAGTACGAAAAATATCTTAAAAGACAACTCCATTGGGGTACAGCACTGTCATGTCTTGATAGCAAGACTCATAGAAAAGGGATAATAGTAAGCTTTCGAAACGAGTTCATTTTCAACGGTTAGTCACGAAGCGGAAAAGTGAGGAGTCTATGTTTGATGGACGTCTGCCTCATTTTTTTATGGTGCGAGGAGACGGAGTAAACTCAGCATACTATTTGCGAAATTTTAACGAGTCCAACAAAGAAAAACTCGGTGCCCTCGGTGAAATTTTAACGAGTCACGTGGAGAAAACTCGGTTACTTTTTCGGTTTAAAAGGCTTTGAAAAAAGAAAAAGAATGACTCCTTACTACATGTTGGTAGTTTAACGAGCTCGAAAGGCGACTCAAGGTTTTTAGTTTTATGAGCGAGAGAAAGATTCCTAAAAGAAAGCTCGGTGCGTCTTCATAGTTTGCGATTAGAAGAAGAAACTCTAGGTTTTCGGATTAACGAGAGCAGAAAAAGACCATGCAAAAATAATGCTCGATATCAACTTCCTTATAAGTTTAACTAGTGCGAAGAAGGAACTCGAGGTTTTCGGATTAACGACGAGAAAAAATCTGGTAAAATGCTCGGGAAATAACATGGTATGTACGCATATAAATATTTATCACTCATCGGAACATCGGTACCAAATCTCAATATTTGTGACACATGCGTAGCAAGAGATTCTCGACTTTGCCGACTAGCGTGGAAAGTCATGCCCGAGGTTGCTATAAAGTGGAGCCTTCATTTTTTTCAACATTTTTTAAATCTTTGTGAAGGAGCTGCGGAATTGAAAAGGGGAATGAAGTGCAATAATGATTACGGTCAATCCAGGCAATGGTTTTCCTTCCGCGAGATCCCAAGGTAAGAGCTCAAACCTCCTGCTATCATTTAATTGTCTTTTTGCCTTTTACGGTTCAAAATTAGAAATTTAGAGGCCCTAAAAAAAGCTTGTGCTAACGTGGGAAGAGGTATAAAGGCCACATTAAATGCATAAACCATGATGGGATACGTGTTAGCACGCTCTATTTTGTACTAGAGCCGGCGTTAGGCGCACGGTGTTTCTAGCAACTCGATTTTTTCTATTTTGGGCGGGTCCATGCAAGTTTTGATCGATTCAGAAAATGTTGCATTTCGAGTATTGAGGCATTGTCCTTGTGAGTATCTGGCGAGAGAGAGAACATGAACGGGAAGAATGAGAGGAGATGGTGACGAATGCCGCAAGCTTGATGGCTCTATGATGTGGATTGCTAAAGTATGCCCGCTTAGAGCTGATGAGGGTCAAGAGGACCTCTTGAGGTGGCTAATCCGACGTGGGACGAACGACACCATGTCTTTCGGATTGGGGGTAATGAGCTCTCAATCGAAAAGGATGATGTGTAATTTTTGACCAACTTTGTCATGTCACGGGATGAGGCCCAACTTGACGGGGTCCCGAGCCGGCCCATGTTCCCTCTTGGATTTGATTCGTACGCATTGCATACGTGACACACGGTGTGAGCAACGGATACCAATGTCGGGTGACTGTGACCCTTGCGGTCTATATTATGGATGATTGTTTGTGGCCGGTGCCAGAGTTGTCTTGGCCACAGGCCCGGCTCCTAGCCTTGGGTAGCAAGCCTCGGGTTTTCGGCGGGTGTGATGGGTTGTGCGTGGGTTCGACGAGCTTACGCATGTAAGGCCATACCCGAAGTTTGGGTACGATACACGGTGTCTCTTTCATCTTGGAGTAGATACCCTTTGATGAGGCCTAGGATGCGTTCAGCCGCCATTGCGGGTCCACACGAGCCGAGGCGAGGCTCGTGGGCCGCTTTCTTCCACGAACTTGGGAGGTCTTTGTCCTTACTATTTTGATGATGGATTTTTTGATTGGCTCGACTCCACCTGATTATTATGATTGAGGGTTATCCTATGCGAGGATGAACTTCTGAGGTGAGCAGGAGTTAGTGTTTCTGGCACCCGGTGGAGAACTCGATGGTAAGAAGGAAATGATCGAGTGTATTTCAAGAAAGTACTTTGTTTTTTGTCTTTTGAATGTTTATGCAAATTTTTGTTGTTGAAAATAGGGTGAAAATTATGTTTTGACATGAAGCATTTGTTTTCTTGACATAGATGTGGAACTTTTCTGGCCAGTTGGGGCCCCTTGCTATGCACGGCAAGGATACACGGTTACCGGGGGTGGCACACCGGCGGATGATGCGGAAGGCGGCGAGGATGATGATGCCAAGTTTTACATGAACTCTCCGAAGGCACCTGGAGAATGCAGTATGGGTATACCACCTTCCTATGCGGGAGGTTCCGGTTCATCTGCAACGGCATGCGCCGGGTGTCTTTGGAGATACACGAATGCCTCTGGGAGGATAGCTAGGCGAGTTGTATGATACCATGATCATCGAGCCTGGGCCCAGGGTGGAGCGGATGTATTAGTGTCGAGCGTGGCTTAGTGTAGCCAAATTTTTTGTAAAACACCCAAGTTTCAGAAGATTTTTTGATGCTTATTGATACCGAAGTGACCAAACATATATATATATATATATATATATATATATATATATATATATATATATATATATATATATATATATATATATATATATACATACTTTTTTGGTGATTTTGTGTTTTCTAGTTTTTATGTATTTTCAATGGGATAAAAATATATATACTCATGAGTAAATATTTTATAGTAAATGTGAAAAATGCCAATCTAACACATATTTTGCCAAAGAATCAGCTAATGTATTAAATTCTCTAGGAACGTGCTCAAATGTAATTGTTTGAAATTGACGTTCTAAAAGTCACACTCTTAAAAAATGACGCAACAAGACTAGATGACAGACATGGTAATGATTGTTTAACTACATAATGATGAGTTGGGAATCTAACCTAACCACTAAATTGGAGATGCCACGCGATGCCGCTTCCATGAGGAGTTGGATCACTTACTGTGTACTCGGAAACATTATTGGTGGCGCTACCCGGAAAGATTCCCCAGACAGGAGGTCTAACTCGGGAGTGTAGAGAACCCAAGAAGGAAATTTGAACAAATGCGTCTAGTGTGACGAATAGCACCAATAGCATATACGACGTATGATAAAGAAGGTATGGCAGAATGCATTGTGTGAAAGAAAAATATTACATGAGAAAAAATAGCGCAAAAAACCAAAAAACATCCCGAGAGACATCAAAACAATAAGCAAAACTTATATACATAAAATTACAAAGCATATGCCTGAAGTGTAGTAGGCAAAATACTCTTTAAGTAGAGCCCATTGCGGGGCTGCGAGTGGAATTCCATTACGATCTGTGGTCGTAGCTCCTTTTTAGAGGACTTTAGTGATGATGTAAGGACCAAGCCATAATGGTTGGAGTGTTCCTACCCCCAAGAGTGCATGTTTCTGATCATAAAGTACAACAAGATCGTCCTCTTGGAAAGAATGAGGCTTGACAGATTTTTCGTATTGAGCCTTGACTTGGCGCTGGTGAGCTTTGAGTGCTAGTGTAGCATCTCGATGAGTTTCATCCAAATGATCGAGTGAGATCAAGCGCTCTTCTGTGGCGGTGGTGCCGAGCGGGGAGTTCAATGGAAAGTTTGGTGATGGGGCCCCACTTGATTGGAAATGCGCCTCCCGAATTTGGCTCCAGGATTGGAATGGCGTGAAACCTGTGGTAGTTTTGATTGATGTTCGGTATGCCCATAATGCGGAATACAACTTCCGATGCCATGTGGTTTTAAGGTTTCTGACCAATCGACGAATCATGGTTTTGAGGATGCCATTTACGGCTTCGAGTTGACCATTAGCTTGAGGGTAATAAGACGAAGAATGATCTTGATGGAAACCTAGCATGGATGTTAATTCGGTCATCATGTGATTCTGGAAGTGGGATCACGGTCTTGTGACCCAATAGATAGGGGTACGCCGAACTATGATTACACGATTGAATAGGAAGAAGCGGTGGTTTCGCCGTCGGCCTTGAAAGTGGGAAGAGCTTCGCCCATTTCATAAAATAGTCGACCGCAACCACGATGTGGTTATGTCCATTTTCAAAGTGGGATTGCGAGTGACAAAGTCAATTCCCCATTTATAAAAAGGACGATGGAGATAGCTGGGTGAAGGGGCGGGGATGAGCGCACATTTTCTTTATGAAAATTTGACGGGGATAGCACTTACGGACCTTTGCAATACAATCTTTAAACAAAGTGGGCCAATAGTAACATAACGCGCAAGATTTTTTGAAGCTGGGTAGCTATGCCGAAATATGTTTCGCATGCCCCTGTGTGGCAATCATTCAAAATGTGTTCCGCCTCATCGAAAGTGAGACAACGTCGGAGAATAGTATTGACACCATGGAGATATAGTGTATCATTTAGCATGAGGTAGTGCTTTGCCTGGTGGCAGATACAATGATGGTCGTCGGACGTGAGAGTTGGGTGGAAGCATTAGGTTTGTAGGTAGACCAAAATGTCTCCATACCATGGGTTCGAAGAATCAACCAAGTATAAAAATTCATCAGGAAATGGATCATGAGCTACTTAAATTTGGGTCGATTCGGGGGAAGATCAGGTAATAATTCGGCGAAGAAAGGATTTCTTTTCTTTGGCAGCCACGAAACCAATGAAAATTGTTGGAGAAGTTACGATCCATTAAGAATATTTTCCTCCAATGATTTTTCTAGACAAGATATGTCGCATGGGGTTCTCAAAGCAATAGCAGTAATCTTGTCACAGCAATATATAATTTCGGAGTCGGGTGACGGAAAAAACTACGTTGCTTGAGGAGAAAGTTTCTCCACATGTAATAACGTAATTCGAGGTCCAATTAGACCTTTGGACAAATAGTATATCACATGTTCACTATCTTCATTGTGTACTTGAACCAAAACCATTCCAAGTGAGGACGGTGAGGGTACATCGAGGTAGAGAAGGAAGTCACGTGAGTAATCAGGGGCACTAAGGAGTGGGGCTGAAACAAGTGCATGTTTTAAAGCATCAAATGACCATTGAGCTTGGTCATCCCACAAATATAGTGTTCCTTTCTTCAATAAATGCATAAATGCTTTCATCATCTTGGCATAGTCAACGATGAAGCAGGGCAAAAATTTTGCCTTCCCTTACAACGGTGGAGTTGAAGGATGGATTGTGGTGTAGGCAATTCAAAAATCGCCTTAACCTTATCGGGATCAACCCTAATCCGTGCTTGGAGACAATGAAACCTAACGGATGCTGGACTGCGACCATAAATACGCATTTTATGAGGATTCAAACGTATATTGCGAGAATGCATTTCATAAAATTTCTTTTAGATAGGCCGGTGATCATGTAATTTCTTGGGTGGGCGAGAAAAGGTCATCTGATAGCTTGTACAGTATGTCGAATGTCATAAAGCGTGATCCATAGCCGGCGAAAAGTGCTCCCGGCATTCTTTAGACCAAATGAGGTTTCGATACGCAAACGTGCCCCGGACAGGATGAAGTCGAGTTTTATCTTCCCGGTTGTCTTTTAATAGCAATGCGGGTTATGCTTGAGAATCCATCCATGAAGGAAAAATATTTTCATCGCGATCGTCGAAACTTTGATCAATGAATGGTGTAGGATAATTTTCTTTGAGAACACCGGCATCTATATCGTGATAGTCGATACTAGCTTCCGAATGGTACTTTTATCAACGGGGCCCCGGATTGGAAACCCCGATACATTAAAGGAATGAGATAGATGAAACCAACGTTTAAAAGTTTATCTACCTCAATCTTGATGGTGCCTGCTTTGCGCGGGTGGAAAAGTCTGAGTCGTTATCGAACTGGTTTAACATTGTCATAAATCTTGATTTTGTGCTCGATGAAGGGTCTATGCGAGAGCATTTCGTCCATAAGACCAACCAAGCAAACACATCGTGGAATTCCTTGAAAAAGGGATATAAACACACGATTTCCTCGGGATTGCGATCGGCTCCAATCTAAATATTTTCCACGATACTGTTTTTGATCGAGATATCAATGAGCATTGTCTTAGAAATATTACCCATGTTCCCTTCGAATCGATAGTTTGAGCAGTCATATAAGGGAGGGAACTGTCTCGGGTTAATTCGAAAGGATGGGATTTCATTTTTTATCGCCTCGAGTCAATCATCAACGCGATGGTGAAACTCTCCCCAAGAGTCATTCTTCTAGAGACAGCAGAATCTATAGATAGCTTCGTACGTAGGCGAGACTTCATTGGGGAGATCCTTAGAGAGAACTATGATGGGTGGGAGGTTTGTACCATTGGTCGAAACCATGGCGGTGGAGGGTTCGGATGTAGTTTGGATGGCTTGGTAAGCCTTCCGGCCGATGAGAGCGGCATGCGATCTCCGTAGGAATCAATGTCGAAGGTGCCATAATGATACATGGGTCGTGGGGCAAGCCAAAGTAGTGGATATCATTGCAACGTGTTTTGGGATACGTGGCGGCGAGGAGAGGAAAACAACCCGGTAGGAAGATGCCTTGAGAAGGCCGTGTTGATGCGTAAGAGTCGGGGGGAAGCCTCCCTATTAGGGGTAGAATGCTACTTGGTAACGTGGAATAATCGGTGCAGAAGGATAGTGATCCACTATGACTATTTTTCCATCGATAGGCTCAAGGATGAGTCGGAAGACCGAAGACACAATGGCCGAGTCATGGCATAAGACCAGCAGGCAAGCAATAGATTATAGTCTGAATTGTTATAAACTGTATCTAGTTCACATTTTCCCACTCGAGTGATGGGAGAAGCGAGGTATCCTTTTGGGAGAGACGTGTGGCCATCGAAAGCTGAGGTGGTGGTAGGGTGAGCGTAGGAAAACCTAAATTGAGCCGGCAAGCTTGTGACATAACGCAAGTCAAAGCACCTTAGTACTGTGTGATGCAATGGATTGATCTCCTTTCATTTGTTTCTTTTTGGAATGCGTTGGTGTGAGAGGCGAGGTTTAACCTTTTCCATATCAAATATAGCTAGCATGGAATCTGAGGAGTCTATTCCTGTCGTAGAAAAGGCTTTTTTCCTTTGTCTTTGAGAATGGTTTATGTCACCAGTGCGGAACATAGTTGACGGTGCTGTTGAGTCTCAAATACGCATCTTTGTATCTTCTGAATAACCTTTTCCTTGAACCTTCCAAGTTGTCAATATCATTGTATATTAATTGCAAAGAGCATCTAACATGGTTTTTAATTATATTTTTGTGTGCTTGTTTTGGTTTATATTTTCTCATTTAGGCTAGGAATCTCGCCTTTCAGCATTCTTTTAACTTTACTAACGACCATTTTGTGAAACTCTAGTGCGGGTGTCTTCGGGAGAAACGAGCCACATGGGCAAGTCGAAGTGATGTGAACATGGATCGTGTCTCAGTAAGCATAGAAAATTCATCTAGGGAGGCTACGAGTCAAAGGTGGAAAAATGGAAATTAACCGCAGTTCCACGGTGAAAACGGAGCCTACCCATTTCCGCCTCCGTGGAGATCTATATGTGGATTTACGAATTGGGAAGATAAATCAACTTGTCCCATGCATGGCCCCATAGCCGAATCCAAACATCCACTCCTCATGAATTTACTCTCCAACACGTATGATCCTAGATCTTTGGACGTAATAGTTTACGTGTTCTCCATCGACATAAACTTCGGGGAATTAGTTATATTTTCTTTGTTATAAATATTGGTTGCATATGCATATTAGATTAGTCTCTTTTAGTTTTTTATTAGTACGCTCTTGGCCAATGTAATTAAACCTTATTTAAATAGTAATATCTGTTTCTGTTATAGTGCATTTTAATATACGAAGACTCTTGTTTCAGCGTAATTACATGTAAAAGGGTTGTTGCCAGAGGTACAGGTATGGGGAGCCTATTTTCATGAGGAGTTTATATGGTATTGTATAGTTCTTATTTTTTATTTCTTTAAAGCTCATTGTGCCATAATCCATTCACGTATTTATACATTATCTTTTCTTTAGTATATATGCTTCATTTTGTTTATAATCTTTCATGTGCTTTCCATTTTACTTCTTGTCTTTCATGTTTTATGTTGTGTTAACCGGTGAGTGTTCTTGTTTAGGGTTATAATGGCTTAGGAGCATTTGCATAAATTTTTGACTGTTGGAATTAATATTATTACTGTACTAATTTGCTTTTCTTAGTTCTGTTTAATTTACGATCTTGCTTTGTTTTATTTAAGTTTTTCTCATTTTCTTCGATGATTGATTTAGATATATTAAATTGCTCATAACATCTTGGATTGCCTCAAAGCCACAGTGGGTGATGGTGAGGATTGAATTATGGATGTAGTTTTAAGTATTAGTTTCCTTCTGTGAAGTTAGATATGTTCATTGCTCATAGCATCTTCAGTTGCCTCAAAAGTCTGATTGGGCCGATGGTGAAGAGATTGAACTGAATGTGTAGTTTGATATTAGTTTACTATGATGGAGTAACCAGGGTTACTCAAATTTATTTATGGTTACCTCCGAAAATCATAGGCGGACTAATGATGATGGATCAGAAGATAGGTTGATGTGTAATTTGATTTAGATTGCCAGTTACATTTAGTTCTTTAAATGCATAATTTATTTTGTGTTTAGGCAATGTGAAATATTTTGGTTTTCATGCTCAATAGTTTATATTTTATTCATTAGACTAACATCACATTTTCCTTTAATGACACATTTTTTTCCTTTCAAAGTTTTGTCATTGTATGTTTCAAATTCCTTTTAAGTTTCAAGTTGGTAAATCATTATAGAGGATATCATTTCCTTGAACAATCATAACCATGCTTGTTTTAGAATTTCACATCTCGTTGAAAAATAACGACAAAAAGTTAAGAAATAGTTTATCTTGCACATATAAAGTCATGCGCACTTCATCATTACGAATCTGATTGATAAATTAATGTAAACGATTTAAATTTTAATTGACGAACATTTGGTGGATTTTAGGAAGTGTAAATAGGTAGCCAATTTCTTAATAAATAAATAGGCAATAAATAATATGGAAGGAAAACTTGATAACTTCTTAAGTATACTCTCCTCTTGCACCTAGTGTGATGGAGGATCGGAGAAAAGGAGATTATTGGTTTAATAATTTCTTAATATGTCTCTTCTTGCACACATAGTGTGAGCACAGAAGATCGAAGGGATTATTAGCTAACCAAAAAAAAAAAAAAAAAAAAAAATGACATGCATAAGTGAGAGATTCTGGGGAAAGGTTTATGGCTAAAGCCAAGAGTTACGATTTTCCTGGCCTCCATCTTCTTCCAAGGCATAGGCAAGAATCTTTTCATCTGCCTAGCCTTAATATTTTGGAATTCAAGGAGCTTGAGTGGTTAAGTTCTCTATACCACCTACTAAATCTCATTTAGAAAAGAAAGAGACTCTCTCTCATCCTCCCTTGATAGGAAATGAAGAATTTAAGGACTCTAAAGAAACCATCATGGCGGTAATAGATGGAGGTAGAGGTAGAGGTAGAGAGTAGGAAACAATGGAGACAACAATAGTGGAGAAAATGAAAGAAATAGGGGAAGGAGACAACTTGCTTGGTTTCCTATAGTTGATGAGAAACTCATACAACGATGAAAAATGTCTCACCATCTGTCCTCCCTAGCAACACCATGGATTGCGAAGTGAGGATCTGGGAAACATTTTGTTTGAGTTTAGAAGTGAGTGTCTTGCAGACTATGACTATGTGGAAGACTCTCAAAAACTCTCACTTCTGACGCTACACTTCTCAACATTGAAGGAAACCACTTTAAAAATAATTCCTTCACAGATTCTTATAATCTCAACATGGGACTGGAATGATATAAACAAACATTTTTGGATAGATACTTGGACTATTGTATTTTAATCATGATGATGAGGTATTCAAAATGATGCAAAAAGAAGATGAAAATTTGTGCAAGACTTACACCGAAAGATTTCAATATGACTTGAAAAGATAAAAGATGAGCAACTTAGATATTAAACCTTGAAAGCTCTCATATTAAAAGCCATTAGAGATGAATGGATAGATATTTTAAACATGATGGGGAAAGGAGACATTTCTCAACTTCCATAAGTGATATCGCGAACTATGTGTCCATCTACAAAGAGGAAAATCTAAAAGGAAAAAGGGCCACAAGGGATCTTCTCTTATTAGGCTAACAAATGTATTTGGATCGGTAAGTAGGCGAGAGATTGGTAATAACGATGAGTTCAAAGGCGATATCTTAGGGGAGCCTTAGTGAACAACTAGACACCCTTAAAATCCCAGAAACAAGCGAAAGAAGAAACGGATGCTCTTGGCCATCTTTTGTCTGAAATGTGGAAAAGCATACTTTAGGAATGTCCTTGGATGCAAAAGTTGTAGAAACATGTGGTGCAACAGAGAATCATGAGATCAAGGATTGTCCTTCAATTCTTGGACTCAAGAGAGGCACATTTTCAAGAAGGCCCAAATTAGTCGATCTCTCTGTTTTGTTGCAAGAAGACCTTCGCGAGGACAACAAACTCAAGGGTTTAACAACTATGAATCTTTACAAAATCCCACCAAATTGGAATCCTTGGCAACAAACTGGCTCCAACATCAAATCCATATCGGCCATGGGTACAAGGGATGCAAAATCCTTCTCGAGGATTACTCAATTGTCAATATCCTCCATCTTTTTTCAAAATCAACAAGCTCCACAACTTCAGAACACAAATCCTTTCATTGCAACACCACAACAACAACCTTCTCAAAAAAATCCAAATCCTCAACTTATGCTCCCATACTGACAAAATACAAATCAACTTCCGGCTCCAGCCATTGCCAAATCCTAACAATAAGAATCCTCAGAATACTTACATGGTAGAAGGACAACAATTTCTTACCTATACTGATTGTTCCTCTCAATGATGTACAACTCGGATACGAGTAGAGTTTTAGAAAAACCTTCTATAGATATTCAAGAGCAAGATACCTGCGAAGAGGATTCTCTTCAAGTCAATAAGGGTTAGAAGCATCTCTTCAAAATTCAAGCATTCAAAAGAAAAGTTAACCCCACAACTCCTATGGATTGAGCAACACGATCTTTATCTACACCTCCTTTTCCACCGAAAGACTACAAATTGACAAGGGGTGGAAAAACAAATATTGTTGCCTAACTATGACTTTCTAGATGAATTGAAGAATGTTTGTATCAAGATTCCCTTGCCAAGCCACTTTTCAAGAAGTTCCTATTCTAAGCAAAACATAAAGGAGTTGAGTTTTAAAAGACCGGGGAAGGAAACTAAAAGACACAAGAAGAATCCACACAGTAAGAAGAATTATAGAATATTCGCATAATTGAAAAAGTACCTGTGAGAAAGTATGTAGATCCGGGGAAGTCCAATTGTCAAGACACATATAAATGGGATAGAAATTCCAAACACATTGATTGACTTAGGAAGTTTATATCAACATGCTGAGTAGACGGAGACTATGGACGAGCTAAAACTTCCTAACCTTCTTTTTACACCTGCTCTCTACATAACGCCTTAGATCTATCAATTATTAAACTGAATCGGTGTATTAGAAATATTTCGATCCTCAGCAATTCACAGGAATATCCCGATAGATTTTATGATTTTGACTCACAGTGTCCCCAGGAGGGCACCCACTTATCTTGAGAGAACCTTGGCTAGCCACGGTGATGCTTTTATTAGTTGTAGATGCGGGGATATGTACATTTCTAATGGTAATTCGACAAAGAAATTCATTGTATCCTCCGGCAAAAGCAATTACGAAGTAGGAGACAATGGGTATGGGTCGATGATAGGGACATTATACAACTTTGTCTTTACCATTTCGGAAATTCGTGAGGATAGTCAAATTCGAACACATTAGAAAATTTTGAGACATCTTCGAGGCCATGACCCCACACAATTTCGGTTGGAATACGACATAGAATATTTATCCATCAAGACAAATGTCTCTTTACTCTATGGAAGAGTTTGGTAGTTCTACTATTGAGATTTTTTCGGGAAAAACATTGAATATCAACAAACATTTGGAAAAGTCACAACGAGAAAAACTAACCAAAATCTTGCAAAAAAGTCTGCATTTGCATGGAAGTATGCGACATGAAAGGTATTGATCCTAAAGACTTGCATCGTCATATCTATATTGAGGAAAACGGTATACCAATAAGACAACCTCAAATAAGGATGAATCCAAATCTTAGGAGATAGTGAAAGAAGAGCTCCAAAAGCTACTCAATGTAAGCTTCCATTGTCAATTTCAGATAGGCCGTGGGTTTCTCCTCTAGTTATAGTACCTAAAAAGAATGGTAAATGGAGGGTATGCATTGATTACGAAATTGAACAAAGAAACTTTGAAGGATCACTTTCCTTTTCACTTTATTGATCAAGTATTAGATACATTAGCGGGTAAAGTACTTTTCATTTTTGGATGGTTTTAGTGGCTATAATCAAATTCGGGTAGCACTGAAGATCAAGATAAGACCACATTTACTTGTCCATGAGGGAACTTTGCCTCGGTACTTCCTTTTGGGTTATGTAATGCACACATAACATTCCAAAGAGCGATGCTAGGAATTTTTTACGATCTAATCCATGATTGTGTAGAGGTTTATATGGGTACAGAGTTTATGGTAATTCATTTAGAAGGCATTAGAAAATTTGGAAAAAGTTCTTATAAGATGTAAAGAAACAAACCTTTCATTAAGCCATGAAAAATGCTTTATGATGTTCTTGAAGGGATTGTTTTAGGACATCATATTTCAAGAGAGATGGCATTAAGTTTGATAGATCAAAAGTTGAAGTCATCTCCAAGTTACCTATTCAAATTGTCGAAAGAGATGTTAGAATTTTTCTAGGATTTACTAGTTACTATAGAAAATTTATAGAAAACTTCACTAAAATTGCATCTCCACTCTTCAAATTGCTTACGAAAAGAATGTGAATTTAAATGGGATCTGATTGTCAATCGGCTTTTGACTTTTGAAAGCAAATGTCGAGCTTTATCTTGAAGGGGACCAATTGAAACTCCCTTTCCATATTTCTACGGATACTTCGGATACGGCTCTAGGAAATTTGTGTTGGGTCAAAAATATCTAGTTCCTTATGCCATTTTATTATACCGATGAAAATTTGACTCACATAGTTGAATTATCTTATTTGAAAAAGAGTTTTAAAATTTGTTGTTCATGCAATTAATAGTTTAGACATTACATAACGAGCTATGAAACTTTTATTAAATACGACCATTAACGATTAGATATTTGATGAATAAACGTTACTAATGGCGAGTGACAAGATGGCTCTTACTTTTACAAGAATTCAATATTCTTGTGTTAGATAGACGGAAAACGAATACGATGGTGATTTCTTGTCTAGGTCGAGAATACTAAAGAAGATTCTCACATGAAAGGGATAAGTTTCATGATGAATACTTGTTTGCGGTAACTATTAAGACTCCTTGGTATGCGAATGTTGCTAACTATTTGGTTACGGAAACTACCTTCACATTTATTTCCAAGTGAAAAACGAAAAATTATTCGGGGGAGGTTCAAAGTATTCATGGATTTCTAACGAATTGTTTTAAAAACGGGGCCGGATCTTGTGATCGAAAGATGTGTCGGGGAAGATGAAATGCACGATATTATTAAGGCATGTCATGACGCTCATGCGGCGGACACTTTGCGAGAAAAAGGACGGCCTATAAAATCCTCTCTTTAGGATATTATTGGCCTTCCCTCTTCAAAGATGCAAAACAATATGTCCAAAAGGTGTGGCAGTGCCGCAAAGAGTAGAAGCCACCGCTTCCAGATAAGAAATGCCATTTACGAAACACGGTACTCATTGAACCCTTTGAAAAATGGGCTTTAGATTTCAACTGGACCTATTTAATCCACCATCTAAGCAAAAGAAGTATATATTGGTTTGTACTTGTTATGTTACTAAATGGGTAGAAGCCAAAGCATTAGTATACGCATCTTGAAAATTCGGTTGTTCATTTTCTTTATGAGGATATTTTTACTCGCTTTGGTGTTCACGAGAGAAATTGTGACGGATCAAGGAAGCCAATTCACATCTGACTTGGTGGAGAAATTGATGAAAGAATACAAAATCAAGCACGGAAGATCTACTTTCCTTACCATCCACAAGAAAATGTCCAAGTGGAGTCCACAAACAAAGTTCTTGAGAATATCATCACCAAAAATGTTCATCTACATAGAAGAGATTGGGCGAAGGCTTCCTGCAGACGCGGCAGGCCTCTGGAGACTACATGGAGAAATACAGCAGGACATTCTCCCTATGAACTTGTACATGGGGAGAAAATCTTTGCTACATTGGGTTTCAGTCAAGACCTTCAAGATAGCGGTTCGGTTGGGGATGGACTTATCGAAGCCCAAAAGCATAGAATGGAGCGGTGAATGAGCTAGATGAGATCGGACGAGAGGCAATTCTAAGAAGCCGATCTAGTTCAATATCAAGAAACTAAATGGCATGACAAGTACATAAAGGAGAATAAGTTTCAAGAAGGAGATTGGGCATTGTTATTTGATTCCAAGTTTAAGATTTTCAAGGAAAATTTCGGACTCATTGTGGGCCATGTGAGATTGACAGATCTTTAGCATTAGACGATGAAATCAAGACCATTGATGAGTTTCAAACTCTCTTATTGTGAATGGCCACAGTGAAATTTTATCATAAGCCACTCTCAAAAAGAGGATTTTGTCAAAGTATTTTAAAGAAGATGCTGCAATTAGGCTAGTACGGAAAAAGTTCTTCTTCTCCTACGACCCTAGTTTTTGTTCTTTTCAATTTAAAAAAAAAAAAAAAGTTGTATAGCTTTGAAAACCAATCACTAATTAAACGGTCTTATACGGAAAATATAGGGTGAAAATCGAGAACACTTAAACTCTATATTTTCCAAAAAAAAAATCTCTCTTTCATTTTACAAGTTTTGTGACCATCCACTCCATTCCATTCCACTTCATCCCACTTCATTTTCACTCCACTTCATTCCATTTCATCGATAAAATTCTTTTTCCATGACCATTTCCATCTGGTGATTTGTCATCTAGTTCATGTTCATTCATCCAAATAATAAATTTGTGTCGGTTCCATGGTGACATACTGTTTAACGAACGACTGTTTGGTAGCCGGAAATGATTCGCGGCTTCAGATTACATTTTCAAAAGAATGTACAACCGGATGTTATTTCCATAATCATGAAATTAAATGCGGTGCGAGGGACCAAAAATAAAGGCATGGAGCATTCAAGATACCAATGACAACTAATTGAAGACCAAGGAAAAAGGAAAAGATTCCAAGGTATGAGGTAAAATTCATTTCAAATAGCATTGAAAACACATTTTTATATAGTTAAATAGCTCCATCCATTATGTGCAATGATTATATTGAAAAATTCGTAACAACACCTCACGATCTCCATATGATCCTCTCGCATTCATTCTCAAACGGTTCCATAATTAAACCTTTAGATCTTCACTCATATAAGATATTCACGGTGATAATGAGATGTAGTTGATTTGACCACGGACTCTTACGACCGCATAAATCCATAGTAGTTGTTTTTAAACGTGCTCACATTTATTTTACGGCCACGGAATTTCAAAACATTTTTGGATGTGTTATACTCCTCCTATTATTCTGTTAATCTCCTGTGACCATATCTTTACGCAAAATTACTCCACCGAAACCCCTCTCTATTACGGCTCTCACTCCATTTCGTTTCTCTATTGCGAAAACATAGCACCAGCCTACCTCCACTTTTTGATATTCTCTGAGTCATTGTGCTCATCTTCGCTGGTCGGCCGTTAACATTTCCAACAGAATCCTGCATGAGCCAAATCTTTGAAGAGCAAAAATAAGAATGGGTAAACTATTCAGGCCAGACAGAAGGACTGATTCATGGAAGGATATACGCGAAGTAAGATATATTGAAGAAAGCAAAGTGAACACGGTTTATCAAAAATTCGGAGGTTACCATAAAGAGAAGTGACAAAAGCATTTGCAAGGTCGTTCGATGGCTTGGAAGTAGGGTGGAGACCTTAAGTTTTGCGGTGAATGAGGCATCTGTAGCATCTTCCATGAGACTTCCTCAAAGAGGTGACGTTGGTTTAAAGAAATAAAATCATTAGTGATGAAGCACGGAGAATAATCTTCTGAGCAAAGGTATGGAAATAACTATTTTGAGGAATTCTGCTTGCATGCATTGAAAGAGAATCATTTCTTTGCTGCTAGTTGTTCAATTGCTTCTGTGAAAGGAAGCAGAGTTTTGGGTCCATGTATATGTACCATGTGCAGTTAGTGATGAATTTTCTAGATAATCAAGCTCTCAATCTCCCATATTTTCTATTAAATAGTTTGAAGAAAATGTTTGTGAGCATTCGAGAAGCATTTAGGAGATGTAGAACCACATCTATATCACCATGGTCTTGTAAAAATTTTGATTAAAGAGTTAAAGGAGAAGAAAGACACATAGGAACAATTTTGGATTAAGAAATTTCTTTGAGGAACCTTAGGGAAATTCACGCCAGAAGGTAGCATCAAAGAAGGGTAAGAGAAAAGAAACAAATGATGAAATTAAAAATACTCCTACTACTACAATTGAAAGAGCGATGAGGAAGAGGGAAGTATCGAAGGGAAGAAGAAAGAAACTAAGGGTAAGAAGCCAATAACACCAAAAGAGAGAAAGAAGTATTGAAGCTATACATCAGAAACCCCTTCTTCGAAGAAGAAGATCATCAAGTGTTATCGAGAGATTAGTTAATCTTTAAAAACGGTCATCTATGGCATGAAGGCAGAGAAAGGAAAACAAAAGCAAAGGACGGTGGTCCACAGTACCGTGTGAGAAGAAGTTCCGGACTTAAGTGAACGCAAATGAAGGGTCACTCATTTCATTGATTTGGGAGAAGGAAACATACGAGCAGTCCCTAGCTAACCATAGTCCATCATTCGATTAGTGAACTGGTTCATTTCATTCTTAGTCGAGACATTGAACATAGTCATCCCATTCTCGGCAAGATGTTGATGTGAGCCATCGACTGATTTTGAAGAATGTCTCCTTCACGGCATTTTGAAGACGGCCAATAAAAATGACACTACGAAAATAGACCCAAGCAACAAGAAGTATATGATTGTATAGAATCTTTGGAAAAAGTAGCTACGAGGTCCCGGTACTTGGGTAGCCAAACCTCCTGGAGCAAGGATGATTTAGTCCAATCACTAAAACGGGAAATTTTGGCATTCATTTTAAATGAAAGCATTAAAAATGAAAATGAACATTGAAGGAACGAGTAAATTGGACAGTGTTCATGATAATACCATGCTACATGCAGGAATATGGCAAAAGAAGAACAAGAAATTGAAAAGGAAATTCAGTTAGCGAAACCTTTGGTTAATATCAAATTTAGATGCTTAATGAAGAAGCCCGAGGATGTTGGCACCACCAAGGAAGAAGAGGGAGAGGATTAGATGTCTTGAGTACAAGGAAATTAATAGAGACATAGTGAAGAAATATTATCAAAATTTTGGTTTGCATGAGGACATGCAACACCTTCCACAATTGGGGGTATATTTGAGTCTCAAAATCTTGCATCTTTTCATATACATCTTCTGAACCTTTTCATCCACCGAACCTTCCAAGTTGTCAATATCATTATATATTAATTGCAAAAGAGCATCTAACATGGTTTTTAATTATATTTTTGTGTATTTTTGTTTGATTTAGATTTTTCTCATTTAGTACGAATCTAGCCACTTTAAAACATTTGTTGTTTCTGTGACCATTTTGTGGCTCTATGTTACGAGTGTCTTCGGAAAAAACGTGCACGTAGGCCAGTCGAAATGATGTGGACATGGATCATGTCCTATTGGCTCGAGCAAATTCATCTAGAGCTACAATCAAAGGTGGCCAAATGGAAGTCAACCATAGAGTTCCACGGTGACATGACTGCATTTTTGTGTCACGTAGGTCTATATGGCGTTTGAATTGCGGAAGACAAATCAACATCTATACATGGCCCCATGGCAATTCCAAACATCCACTCTCATGAATTTACTCTCCAACGGCCATGATCCTAGATCTTTGGACGTAATGGTTTAAGTGTTCTCCATCATCATAAACTTCGATTAGTTATATTTTCTTTGTTATAAATAACGCGTTTGCATACGCATATTAGATTAGTCTCTGTTAGTTTTTATTAGTCTGCTCTGTATGTAATGTAATTCTGTTGCCACTGTCTTAGTAATATCACCTTTACGTATTTATGTTGCATTTTAATATAAGAAGACTCTATTTCCAAACGTAATTCGTACTTGAAGATTGTTGCCAAAGTACAGTTGTAGAGGGTCACACTTGCTACTTGAGGTTAAATGTGCATTATTGTATAGTTCTTGTTTTTATTTCTTTAAAGCTCATTGTGCCATAATCCATTCACATGTTACATTGCATCTTTCATGGTATATATGCTTCATTTATGTTTATAATCTTTCATGCTTTCCATTTTACTTCCTCTTTCGTATTTTATGTTATTGATAGCGATCGGTGTTCTTGTTTCGAGGTTATAAATAGGCGACACAGGGCATTTGCATAACTTTTTGACTAATGACATGGAATTAATATTGTTCTGCTTTGCTAATTTGCTTTTCTTAGTTTGTTTAATTTCGATCTTACTTTGTTTATTTCATTTTTCTCATTTTGCTTCGGTAGTTAGATTTAGATATATTAAATTCTCCCTTAACATCTTCATTTTTTTCCTCCAAAGCCATAATTGTTGATGGTGAGGGATTGAATTATGGATGTGTAGTTTGATATTAGTTTCCTTTTCTGTGAAGTTAGATATATTAAATTGCTCATAGCATCTTCGGTTATACGAAAGCCCTGGCTTGGACTGATGGTGAGGGATTGAATTATGAATGTGTAGTTTGATATTAGTTTACTTTACTTGAAATTAGATATCGAGGGTTACTCAAGTTGTTTATGGTTACCTCCAAAAATCATGTTGGAATAATGATGATGGATCAGAAGATAGGTTGATGTAATTTGATTTAGATTTACTTGATTGCAACTTTTTAGTTTTACTGACATAATTTCTTTTGTGTTTAGACGACGACAGAATGGTTTGGTTTTCATGCTCAATAGTTCAACATTTTGATTCATTAGACTAACATCACATTTCCTTTAAGCGGCTTCATTTTTCCTTTCAAGTTTTGTCATTGTATGTTTCAAATTCATTTTTAAGTTTCAAGTTGGTAAATCATTATAGAGGATATCATTTCCTTGAACAATCATAACCATACTTGTTTTAGAATTTCTATCTCACATTAGAAAACCAAAAACAACAAAAAGTTAAGAAATAGGTTATCTTGCATATAGTGCGCCACACTTCATCGGCTTACGAATCCTAGGATTGATAAATTAATGTAGCAATTTAGGACACTAAATTGACAAGCGGTTCTGTGCAAATCTTCTACAATGTTGTAGTTTTTAGGTTGCATGTGTAGAGGTGTTCTGAGTCGTCAATCAGTGTCCCTTTGGGGGGACGAATCACGGGTTCAACGGTAGGCCGTTCGATATACAATCGTTGGGCGGTGGTGTATTTGAACTAGTTCGAGGTTCTTGAGCATCTATGGTAGGATTTCCATAAATCTCGGCTCGAGTTTGAATTTCAACACTCTCAATGCCATAAATGAGATGATCCTTAAAGCGAAAGGATGTGGAGCCACCATTTCCTAATGATGATTACAGCAGATTTTCAGCCATGTGTTGATGTTCTTGTTGATTTGGGGAAAGGATTATGAAGAACGACGGGTGTTCACCAGATGCTATTGTGACTCACAATCGGTGAATTCCTGCATCCGAGGACATTTGTATGTCAAGTGTTCCTACGCACGAGATCTTGCAAGTAAAATTCATGAGTTTATCTTCCCTTTGTCATTTTTGGCGGCGTTTTTACGATTAGAGTTAATGCAGTTATCCATTTGCTCTTAGAAGAAGACGTCTTTTTCTTGTTCTTCTTATTTTTCCCACTAGGTTTTTGTGAGGTTTGCACAAAATTCACCTAAGCGGTAGGAAGAGTATTCGTTTGGTGGGGGGTGGTGGCGACCAAAGTTGGTGGAGGTTTGCCCCGAGACTACGTAGTGGCCCTGCCAGGAGATTGTGCCAACGAGAGCGTCGGCATGTGCTCCCGAGTTTTTACGAGTGGGCGAAGGATTTGAGTTACCAAGGACATGGAGAGGTAGATCATATAGTGTGCCCAGTGTGAATAGATTAAATCCAAATGTTGGGCACGACGAGTCCTTTGATCTTCTGTAGCTGCACTAGAAAGGCCAATGTCTTTAGAGATGTGGGGTAAAAGAGACTTGCAAAACCAATTGGCTAAGAGATGATCGGGATTGGAGCTTTGACTGACGCGCCTCCTCCTATGTCTCCATTCAGATATGATCGGAGATGTAGGTGACGGTGTCTTGGCCTTACGGCGAGGGTTAACAATTCCGTTACGGTTTCTGATCTAATTGGTAATTGGAAGTTCTTTAGGAACTGCATTACGCTAAAGTGCCAAAAGTATTGATGGCGGTGCGTGGAAATTTTAAATGTACCACTTGGCGGCATTGCTGTAAGGGTGTGGGGAAACGGTCAATGGGACACTGTCATCCACCATGGAATTGGATATAGACCATAGATGAAAGGTAGTGATATGTGTAGCTAGGTCATCCCCTTGTTTCCCATCGAACTTCGGGATGTCGAAGGAATCCTATACGTGCGGAGGCCAAAGCGGGTTGTGATTCGGTAAATTCGTTAGTCGGTTTATGGATATCGAAATGTCCAAAGTTTGCCAAAAACGAAAATTGTGGATTTTCCTGAATCTAACCAAGGTAGTATGGGGTGACTACTTAGACCATAGGAGTCCACCCATCAATGTGTTACCGGGGAGGATAAGTGGGACTTTGATAAAAACTTCCTATAGGTGGAGAGTAGGGACACTCTTGTTGTTGCTCCATAGGGCATATTGTATTGTGAAACCGGTTGGTTGCCCCGGTATAAGTGCCCTCCCATTCCGGATGGAAGTTGGGGTTGGTTAATCCCCGGATGCGATAAAGTTGCTGGAGCATGCTACTACTTGCATAGTTTGGCAACGGCACACTGAACCTACACCTATATTTGCACCACTTAAGGGAAAAGTATTGACGATAGGTTGTCCCATTTATCCTAAGGATTGCAAAGGGAAGTGAAATGTTCCCTACTACTGCGTCTTGTGCTTACTACCCTGGTATAGTGGCCAAGGGGTTTGAACTTAGCGAGAGGTTCCATTTGAAAGGTTGCTAAAAGACACTTAGAAGTAGTCATACTCGTGGATGGAGCTACGAAGTGGGTCCCAACATGGTCACGGTAGAAGTAGATGTCGAAGGATTCGGTAAGCTGCGCGGTTGTGATGACCGTAGGGTTAGGGAGTAGAGTATATGTTGACTCTTTGGGGTTTGCCGGTGATGGCATAGAGCCCGACCCGCAAAGCGAGAGGATGGTGGCGAACACAGGATGGTTTCCATTGGCATCGACCCGGTGGATGCTGGTGGTGAAATGGATGTTTGTGCGGCTAAAGACATATATTGGCATGGTGGAATGTGAATTATCACGGTACACAGCGGATCGATGAGCGGACGATTGTAATGAGGTACAAACCCTTGATGAAAAGGGTCCTCCGAGAAATTCCGGATGATATGAGGCTATGTCAAAATCAAGATTAGTCGGAAGGCTTGCTCTTCGTAGGAGAGGCATGAGTTCACCAAGGTTCATTTCTTCCTCGATAGTGAGAGGACGCAGACCTTGTTGTCGTGCGGATGAGCCGAGGCGTGGGTCGGAAGACGCCACGGTCGACCGAGTTTAATTTTAACAAATTTTAATAAATTGTGATGTATTATGAAGTCTCGGTAAGCATTAAACACACACCTAAAAAAAGAAAAAAGGACTCTCTAAAATCAATCGGCAAGTAGCCGGAATAGGGTGCCACGTACGAGTACTATCATTTTATGGTGATGGAAATCCGGTATCTGATAGTATACGGAGAGGTTGGTCAAAAGTACGAATCGGTCACTATGAAACCGCTTTGAACCTCGGACGATAGGTGTAAGAACTCTCGTGAAGCAGTGCCCTCTAAAGACCGAATACGAGTGGGTGCCGTCTACTCAAGTACCGGACGACTGATCCCAATCACCTTGTGTAAGTCCCTAAAAATTATGGCCACTAAAGATACACTCAAATCACGGACATCATCGGGAGGGGTCCACGGTCAAGGCGGTGTGCTATATGGGGCGAATACCTAGATCCCGATCTGGTTTCGACATCCGAAGGAAGACGATATATAACACACCCGAGTGCGATCGAAAAGGCGGGCTACCTTCTTGTGCACCCAAGTGTTGTCTCGCGGCGAAACTCGGTTAAATGAACGGTCCAGAATAATATGAGTCATGATAGGATTTCACTCGTTAATGACTCTAGTTTCAAGTTTTGAGATCTTGGGTGATTTTCTCACTAGCCCTAACTTAGAATCTAGCACAATCTTATTTGTGTGAGCTAAAAAAGTATGTGATTTATTTTATTATCGACAGTTCTTAGTGTACTTGATTATTAGTCTTGCGGAGGGGGAGTGGACGTGAAATGTAATGAGACTGCGACTCAGAAACAATACCAACATGATCTAAATGTTTAATTCGATAGAAGATTATTTCTACGAGGAGAGGTTTCTTTTAGAGCATCCATGCACTAACATTCAAATATGCAGGTTTGACTTTAAAGATTCGGACTTATATCTACCTCTTCTTAACGAGTCTGTAGGCGAAAATTTCAGAATTAACGTAGCTAGATGCGAGAAAAAAAACTAAAAAAAAAAAAAATTCTTCTCCTAAAAAGTAAATGATTTGACACTAACTTTAAAACAAGAGCAAATAAATAGAAATTCAGTTAGTAAATAAGCACGGATTCGGTCGAGGAATATGCGATGACGAAGTTAACGAAACAAAACACAATACATCGTGTGAACAACAATTTTTGGGCCCGTGTATACAAATCTCTGTGAGTAAATACAACGTTAATCCGAGAGAATAATGCACCGTGTTTAATAGATTAAAGCCGTTATGAAAACCTTTGGAAAACCTACGGGGGGTAGCGTTAGCCGGGGGGAAAAAGTGCTTCGGATGAGTCGAAACGAAGCTTCGGATTAGACTCCACGAGCTTTTGGGGGTATCTGCGCGCAATTGCGGTCGAAAGGATTTGTGGTAGAGGGAGAGAAGAGAAAGGAGGAAAATAGTCCACGGAAACTATGAAATTCCCCGGCGGGTAAACGATTCTTGTAGGGTAAAATGCTTGGGTTGTTGGTTATCGTATATCCCTCCTGGGGCTGCCGATTGCCGTGACAGTAGATTAGTTGTACGATTCACAAGGATGGCATATATATGTTCATATTAACTTAAAACAACTTGATGGAATGTGATAGAAAATTACCTCTTTGATGATCTCGAGTCCCTTGGAGAGCACTAGGCGGCGGCAAAGTCCTTCTTCATAGGCTCCAAATCTTAGTCTATGATCAATCGAAAGCACTCGTGTAATTTCTAACACAACATATATCTATCAATTAAGCCAATATATAATGAACATCTAGAATTATGCTCATATGAGCCATTCATATCATACTATGTAAATATTCAAACAATAATGACAATATTAAGCATCGAATGGACAAAAAAGATACGTTCCCAGTGATTTTAAAGAAGGAGAGTTAGCAGATTGGTTGTACCAAGCCCTCCTCGGCCTTGCAATATCTCTCTATCCCTCGAAGTAGTGAAGTCTTAGTCAAAAGCTCTCTAGGAACCTCTTTGACTCTTGGCCTTCACACTATAACATTCTCTACTTCACAAGTATTGACATTCATAATCCTTGACCTTCAACTAAGAGCCTTCGAAGCTCATTTTTATAGGAGAGGAGAAAGCCATTGTTGCCTTTCTCTTTCCACTAATTTGGAATAAGAAAAAACTAAGATGTTTCTTTAATCTCTATGCTTTTCCTCCTTGGGAGTTCGATCTTTTATCTTGTTGTCCAATAATGAATTGGTTCTTTGTAGTTTCCTTTGTGAAGGCTGACTCTCTTGTGGCTTGAGAGAGTCAAAATCATTCTCCGCATTTTCCCATTTCAAGCTCAAAATATTGGTAACATTGCCCTCTAGTGTAAGCAGAGCATTTCCCACACAACCACTAACGCGGCACATTTCTTGGTCTCATGTGTTATAATGCTTTTGTTTTGTTATATAAAGGTGTTACCTTGGCAGAAATATAGGTTTAATTTGGGTCTCTTTATTCCTTCCATATTTGTCTTCTCTCCACTCTAGTGATGACGGGGTATTTTGACCTATAACATACACCAAGAGAAATTAGGGTCCTCACACTTTGTCAGTACATCACATGACGATGTGAAAGTGCGGAGCCTTGCAACAACACCCTTTTAGCCTCGACCATATCTCTCACAAAGTGATATTTGAACATCAATGTGCTTTGTCTTTGAATGATAAGTAGTGTTCTTGCTTGAAAAATTGCACTTTGGTTATCACAATCTATCCTTATGACATTTTTATTTATACTTGAACACAATCTCTTGTATGCATGCTTCCTTTCTTAACGGAGTGGCTCTTGTATTTAGCCTGTTTTGTAGTTGAAAGAACCACTACGGTACATCTTTACTCATCCAAGCGACTCCACTTCCAAATAGGCCCAAACACATATCCACTTATAGATCTCCTTTGGTCTAGATCTCTAGCCAGTCTGCCATCGACAAAACCATGAATATCCAACACTCCTTCCAATCCTAGTCTTCCACAGTAGCACAAGCCATAATCACTAGTGCATGCAAATATACGAAAACCCACTTTACTATTGTCTAATTCTCCTTCCTAGGTTTGACATAAGCCTACTCCAATACTCCCACTTTGCATGTGCAATGTCTGGTCTGATACAAACCATTGCATACTTCGGGCTACCCACTACACTTGCATATGGAACACCGGGACACTTATCCTCCTCTTCTTCTTGTGTCTTGGGACAACCTGACCAGAATAGCTTTGTACCTATAGGAATCGAACATTTACCGGTTCCCTATCTTGCATATTAAACCTCTCTGATATAGTCTCAACATACTTCCTCTGGTTTAACCGAGCTTCACCATTTGCCCTATCTCTCTTAATTTCCATGCCCAAAATATAGTTTACTGACACCAAGATCAACCATGTCAAATTTGGAGAACATTTGGGTCTTCAAATCTTGGATAATTTCTTTGTCATTTTCAATCGACAACATATCATCCACATACAAGACCAAATAAATAACATGATCACCAATTAATTTAAAATAAACACAATGATCCTCACTTATGCAGTGAAATAATAATAAAGTATATAGGTATCAAATTTACGATACACATCCTTGGTGACTATTTTAACCCATACATAGACTTCTTTATTTCATACCGGCTCTTTCTTCCCTTCACCATAAATCCTTTAGGTTGTTTCATGTAGATCTCCTCTTCCGGATCCCATGAAATATTCTCTTCACATCCATCTGTTCTACCTAAAAATCAATGCGAGCGCCATGGACCAAATGTAATCTAATAAAGTAACTTTGGCAATAGGAGAAAAAAAATATCACCAAAATCAATTCCCGGCACACGGGAATAACCTTTTTCTGGCCAGCTTTGTGTTCTCCACCTTCCCTTATACATTCATCTTATTCTTAAACACCCATTTTCTCTCGTGGGCTTCCTTACGGCTAACAACTCCACCGGATCCCATGCCTCATTTTTATGCAAAGGATGCCACTTCATCAGCAGCTTCCTTCCCGAGTTTCCATCCTATGAATCTACGCACTCCTTGATGGTTTTGGGATCAAATCACTTCTAGTTAAAGCAAAATTTGAACGAGAAAATAGATGTACTATACCTTTCACAAGCTTCTTCTTTCCCAAACCCAGTCTTCTCTTGACTAGAGTTTGTGGCTCTTCCTCTTACGAGTATTCTTCGTGTTGCCAGAGTCGGTTAATATCTTTAGCTCAAACTCTATCTTCTCGAGGTTCCTTTGGTAGGACTTCATTTTTAACAACATATTTTACCTCTCTAAACACCATTTGGCTATACACAACCTTCCTTGTTCACGGTTTCAGCTTGTAACCCTTTAAACCATCCTTATACCCAACAAAGATGCACCTTTCGATTTATTGTCCAAATCGGTCCTTTCTCCTTTGGAGCAGTGCCGCAACATGCTGACCACCCTCGGATGTGAAGAGAGGGGTTTAACACCGATCCACTTACCTCATGCTTGAGGTCTTATCCTCAACAGCATTGAAGGTGATGTGACATTAACCAAGTAACATACGGTCTCCTGCCCTCTTGAAATTCTTGTCCTAACCGGTACCACTAAGCATGCTTCTTGCCTTTTCCATCAACGTTCTATTCATTCTTTCTACAACTCCATTTTGATGAGGTGTGTATACCTGGAGTAGTCTTCTGTAGTGCTATACCATACTTCTTCTGAACTCTTCAAATTCCTTCTTACGACTCCCCACCATTATCGTCCTCAACACCTTTATCTTCTTCTCTTTGCTGGTTTTCACGAGCCTTAAATTCTTTAAATCTGTCGAAGACTTGATTTCTTCCTCAAGAAATATATCCATGTATTCCTTGAGAAGTCATACATGAATGAAACATAGTACATAGACTTACCCATTGATGGAACCAACACGAGTCTAAACACATCAACGTACACAAGCTCTAATATCTTGTTCACCTCACCAGCACGAGAAGGAAAACTCACTCGATTCTTGCTTCCCCCGCCTTACACAATGATACAAAGAAATCAAAATCTAGAGAGCTATTAAAAATACATTTCCTGTGTTTTTCCATGCGATGTCCAAGCCCCTTCTCTCCAATATGTCCAAAGCCTTTGATACCATAGCATGGTCTTTTCTCCAGAGACCACTAGGCTTTCCTCTCCACTTTTGGGGAACCACGAAGCTTGTTGCACCCGGCAATAATGGTGCTACCCAAAATATTGTATAGAAGTTCAATAGACTCACATTAATACCAGTGCTCCCGAACCATATTACCTGAAGTATCTTTCTCGAACACTATTTTTACACACCTTGCATCATCCATCTTGCTTACATAAATCAAATTTCTAGCTAATGCGAGATGTCTGAGAACACTAGGAAGTGTTCTAATCCTTCCACCTTGTAGCTTCGGATTGACTTTTCCACGTCTAATAATTTTTGGCCTTCCTATCATCACCAAAGAAGACATCTGCACCATACATCATGTTTCTCATACTCGCGAGCTGTCCTATGGGGAGTGAAGTGAAAGGATGCTGAATCAATCGGCCATGACGCATGATCTACATGTGTATTTAAAGAAGAAGAAGCCAAATACACATCCCCACCTTCATCCAAGGTGGTTTTTACCTACGCGAAGGAGCATCATCAAATCCCCTTTCCTTTCTCAAGAGCTTTAGATCTGCGGTCCCTTTTGTAGTGCCCTTCCTTCCCGCATTTCCAACACACCTTTACAAACTTTCCAGTGAATTTAGATCTCCCCTCGAAACCTTATTCTTGTTCCTGTTTTGGGACCTTCCTCGTACAAATAAGCCATCCCGTTCCAGAGCCATCCATGTTCTCTTGTCTCATTTCCTCGTGACCAAAGGGTGAGACAATGTGTGAAATTCAAGGTAGTTGTATTGATACCTGTTAACACTAGAAAATCGTACAGCAGAAGATGACATCAATTAATGTCGAGCCAAAGGATTTAGAGGACAGGAATACATTATAGAATCAGGAAGTATTTAAAATCTCTAAGGTTTTGAGAAAATTATATTTGAAGTAGTCATAAATGCTCAAATGTGCAATTTTTCCTTCGAGAAGAGCACCTTCTACGTGTCCTTTTCGATAAGCGCACATTCCTGGAAATGGAAAAAAGTCACTTTCTAGGACCACAACAAGAAAAGGACAATTACTCCTTATGTGAAAGCTGCCTAAGGATAGCCACCAATGCCTCCTTAGACAGTATGTGAGCACACAAAAGAATATTTGAGCACACAATGGAATCACACCTCTCCCTTGGGTCATATCCATGCTAGCCTTAAGCGAGGCAATAAGTGACGGAAAGCTCACTGTATAAACCCACCAAGAGATGAAAAAATAGGATCACAAGGTTATCTTGGCCAAAGTTGCCAAGAAACACCCGACATTGTGTGTGACTCGGATGCGGGCTAGAAATGACTTGATAGTTGGCCACCCAACATCTTAGTCCACCACGATGAGAGAGAGTTAGGCGTGCATCGGAGGAATAACTTGGAAGGAAACATCCTTGCCTCAAGGGACCTAGATCCATTTCCTGGGACCCTTTGGGAAAGTGGGTAGATTTTCCTTTTATTCCAAGCATTTAATAAGAAGAGGCCATCGAGCCATTGTTTGCATTATTCTTTGTTTGGAACTCTCTATATAGCTTCTTTTTTGTTTTTAGCTTCATTTTTTTAACGAGAGCATACTTCAACATATTATTTCATTTAAGTTTATGCTTTAAGCTCCCCCCACATTATTCACATTTACCAATATTTTATGGAAGTAGACCACCACTCTCTAAGCTTGTGTGATTTCGTACACCGTGTGTCGATTCCACCACGACGGATTAGCGACTCCCCGCGCGTGTTTCAATTTTATGTGGTTGTGCCATCTTTTGTAGGAGACCCTTTGTTTATGTTAGGAAGTGAAGCTTACGAGTCCTGCGACCCATCTTGCGATCCCTAGACTCAACGAGGCCGACGAGAATGAAGAAGGCGGCTCCTAATATTTTTACTTGCGGGATTTTTGCACGTAGTTTTCACACGGAGAGGCACATTGCGCGTTCGGGAGTGACCTACACGTAGGAAGGCGCACACATGAGGATTTTGTGCACAAATTTAGAATATTTTTTTCTCCCTATTTTATGCTTGTAAGTGTGTTGGGTAGCCCATAATGTGTACGCCTTTGTGTTGATACCGCACAACTTCTAAGAACTCATTTTTTAACTTTTTGTAGGCATTTAGATAGTTTTTCATTTAAGTTGGTTTTTGTAAAAGTGTTCACATAGCTTAAGTAGGGGCGAATTAACCATTGATTTATGAACAATTTGTGTTTTTTCACATTTGGTATGCACGCTTAGCTTAACTAGTCCAAGAAAGTGGCTCAAAGCCATATGTATAATCTAGTGTAGAAATTGTTGGTTAAATTGAATTTTTTTCATTTTAGGAAATTGCGGGACTAGGATTGAATCGCCAATTAGAGCAAGTAATCTGCATTTGTCTTTGCACCATTTGGTGACCCTAGACAAGCATATGAACACTCTACATTCGTGATTCACCATCTCCCTTTAGTCATTCACATAGACTAACTAGGAGGATTTGGAAGCGGCCCATTATCCGCAAATGCTAGTTTAACTAGGGGACTTTTGTAAAGGATCACCGATATCCATATGTTCAAATTATGAGATTTTCACCATACTCTCACACACAATCACCCACTAAGAAAATAAATCCACATAAAAATAACTTAAACAACTCACTAAATTATCCCCACAGGGGCCACAAGAGAATTTATAGATTAAGTTAGGATCAAGGAGGTAGGCATCCAATAAGCCGCCTTGATCACACTTCACATTGAAACAGCAAATTTGTTTTTTAGGGAGCTTTAAAATCCACCTATCATCCCGAAAAAATAAAACTCGAGCCGGTAGAGACCCAATTCAGAGGGGGTTAGGCTTAGGCGCAGTGCGTGCGCTATCAGTTTGGGCTACCTGAATCGGTTGATACTCAGTACTATTAGCTGACTACCAAGAAGCCCAAGACTCGAACACTCATGTGGGATGGTGGTTCTTAGTGGCCAAAACTAGGGCACCCTTTACTCTATAGGTGACGATGCATGCAAGTGCCAAACCCTATACCCTTACCTTGGTTGATTCTCTTTGGCTGACTGGGGGCATCATCATCTCGTACAAGACATTGTGCTAGCACTCAAAAAAAATCCTCTCAAGGCCCAGTTACTTTTGAGTGTGTGAGGACGTATTAAGTCTTCTACGATTTTGAGTAACATGCATAAACAAACAAAACCATTTTTTTCTTGATTGATCCCATAGATTAATTTAACAGAAAATTCATTTCATTTTCACTTTCTTTTATTTATGTGGCCATAAATTTTTCGTGATCATAGACTTGATCCCCCTAAAAAAATTTCCATAACCTGACCTGGTCGACACTCAAACGGCTCCAACGGAACTGTAATATTCCAAATCTGGAATTTTCTACAAAAATAATAATACCTTAAGTTATTCCAAAGTTGGATAGTAGAAATTTATCATCTCATATAATTTATTTAAACACATGGCCTTCATATAAGAATCACAACCACAAACTATGTCTTTTTACAATGTCACCAAGTGGGGAGAAACAACATATTTGGCCCCAAAAACGTTATTTTCTAAATATTTAGTTATAACGGTGAAAAATAATGGTTTTTTTCCCTTATTTTAGACAATGTAGGACATGCATGAAAAATATTTTCGGAAACAAATTCCTTTAGCCTAGTTAAACGAGGCCTCCCATGCTCAAAAAAACTGACTTAAAATTGCCAAAACCCCAAAGGAGGCGCAAAATACCCGGAGTTCAAACTTTTGTAAGATAATGCGCGGTATAATGGAGGTAAAACTCATAAAATAGAGAAATATATCTGATATTATTATTATATTACTCAATGAGGCATAAAAGCGAATCTAATCTCTTTTATACGGATCAGGCACGACTAGGAGTTTCTTGTGGAAAGATATACAAGAGAAAATTGTTGCAAATCTGTGCATTTTGAATCATGATGTATGGCTGAAATACGCTTAAAATTGAGAGCACGAACATGCAAATAAGTCAACTGTAGATGCTTCCTCTAGCTTTCCCGAAAGAAAGTTGATCCTCCTCTTGGGAAACTAGCTCCTCAAAATGGGGTTTTTACTGACCCCTCATGCCACACCTTAGAGAAATAACGCGGTTTTTTACGGAAGGGGTATTTGCATTTTATTGAAGGTAAGTGCTTGGACCAACACCAAGTATTGGAAAATTCAGATCAAAACTTCCTCTTAGATTTTTTAGATAAGATCTCCGAAAAGTAGGGAATTCCTCGAGAAAACCATTGCACTAGCCGGTGCGGCAACAACTAAATAGCCAAGTATGCCGAAGTCTAAGTAGACCACATAAAAATATAATCTCCAATATTTCATATGCTTTCCATCTCCTTCATTATATAATTGATGATTTATCTCACGAGGTCCTACCCACTATGAGGTTGCTTCCATGCAAAGGCTCCTCCACAAAAATTGTGTTGTCCATCAAGAGCTGGTTCAATGTATCTAGACGGTTGTTTAAATAGTCAACCTTGAATGAATCTTCATGCCCTGTCCTTTTCACACTCAAGGTGCCTTAATTTTGTCTAAGCGGGATGGATCTGTTCACATTGAGCGGGCTTTTTTTAGGGGATCACTTCCTTGAGAATAATTCATGTTGAGAAGAAACGGTCAAACTTGACCTTTCCTATTTTAGACCTTTCACACATGTGGGTGCTTGAAATGGTTATTTCATGATCCCTTTTCACACTAGGAGGGATTTTTATTCATACTTGAGCAAATTATGAGCCTCCTTGCTCGATTATTCATGCATCTGAGACCCAAAAGAAAAATTAATATTCCTATTAAGTATGACTAATTTAGAATATTCTGGAGATCTCCCTTCCAAATTTTTCTTGTCCTCGAGAAACTACAGGGTGCTGCAAATCTTCCCTTCTTCTCTCGTGGCCTCCTCATCCAGTGATAGTCTCCACCATTGTTACGGAATTTTACGCAATAGTTTTGTCTTCAATGGTCCTTCAGCAAAGTGCAAGTTTGCCTTTGGTGAGTAAATCCAATGGCTCTTATCATGAAATAATGAAAGGTTGTTATGGAAACCTTCTTTCTAATCCATGGCCTCCTCAATATTGAAGTGATGACAATCATGGGGATTTTCATGATTCATGAAAGATTCCCATCTCCATGCTATCATCCAAATGAAGTGGATCACCTTCAAGTTTGGAAATCCATAGAAAAAATCCTCCCAATTACTCATGGAAGGTATGCCCCAAGTGCTCCAACCAAACATATGGCCCACATCATAAAGAAACAAATGGTGTGCAGTGGTGGCTATAATTTCTCCATAACTCCTTGGAACGTGAAATTGTAGAAAAATTGAGGACTTTCCTTTCCCCAAAGACACATCCAACATGTGTGCCTCTTTTCCAACCATGCCCCCAACAAAGATAAGAACATCTTCAACATGTGGGATCATAAGTAATATTATGCTAGCTGCCATATACAATGAGGAGAAGGAAAATGGTCCCTCATGTGCAACAACGAGTTTTTCCTCTAAGCATATATGATATGACATGACAAGTGTTCTCCCCAACACTTGTTTGATGCCCCATCCTCCTTGCATGTTTGGAGAAGGTGTATGATAGTTGGTGTTAAGGAATCACACCATGAAGAGTACATCACCTCTCCAATACCTCTAAAGAATGGCCGGCCATCACCTTTTTACTTATTACGTGGCTCATAGGCTTTGCTAGAAAAAAAGTGCCCCTCTTGGAGCCAAGACCTGCACATGAGTGTTAAAGAAAATGCAAGTATATAATAAATACATCATGAGGTTCAAAAATACAATGTTTATGATACACTTGTTCAAAATCAGCAAGGTAGCTCATGGATGACCTCCCTCTCACTCAATGAATAACGAGGTGATAATGATAACTCTTCCCAAGAGCTATGTTCCTCCTCAACCAAAACGTATCCATGCACTTACTCATATGAGAGTGCATCTCCTCTTACAGAATTTTCCCACATGAATCCATCTAATATAGCATGACATGTTATAATGAAACTAGTGGGATTTGGGCAAGACCTCATAGGTTGTGTTAATTAGTTTTTTCTTGAGCTTGGAATCTTTATTTAAGTAGATCTGGTCATGAACATAAATGATTCCATTAACTACTTTATACTTTCCATCCATTACTTTCCCATCAAGAACCTTACATGTGAATAGGTCCTTAGAATATTCCATCAAGAGTTGGGACTCCCATGTTGGGAAAAATGCGCGAAGAGGGGGGGGGGTGAATCGGTATTTAGAGCATACTCGAAATTTTTACTTTTTCTTTATCTAAAACCCATACACTACTTGACTAAACATAACTCATGTATACACACGGATAACCTTCCCATAAAACTCGTATGTCTGAGAGATCTTATTAAGCATTTAGTTCTTTACTTAGATGCAGCCATCATTCATTCATCAGATGTTTAGTTAGTAGTAAGCATGTGTAGTAATAACATAATAAACCATCACACATAAGCAACACATGAACACCGGGATTTAAGGGTGGAAACCCAGAAGTGGAGAGAAAACCACCCTTTGTCGTCGTCTTTCTTGTCTTCCAATATTTTTTATTATAAAAAAGCATCTTCTGACCATGTCTTTGGCGCGGAGACTCATACCGGCACGCGAGGCACCCACTGCTGCAGAGAAGGCTACAACCTTCTCTCATTGCCATCCTCTCCTTAGAAGGAGCTACAACCCCTTGCTCTCATTTAGCGACCTCACGGAAGAGCTACAACCCTGCTCTCGTTCTGACCTGCGGAAGGAGCTACCTGCACTCGTTTACCGGCTACCCGCGGAAGGGCTACAACCCCCTCCTTCGAAGGCTTTGACCTTTAGCACCATTGCGGACCACGTTTCATCAATTTTCATCTTGGATCCAATAGCTTCCATACAACAAAAACTTGTATGCCTCTTTTCATCATATTGAATGGACCCACTCCACACATTTAAGCTCAACATTCATAAAACTAAAACTTATAACCCCATCGATTCATTCATTGAATCATCAGCTTAATCAACTAACGACTTGATCTTTAATTAACATAATCGGCAACATATTCAACATTCAAATAACCTAGTTACGTATGAATACATCATTGTGAGATAACGGTAGAACAACAAAACGGTCCCGGGCATTTCATTCCCGCAACGACAAACTAGATTCCATACGCGCTTTTACTTCAACGAACTTGCATATGTACGCACTTTCATGCGGAGACCTACTCGCATATACTTACGTGCATTCTTCGGAAAGCCTATCTGCCCATATGCGCTTTTCCTTAATCGGACCACGTACACGCTTTTACGCGAAGTGAACCTACGTATACTTCGTAACTTTCGGGGCTTGTACGCTCTTCGGATCGGATAAACAACTCGAGATTTCATCCTTTACTTGAGAAAGTATTTCGCCTCATCTCGAATCTAAAATTACATAAATGGATCTGAAAATACATATACATTTCGGATCTAGAGATCCCTCTTCATCATTTTCTTCTTGGACATTAACATTCAGATCTATCAATCAAGAATAGAGTTCATCCATGCAAATATTCCTTAGAATTTATTCATTCACAACCCTTACTCCTTTTCTGCACAATGATCTTCTTCTCCTTATATAGATTTAGCCTTTATCAATACCATGAGTCAAAAGTACACAACTTCGATGGTATTCCTAGAGAGGATCAAATAGATATTCCAATGCTCAATACAATGGGTCAATACCATGGTAACACCCATATTCTAAATTCAGCGCAAATTGGCATACACAACTTGGCACGTACTTTTCCGCGTGCATACACTACTTCACCTTAACAAACACGTATGCTTTAGCAGCATAACTTATTTATCATTATTACGGCACTTTACGGATTCCTTTCTTCTGCTAACACAGGCGTCCTTAGATACATCAGATTTACATTATTAACAATTCATCGAAGTCGGTTTCCATCATGAACAACTTCATTAGGCGAGGTTCTATCAAAGTCAACATTGTATCACATTGCCAACAATCTCCTCTTTAACGCATCAAGAAGGTTGTCATCAACTTTATCAAGTAGGTTGCCATCAAGGACAACACTGCGCATCATATTTCCAACAATCTTATTTCATCGATGAGTTACCATCAACTTCATCAAGTAGGTTGCCATCAAGGACAACATATGCACCAACAATCTACCCCTTTGGACTTGATGGCAACCATGATGGTGTTTATCATCACAAAAGATAGATACATTGAATATAACCATTATGCGAGACACCATGATGCTCCCCTTATTCAAACACAATGTTACTCTCCCCCTTTGACATCAAGGGAAAAGGGCGGATGAAAAAGAACCAAACAGTTTTTCTCCTCATGTGAAAAGAAGAGCTCGTCAGTGTGCATTGAAGTTATCATGCTCCCCCCGAGTTCATGCCCGAATCTTCAAACATATTATGCAATAGAGTGCATGACTCTATGACCTTGCCTATCACCAAGGACTCATGCCCACATCAATAGTCCAATAAGTGGTTTACATATGTGACTCAAGTACCCAACCAAGTGGGTTTACATTTTAACAAGTCCTTACATGGTGAATGTTACAATTTTACATCATAGGTCTCAACATGACCTTTTTCATCAAATTACAAATATGAATTTTTATAATCAAGATCAAGGAATCTCAATCATGAGATCGGATCCGGCAAATAAAGAGAATGCCACAACGATGCATCACTCACATGACGATACTCCCCCTTAGCTTGTGCATCACGAACACTTTCAACGACAAATCATCAAGGCATCTTCATAAAAAATATCGAGAGAATGAGAACGAGTTATGGCGGAACACCACGGAGATGCAAACGATCTGACGGTACGTGGCGAAAAGTCTTGACCCGAAGAATTTTAATAGACAAATACCCATACGCAGTTTTACGTAGTTAGACTTGCGTATATACATGTTGTCTTTTAAAAGTACGTATCCAACTTAATCTTCGGGAAATTTAATCGGATCGATCTTCGAGAGGTAGAAACATCTCTAACCACCATCTAAGAAATTTGTGATAACTACTGGAATATGAGAAAAGATAGATAGGACAATGAAGTTGTGTTTCCAAGTGTCATCCAATAGTTGTAGCATAAGCACATCGGTAACCAAGCCTTCGGACTCTTTGCGGCATCAACCTATTCTTCCCAAGAGGAATTATCATATTAGAACAACTTCTTCAATAAACGATATGTGTCAAGCAATCATCCATGTGATCTAATATCATAGATCGGGATTCATCATGATGTAATATGTATATAAGATCTCAATCGTTTCACAAACGAACAAACTCCATGATCTGTCTTATCTCTGAATCATGGCTTTCATCATCCATGGCGAAAAAAAAAAAGATATTCTTCGGCAAAAAACGAGCTCATCCATAATCTTATCATAAGAAACCATGCATTGCGTCATCATCATTTTAGTATGAGAACTAAGGAATAAGCATATACAATGCCAACAATGCAATCATTAGTAGTTGGTGATGCTCCCCACAGACATGTACTCTTGTTCTTGAGCCATCTCATTGTTTTCCTTAACAAAAAATAATCGCATTGTCTTCGGTGTAACTCACGTGTATACGTGGCTTTTGTTCATGAAAATTGCGTATGAAAAGTGAAATACGAAAATTTCACCTCCTTCTTCTTCCTGAATTTGTACCACCGTGCTGTCTTCTTCACATCGGATGCCGCGCGAAAATAAACATAGCAGAATTACCAAACCAACCATGAGAATCACCATACATTGCTCCCCACGTGATGATACTTCTGTAATGTATCTCACGTCATTCCTGTGATCATTATGAGAAGTAGCTTGGGGAAGTGGATAGCGCAGTAGGGTCAATATTCCCTAAGTTTACGACGATCCTTGTTCTTTTTCCCGGCTTTGCTTGAAATTTCTTATTATAATAACAAATTATCTAATTTCTCGGTCTGTTCATCCTGCATTCTTTTTCTACATGTCCATACTTGTACAGCATAACATCTTATGTGACCGAAAAGTAAGCATAAGGATATAATGTGCTTTTCTATTCACCTTCTATTGCCATCGAGTACACTTTATGACCATACTTGCTACATGAAAAACAATATCCCTTCAGAAGAGCAGTACCTTTTGAGTAGAATACGTTTGTTTGTATTTGGAATGATACGCCACGCAATTGGGTACATAACATGCCACTAATTATGAAAGTCAACATTCAACATTATTGATGCTTCTATAGTTAGGAGGAAATATTTCTTTTGAGAGTTCATGATTGTCGGTTGATCTTTTGATTCTTCCGGCCACTTCGATTTTTGCATTGATATATTTTGAATCTTTAGCACTTCCTTGTGAACTATATTCTCCTTTAACGGTTTCATGAAAACCAAGACCAAATTTAACGGAGGGAGACCTTTGACTACAAAGAATATTGTCGAGAATCTTAGTACTATCTTGAAACCTCAAAATTTTATCCTTTTCTTCTAATTTTACTTTTTAGAATTTTTACCTCCAACCTCAATTTTTAGCATTGCTTCTTCATACTTTCCGCAAACCCTTCTTCCTTCTTGACCCTTCTTCCTTCTAAAAAAATTTGTAGCCTCACCTGAAGGGCCTGCGACCCCCACAACCTACATTTTACATTCCCACTCTCCTGGAAGGAAACTACTACCCCACACGCCTCGTTTTATGACTACCCGCGGAAGGAGTTACAACCCCCTCATTGAAGGCTTCGACCTTCGACACCATTGGAACCACGTTTCATCAATTTTCATCTTGGATCAGCAAACACGCACAACTTGTAGGCCTCTTTTCATCGTATTTTCGAATGGACTATCACACATTTAAGCTCAACATTCATCAAACTGAAACTTTCTAACCCCATCAATTCATTCATTGAATCATCAACCGATCAACTAACGACTTGATTTTTAATTAACATAATCGACAACATATTCATCATTCAAATAACCGATTTTGTATGAATACATCATTGACGAGATAACAGTAGAACAAAAAAACGGATCGGACGACTGTTCACGCCGCTAACAAACCTAGATTCCGTACGCGCACCCGCCCCAACGAACACACGCGCATGCACGCGCTCATGCGGACCTACCGCGTATATACATGCATTCTTCAAAAAGCCTATCGCTAATAAAGCACTCTTAATCGAGACCCGCGTATACACACGCTTTCTTGAAGCGAACCTGCGCATGCTCCCCAACTTTTCGGTCTTTGTGCGGCTCTTCGGATCCAAATAAAAAAATCAGTTGTCCTTCTTGAGAAATTATTTCTCCTCATCTCGGATCTAAAAATTCAGTAAACGAATCTAGAAAATAAATATACATTTAGGATCTAGAGATCCTCTTCCGTATTTCTTCATAGGTGTAGTAAATTGGTCTATCAATCAAAACCAAATTTCATCCATGCGGATATTCCTTAGAGATTTGTTCATTCACAACCACCCTCTACTCACTTCACACCCCTTGCTGAGATCTTCTTCTCCTTATATAGTTAGCCTTTATCGATACCATGGTCAAAAACCACATAACCAGATGGTATTCTCGGAGGCAGGATCAAATAGATATTCAGTGCTCAATACAATGGGTCAATACCAGCAATGCCACCCCTTGGTATTCTAAATTTAGAGTGCTAAGAATTCGCATACGCGACTTGGCACGTCACTGCTGCATGATGTATACACTACTTCACCTTAACAAACCCACGTATGTGTAGCATAACTTATTTATCATTGTCTGGCACTTTACGGATTCTTTTCTTGCTAACACCGAGGCGATGTATGGATACATCAGATTTACATTATTAACAATTCATCAGTGGTTGCATCACATGAACAACTTGTTAAGCGAGGTTCCATCAAAGTCAACACATTGTATCTACTTCCAACAATCTCCTCTTTAACTCATCTAGAAAGGTTGTCATCAACTGCTCAAGTAGGTTGCCATCAAGGACTGTTTCCTCTCCATATATTGCCAACAATAATGTTCATCAATTATGTTACCATCAACTTCATCAAGTAGGTTGCCATCAAGGACAACATATGCCAACATCCCAATAAGGTCCATTCCCAACATTGGCATTGCTTCGTAGAGGTGTGAAATGATGCATTTTCATATGATGGTTCTCCTCCTTGACATGCTTGATGTCAAAGTCACATCAGTAGGTATTTAACTTTATTTTTACCTTCTCTCTTGGTGATGGTAGAAATGATTAAGATTCTAGGAGAAGTCCCTCTTTTAGGGTTCTCTTCCCCAAAAGTTCCACAATTTTGCTCTGCTGCCAAAAAATGAAAATATCTTTGTTATGTTCATAAATTTTCATTATATATTGGAGTATTATTTTTAACACCCAAAGCTATGGGTAGCCTTTTGATACCTTGCTCATATCAACAGATTTAGATACTCCCTCCAACATAAATAGATGGATAGAGCAAAGTCCAATTTTAGAAATTTTTTACAACCTTCATCAATGATTCTTAGCGTTGTAGTGGCTCATCCGAGTTTCCTCTTTGAAAAATAGGTTGCTATTTTGCATATAGTTGAAGGCTGCTGTTTTCCTCCAATCAGGAAAGTCTTTTATTTGAAATGCCTCCTTGCAAAAAGAGGCATCGAGGCATAGGTAAGGATGTGAATATGGGTAGACAGATTTGCTTCCTTGTTACTGGGTTATCTTTCCTTCTTTGTTCTTTCAAACTTTGAAATAGAGAGAATTTTATGCTCTTCATCTGGTGATGCCATTCCTCCTCTTCCCCCCCCTATCTTCAAGATCTCATCATTTGGAAATGAAGGTACATGCTGCTTATGTGTTATGCCAAGAGCTCTAAGTGCGAGACCTTTTGGAACTCCTTCCAAGAGTGAAAGATTTTCTTTCTTTGGAGCTGTTGGTGTTCCCATGTTTTGGCCAGGTTGACAGAGACCAAAAGATCAGACAACATAGAACCACTTTCAGACCTTAGGATCTAGCCCTCCTAGGTCTAGAGAGGGATCTCTGTGATTATCAGGGATATATGTCTTTGAGAAGTTTCTCAGTGGATTTTAGGTAGTTATAGGCTCGAGGTTGTTTGTTTGATTGTTTGAGTTTGGTTGTTGAGAATCGGAAGGAAGGTTTCTGCCATAAGACAAGGATGGGTAAAGAAGGAAGCTGAGCAGAATAGATAACTCGGGAACATCAAGGCCATTGAGCAGCTGGGAGTCAAGAAAGGATTTACTTGTGTTCCAATGTATATGGCTTAGTTGGGCACAATCTTGTCCCCAGAGCATTTTGAGTCTGGTGATTGGTGGGATGGAACACTAAGGAATGAGAATGAAGGATGGAAAACCATACGAATTAAAATCAATAGATCGGGCAGAGGTCATTTAACTCAGAGCATGCTTGGAACCAAAACAAGGCAACACAATGGGTCTTGAAAAGGTTTGTATGGAAGGTCAGAGTTGTAAGAGCGTGACAGAACTTTTACACCTCCCAATGTTCCTAACCTCTTTCAATTAAATCTTAATAAAGAGAACATCTGAACACTGATTCTATCAACTTGCACATTAGAGCGAGGCAACATCATCACTACCTTTTGGTTTAGTCATTAAAAACAATATTTAAGTGTATATAAATGAGAAAACGATAAAAGTAGAAAGTGGGACATAAGGTACCTAACAAGGGTAAATCTTGTGTCATGCGTTCGAATGTCGATCAAAAAAGAACATGAAATGATGGAAATAAACACGAGAGAGATACAAAAAACATCACCAACTACGTAGACAGGATGCGATGAAAATTGCTTATCATGTTAAACACAACACCAATCGGTGCATCCTTTTAAGCTTTTTTGCATTCACTTTGAATACATCATGTTCTCGACTTTGTCATCGCTATTACACGAAACTTGGCTCGGGACAAAAATGCTTGCAATTCACGTGTCCAACAACAACCATTACAATGATATCCTTCGTGTGCTTTATAGCGGAAGAGACACGGAAGGACCGGCGGGAAGACAGGTGGTGAAATGTTACATTTAAACACAATAATGAATACGGGCCGAGACCCATTAAAACGATGCTAGCTGCCATATCTAATCTTTTATCTTGCCTTCTGTTGAAAGAAAGATGGCTAGGATATGATTTGTTTTTGGGCTGTGATGCTCAATTGATTTGAACAAAATGAAAGAACTGGCAGAATTCTTGCCTCATGGATGGATTGTTTTGAAGCTATGGGCCCAGGATGAAAATTCATCGAGACACGACAATAAAGGCTGTGCTGGAGCCATCAACATGGAAAAACATTCTCTTGATAAGAAAACCTTGATATTCTCTTGTTGATGTTCGGGATCTCAAGAATCGATCCTCGGGGTCTTCAAAATGATGCTTTGCCTCTTTAAACCTCCCATTTGAATGAATCTGCCCCCAGCCTTTGTTAATCCTACTGTCTTGAAAATCCTTCACTTCAACTACTTGCTCTGTCGAGTTAGCTCGATCTTTTAATGGCGGCAGGAAGGATTTTAGGCGTTTGAACTGCATATATCGCCCGTATAGATGCACGGCAGCCCCATTCATCGACTTTCACGATGGTACGCTCAGCTGGGTTCGATCACATTGCGCCGCTCACCATTGAGATGGTACATTGGTCAACGGCGGTCCCATCCTCTGGGAAACCTGCAACACGGTGAACTGTGAAGAAAACGACGGACGGACGATGAATACGGGGTGAGAGCAGCTTTGGTGGTGCGGCGGTGAAACAAAGCTATTATGCAAAAAAAGAACGATGAAAAATGCGATGGAGTGGTGCAGTTCTTGCCGGATAAGCAGGTTTCGTGTAGAATATGGTAACAGACAAATGAATCTTGTTTTAAGGACGAATCAACGGTGGGAATTGATCAACAGGATGACTTATGGGCATGAGCGAATACATATGAAACATGAAGTTTTAATGAAACATATGAAACTTTGGACACAGTGAATTGTATGGAAACACAACCGAAATGCAGCGAGCGGATGTATGAAGTAGGACACAACGGGAGCGAGAGAGGGTGGATAAATGCGGCGCGTGGGGACTCGGGGGGAGGAGACGGACGTCGGAGATGCAATCGGAGGATCGCAATCGCAAGGGGGGGGGGCACAAGAGAGCCTCGTCTTCGTTTCGTCGACGGGGGGGGCGATAGCGGGTGGATCATAAAGCAACGGAGAAGGACGAATCCAAATCGGAGGACGGAGGGAAGGGTTCGATTGCGATCGGAGGTCGAGGGGTGATTGAGCGGCGGCCATTGGATCAACGAGAGGATGGACGGTCGGGATGCTTGATCGGAGGGGAGATGGAAGAACTTGCGATTCACTATTTGGACCGTCAATGCGGGAGGAATCAACGATGGAGAACGCGATCGGAGGGCGGGAGATAGATGTGATTGCGATCGGAGGTCGGGATGCGATTGAGCGGCGGCCGTCCAGGTCAATCGACGAGATCGACGGTGGGGACAATAATCGGAGGCGGGTGCGATTAACGATCGAGCCGTCGGATCGTGAAGCAGTTGGATGGGCGGGATTCGTCGGCGGATCGCGATTGGAGGATAGGCGGGGGTTGCGATTAGCGGCGGCCATTAGATCGGCGAGACGGTCGGCGGTAAAGATGTCAATCGGGGGGATTGCAATCGAGGAGAGGGGTAGAGACGCAGTGGCGGAGGATCGTCGGATCGCGGACGGTGGCGGCGGGGTTAATCGAGGGTAGAGGCAAGGGAAGACTTTAGATCCGGCGATCGGAGGCTATCGCGGTGTGGGTCGGCGGTTGGATCGCGGGGAGAACGAGCCGGCGCGATGCGATCGGGAGGTTTTCAATCGGGAGAGATCGGAGGGGAGCAAGGTTGCGATTGATCGGAGGGCACGGTGTGAATGCGCGGTTGCGATCGGGCGGGGGCTACGGTGGCTCGCGTCGGTCTTGTGATAGATGCAGTAAGGAAACGAGTGTGAGGACTTTGTTTATTAAACCAATCGCATCGGCACTTTGAAGACTGCAAAGGTGTGCACCCGCGACTTCGATTGGAATTAGTGCTTGGAACTTAAGCGCTTGGTCCCGGCGGGGCATGTGTGGGAAGTGGTTAAGGGGGAAGGAGGCTGAAGGCCTTAGACTAAGAATTAGGAAAGTGGGTTCTTAGCCCCTTTTAATGGGTTTTAAGGGATTTAAAGGGAAACGATAAGGGGAAAAAGAGGAAAAAGGCTAAACAAAGGGTAAGAGGGGGAATTTAAAGGGGATTTTAGGGGGATTTGAGGGGTAAAAGGGGAAATAGAAGGGGAAGACAAGGGGGATGAAAAGAGGCTAAATGAGAGTAAAATAAAGGGAATTCGGGCAAAGGGAAAGAAGGGGAACTGATGTATGTTGTAGGGGTAAAGGGAGGAATGATAGGCCCTTTTTAGCAGTTTACTAGCAGAGGTGGATTTGTATTAGGCACAACAATTGAGAGACTTCAAGGAGGATGGGTTTTCAGGGGAAAGGCATTCCTTGAAGGCTCAAAACAATCTAGCCCCCAGCTGACTTGTCAAAAATTTCATAGGGGGGGCTAACAGTGGCTCCACATGGGGATGGCTTTTTCTTAAAGGAGTGAAGAATTCAGAAAATGATCTCTTGGTGTAGGCTAGATGCCTGCTGCTATAAGCCATCTTTCTTCTTTCTTTAGATTAGCTGCCACAATATATTAGATACACAAATCAGCAGAAACATTTTCCCAACCAATCTACCTACCCAAACTAGAACTCTAACAATTTTCCCTTGGGTGCATTTGAACTAGCAGACCCTTTACATTTTATTTTGCAAAACAAAAACAAACCTATTCTAATTCTACCCTTATTTCTCCATGAGGCCAGATTAGACTATTGGCCTCATCTATTTCTCTACCTAATCTACTACCTGTTGGGATTAAACTGTCCAACAGGTTTCTTCACCTACATTCTAAGACAGGAAATTTAAACACAGCCAAGCCAGGATTAGACTGTCTGACTTGCTGGGAAGAAACTTGAAGAAAACAAAACTGTGAAGGCATGGAATTTTGCAACTGTGAAACATCCTTCTTTCTTTCTCGTGACTCAGGTTTTGAGCATATTTGAGTCACTTCTTTCCTTTGCTCCGGCTCTGATTTTGGGCATATTAGAGCTGAATCTTCTTTCACTGCTGATCCAGATTTTGAGCTTGTAAGGACCAGCTATTCTTCTTCCCTTTGGCTCAGATTTTGAGTTTATTAGAGCCAATCCTTTTGCCTCAGAGGTTCATGTTTTTAGCATGTCTGAACCTCTCCTTTCATTCTGTTTTTTTTTTTGGAACAATTTCTTCACTTTTTTGCTGAAAATGAAAATTTGCAACGGTATATACAATGGAAATGAAACTGGAAATGGAGAATTAGCAGAAATAGTGTTTGAGCATCCTGCCATTGACAGGATCCCCAAACAGCTCTGTACCATCGAGTTCTTGTAGGAAAAATGCATTAGGACCCACAGTGGCCTGAATGATGAATCGACCTTGCCACAAGCTGTCAAATTTTCCATGTTTTCCTTTATCCTCTCTTCTTGAATCCCACTTTAGGACCTTGTCCCCAACTTTGAAATTTGCTGCTTTGGTTCTTTTGTCAAACTGTCTCTTCATGTTTTCCTGCACTCTGAAAGCTCTGTCATAAACTTGCTCCCTTGTTTGCTGGAGATGGATTGTTTCATTAATCCTCCTTATCATGTTGTCTTCTTCTGATTGGACTTCTTGAATAAGCTTTACCACTGGTATCCCAAGGCTAGTAGGGAAAACTGCTTCTTTCCCATAAACCAGCTGGAAGGGTGATGTGCCAATAGATTTCTTTGTAGTGAGCCTGTCTACCCACAAGGCATGTGTCAACTTTTTATGCCAAGACCTTTTGTTCTCTTCCAGCAGCTTCTTAATGATTGTAACCAGGCTTTTATTTGATGATTCAGCTAAGCCATTACCCTGGGGGTAATAGGCAGTTGAATGTCCAAGTGCAATTCCGTACCTGTGACAGAAATCAATCATTCTTTTGGATCCGAAAGTAGCAGCATTATCAGTGATTATTTTCCTTGGGCAGCCAAACCGAGATAAGATGAAGTCTTCTAGGAACCTAATGATGATAGAATCAGTGGAATTCCTAGTGGGTATGGCTTCAATCCACTTAGTGAAGTAATAAGTAGTAGTCAAGATCCACTTGTGTTGCCCAGAAGAAGAGGGGTGGATTTCTCCAATGAAGTCTAAGCCCCATTGCATGAAGGGACCTTCTATGGTGATAGGTTGCAGAGGGAGGGGAAGGAGCTTTCTTTTGCCTTCAAAAATTTGGCATTTGTGGCAGGTAAGGATCATTTTATGGACATCACTAAAGAGTGTAGGCCAATAGTACCCCGCCCTGAGTATCTTATTTGCAGTGGCCTTCCAACTCAGGTGGCCTCCACACTCCCCAGCGTGGAATTCTTGTTTGATTTTTCGGCTTCAATTTCAGACAAGCATTGCAGTAAAAGGCCATTTGGATTTTTCCAATATAGACTCTCATTCATAATGCAGTAATTTCTAGCTTTGAGTTTTACGAATCTGGCCTTTGTTTTGGACAGTTCTGGAGGGGCATTGAGGTGTGTGAGCACGTAAAGGATATCAGTGTACCAAGGAGAGTTCTGAAACTGCTCCTCAACAGTTTGATGGGGCAATCCTTCCTGCTCATCCAGGGCATTCATCATGTTAATATCAAGGGCCTGTAGATTAGATTCAGCCATCAATTGGGCCAGGCCTTGACCTTTGATCAACTTGGTGGGTTTGATTTCAATGTCATATTCTAAAATTGTAGCAATCCATTTGCCCCTTTTCCCATCTGGGTCTTGGGACAGGATATCTTTGACCACTATATTTGGCACATAGGCAATGGTGTGAGAATGCAGAATGTACACCCTAAAGTCTTTTAAGGCCTTAATCAGGGCATAGGCCTGCTTTTCCATGATGTTGTACTTTAAGGGTGCATCTCTCAAGGCTTTGCTGAAGAAGGCTATAGGCTGTTCCTTACCTTCCGAATTTTTCTACAGCAAAACTGCTGCTATTGTGTGTGGGGAAGCAAATGAAAAGATCAGAAAATCTTTTGAGAAGTCAGGGCTGATAAGGACAGGGGCTTGGGTGAGTGCGAGCTTTACTGACTCAAAATATTTTTTGGCTTCAATAGTCCACTTGATTCTTGCATCTTTCTTTAGCATTTCAGTCATTTTCCTAAGATGCTCAGCAAGATTGGGGATAAATCTTCTAAGGAAATTGATCTTCCCAATGAAGGACTGTAGCTCCTTGATGTTTCTTGGATGTGAAATTTGAAGTATTCCCTCAACTCTCTGGGGGTCTATCATAATCCCTTTCTCGGATATGATGTGGCCCAGGAGCTTACCTTCTTGCAGCCCAAAAACAGTCTTCTTAGGATTTAGGGACAGACCGTACCTTCTACATTTTTCAAAAACTTTCCTCAGATGTTTTAAGTGTTCTTCTTCTGTTTTAGAAAAGACAGTTAAGTCATCCAAGTAGATAACTATAAAGTGTCCAATCTCATCCGAGAAAGCAATATCCATTGCTCTCTGGAAGGTAGCTCCAGCATTCATCAATCCAAAAGGCATTTTCACATACATGAAGGTGCCCCATGGAGTGGTAAAAGCTATTTTGAGTTGATCTTCTGGGAGTACCAGAACCTGGTTGTATCCTGAAAAACCATCCAGCAGGGAGATTCTTTTAGAGCCCACTACCTTCTGTAAGATATGTTCCATTCTAGGCAAGGGGTAGTTATCCTTCAGGGAGGCTCTATTGAGGTTTCTGAAGTCTATGCACAGTCTAATCTCCCCTGTTTTCTTCCTTACAGCCACTAAGTTCGACACCCAATCAGAAAACCTTACAGGGACTATAATGCCTACATCATACCTCTTCTTAATTTCCTTTTCTACTGCAGGAAATTATTTTGGATTCATTCTACGGAGTTTTTGTCTGAAAGGTTTCTGATTTTCCTTCAGTGGTATCTTATGTTGTATAATGTTGGTGTCATAGGCCTTTAAGTCTTCGTAGCTCCATGCAAACACATCAATGAATTCCTTAAACAAGTCAATGTATCTTTTCTTCATGTCTGCAGGTATAGACTTAGCCAGTTTTATCATTTTGGGTTTGTCTTCAATGCCTATGTTACATTCTTCTACATCTGATTCTGCATGTTCTATTGTGGGCTTCTTTGCAACATCATCGAAATCAAAGAGGTCCTCTAAGGGCGCTAAGCCTCTTGGTATGTTCTTGTCTTTGGCTTGCAGCACCTCCATTTATTCTCTATCTGTGTTTTCACATTTTATGGCTGAATCTCCAGTTTCTTCAGAAAAAGAATTTATTTCTATACTACAAGGTGTTTCTAGTTCATCTAGGGAATCCTCACTTGGGCAGTTGTCATCAGATTTTGAGTCTGAATCAGAAAATTCAAACTCATTTCTGCCCGCCAGGAAATCTTCAATCTGTTTGTCTCCTTCAAAGACCTGCCAGTATTTTTCATTGTCTGGCACTGCAGGCCTGAATTTAGTCTGAATGATGATTTGTTGGTCAACTGGGGCCTTAGGATAAGAGCTAGCTAGGCAGGCTAGTCCATTTGCAATAGCGTTTTGAACCCTACGAATGGATACTAAATCATATTCAATGAACGTTTTCAGCAAATCTAGAGTATCATTCCTATATGCCCTAAGCCTGGGGTGTTTCGCCGAATACTCACCATTCATCTGTTTGATTACTAACTCAGAGTCTCCTCTCACGACTATCCTACGGGCTCCTAATTTTTTCAACAGATTTAAACCCAAGATTAGAGCCTCATATTCTGCAATGTTTTTCGTGCATTTGAAATGCAGATTGACAGTGTGGCTCTCCGCGTGATCATTTTCGGTGTTACGCAGCCACACTCCCGCCCCAGTGCTTTGTCTAGTACAGGACCCATCAAAGTTCATTTCCCACAGGGGTTCTCTATTTACTTCCACTTCGCTTTCTCCCTTACAGCTGGGTTCGTCATTAGGTTGAGTTGGGAGATCTATACTAGGTTGTAAACTATCTTGTTGTTCATAGAGGCCATGGATGTCGGGGAGGTGGTTGGCTTGCTGTTCTTGTTCTGTTTCTGTTTCACTTGGAGTGAGAGATCCACTACAGTTCCTACAGGCTTCATTTCTGATTTCCTCTTCGTTTTCAGTGTGCTGCCCATGGTTTTCCTGATCATATTCTCCCAGAGTGGCCATTATGTGAAGGTCCATAGGCTCGGTATTCTCATTTGTATGCCTACTCTGGGACTCTGGCTCTTCTAAGGATTCATCATTACAAAATATGAAGGAGTCAAGGTCGGTATGCACAGAATATAATGGTGAATTTTCAGGTTTCTCGGGGCTACTGACTAGGAATTTCATTTGGGACTCTCTATACAGTCTTCTTAATTGGCCAAATATAGGGATAGTGGCATATGAGCCATCCATCTGCATGGTGCCTTGTAGTTTGGCTTCCCATGATCTTGACAACAGCATACCATACTTGGGTGGCACGTCTGCCACCACTACATCCATGACCATACATTTTGCAGGAATTTGAGTCAAACTCACACACAAGTCTTTGATCAGGCCAAGAAATTTTACCCTACTCGAGTCAAAAGAATACAAGTATTTATAGGGTCTGGTGATTTCGAGGCCTAACTTCTCCATGACTACCTTAGGCATTAGATTTTGTGATGCACCGGAGTCATGTATCGCATTATGGAGGATCTTTTCATGAATGTTAAGACTGATATAAAAAGGTGGAACTACCCCTTCCTGAAATTTCCCCTCAATCTTGGGACTGAATAATAGGGCAGGCTAATAATCACTCAAATTTACAGTGTCATTATTTATACTCAGATTCAATGCTTTCAAAATCTGGCCCTTATATACATCCTGAGAGGCCAGCTCAGATAATGGTACAGAGATTTTGATTTTTGCAATCTCACTTTCTAAATTGAAAATGGATTGGCTCTCGGAAGTGTTCAACTCTGTTTTATTTGCCACTGTTTTAGTGGATGAATCAGTTTGTGTTTTCTCATTATGTACATGTGTAGACACATTTTTATCAGGAGCACTAACTGAGGTGCTAGTGCTACTGGTTGGTTGACTTTGTCTTTCATTGTTTTGGTTGTCCTTTTCTTTGTTACTCTCAGAACTCTTGGCTGTTGAATTGTTGTTCACAGCAGTTACTTTAGAAGATTTTTCAGGCCTCTTTTTGATGGTTACCTCAGGAGTTTTAGGTTTGGAAGTGTCTTGGTTCTTTTTACTCCTGAGCTCATATTGTTCTCTGACCTGTAACATGGCATTTTCGAATCCCAACCTATAATCCTCAGATTCAAACCATTCCTCCTCCCCATAAGAGGTTGAGGGTTGGTCCTCTTCTGAATCACAGTTTAGGATTGAATCTTCTATTTCAAACATGTTTATCACATTCCCTTCAGACTCTTCTATGATTCCCTCATCCTCATTAAGAAAGTTTTGGAAAGGGGGAATGACTTGCTGATCTGACTCTTTCTGTCTGTTGGGGGTGTTGTTGTTTCTTCTAAAGTTCTGATTTTGATTCTGATTTTTGCTTAGGTTACTAACCGTGACAGCCATTTTTTTCATCATTTGTTTCATCTTCTCCACTTCCCTGCACACGCGTTCATTATTTGGGTCAGACGTGGAGGCTACATTATCATCCCTGTATGTTACCCTTTTCTCAGATCTCAGTTTTGCTCTTTTTTCAATCAAATTTGCCTCTATGTTTATTGCCCCTTTCTGCATATCCTCCATTGTGGTATATTCTTTATCTCTAAGCTCATAGGCCATGTCAGCATCAAATCCATCAGGATATTTGGCCAGGGCCATACCTTGTGGAGGTTTCATGTGTGGGGGAAGAGCATTGTAAATGCTATTGAATCTAGTGGTGTAATCGTGAACACTCTCTCGTGCGTTCCTCTTAAGGGACATGTATTCTGCTAGGAGCTGGCGAGGGTTTGCTCTAGTTTCCCATTTGTTAATGAAATTCTGGTATAAAGCAGGGAGATCTTGGATACTACCAGCAGGTAGGTTTTTAAACCACTTTTTAACCTCTCCCCGCAGGCTCTACGCAAAAATTCTCATTTTGATTGTTTCATCATCAATTTCCATATAGTCGAAAGAGTCCTCCATTTTATCTACATGTTGTTGTGCAGTTGTAGGCTCTTTAGCAGGGAAGTGTGGGATTTTTGATTGATAATCATCTGGTAAGGGCAGTAGAGGCTGAGGTAAAACTAGAGGTGCATAGCAGGCTGCCATGATGATGTTCTGATGAGGTATAGGGTTGGCTTGAGCAGCTGGTAGTTGGATGACAGGGATGGTAGGACCAACAGAAGTCTGTTGAGAAGATCTAGGGTGAGAAAGCCCCGAGTTTTGGAGAAAGTGGAGATCAGGTGGTGTGTAAGGAGGGGTTTCGCTGTCCCTAGTGTCTGGCTGGTCTGAAACACTGAATGACCTAGTTCTAGGTAATCTGTTTTGGAGGTCTAGGTCGAAGAAAGGGTCTAATAGAGCTGCAAGATCTTCTGGTGCAGAATTGGCTATATGAATGTTGCTGGAAATAGTTGATCTCCTACTCACAGGTATTCTTTTAAGGATTTTCTCAGGATTATCAACTGTTTCAGGTGGGTTCGGATCAGGGAAAGATCTTGTATGAATGGTTCTGTGAGCCAGAGTGCTATTTATAAGCCAAGCAGCTTAGCCCTACTTGTTATTTCTACTGTGGTTAATGTTTTCTTGGGAACTGGCCTCCCTGTGGAGTCTTCATTATGCTTCGGGACTAGTCTCCCAGTGGAGTCTGATGTGAAACCGAGATAATCAGCAGGCCTACTGATCACCAGTGGAGTCTTTAACGTTTAAGAATAATGGAGTTGCCAGGTGGAGGGTTTAGGATGATTCTAGGGTACACTGTCCACCACAGTGCTCAGGCACTATCACCTTTCAGGAATCTCCTCTAAAGCAACAAGCTCCAACCAGAGATTGACTAGGAGGGCATTTACCAGATATGTCACCCCTGAAGAGAGGATGAGATCTGGAGGCTACCTGGCCCTATCCAGGCTCTGTCTAAGAGTATGGTGGATATTCAATAATGGAGGCTGATTCAAGAAAGGTGTGACTTACCGTCAACCTAGCCAGAGTTCTAAGTTTCTGAGGTTTAAAGAGTGTTTAAGACGAAATGTACTCAGAATTCCCCAGTGGAGTCGCCATTATGTTGGGGTTCCCATGTTTTGGCCAGGTTGACAGAGACCAAAATATGAGACAACATAGAACCACTTTCAGACCTTAGGATCTAGCCCTCCTAGGTCCAGAGAGGGATCTCTCTGTGATTATCAAAGGATATATGTCTTTTGAAGTTCTCAATTGTGATTTTAGGCTAGTTATAGGCCCAAGGTTGTTTGTTTGATTGTATGAGTTTGGTTGTTGAGAATCAGAAAGGAAGGTTTCACCATAAGACAAGGATGGGTAAAGAAGGAAGCTAGGCAAGAATAGATAACTCAGGGAACATCAAGGCCATTGGGCAATGGAGTCAAGAAAGGATTTACTTATGTTCAATGTGTAAGCTTCAGTTGGGCTAGTCATCTAGAGTATTTGGATCTCAAAGACTGATTGGTGGGATGGAACACTAAGGAATGAGAATGAAGGATGGAAAACCATTTGATTCCGTCTATAGATCAGGCCAGAGGTCATTTAACTCCAGGCCTGCTTGGACAAAACCATAGGCAACACAAGGGGTCTTGAAAAGGTTTGTATTGGCAGGGCAGGTTATGAAGAGGCAGCGACAGGCTTTACACCTCCCAATGTTCCTAACCTCTTTCAATTAAATCTTAACAAAGACATCCGAACACTGATTCTATCAACTTGCACATCAGAGAGCAGGCAATAATCATCCACTACACTGGTTTAGTCAATTAAAAACAATATTCAGATACACATATGAGCAAAAAACATTAAAGACTGAGAGAGCTGGGACATAAGGTACCTAACAAGGGTAAATCTTATGTCATGCGTTCAGATGCCAGTCAGAAGAACATGAAAGGAAATGGAAATAAACGCAGAGATGAGAAAAACATCACCAACTGTTGTAGATCAGGATCCAATGAAAACTGCTTATCATGTTAAACACAATACCAATCAGGTACATCACTGCCCAAAGCTTTTACATTCAGCCTGAATACATCATATTTCTCAGCCTATCATACAATCATTACACAGGGAACTTGGCTCGGGACAAAAATGCTTGCAATTCACTGATAATGCATCAACCCCCATTACAATGATACCCTTCTGTGCTTTATAGCAGAAGAGACACAGAGCACCGACTGAGGAGGTAGGTGAATTTTAAATGTTACATTTAAACACAACAATGAATGCAGGGCCGAGGCCCATTCCGCTTGATATGCTGTATATTTAATCTTTGTCATCTCCCCGGTGCAATAGAGATCTGCTTCGGATATGATTTGACCTTTTGGCTGCAGTACTCCAGGTGATTTGAACAAAATGAAAGAAACTGCTGAGAGGTCTGCCTCATGGATGTTAGATTGTTTTGAACTATAGCTGGGACGAGAAATTCCTTCAAGGACACGGTGCATAATAAAGACTGTATGGGAGACCTATCCTTTATGGAAAAACATTCTGCTGATAAGAAAACCTTGATATTACCTCCTATTGATGTTCAGGATCTCTAGAATCGATCCTCGGGGTCTTCAAAATGATGCTTTGCCTCTTTAAACCTCTGTTTTAGGGCTCAAAATCTTCGTTGACGCGCATTAATCCCTCTGCTCTGTACTGAAAATCCTTGCTGCTTCATTACTGCCTCTGTCAAGTTAGCTCGATATTTTAATGGCGCCGGAAGGATTTTTGGCATTTGAACTCTGCTCTCCATTAATGTCAGTCCTGACGGCCCCATTCCTTGACTTTCCTGATGGTACTGGCTCATTAGATTTGATCCTGACTGCGTCACTCGCCATTGAGGTAGTACATTGAACAGCGGCGGTCCTCTTCCTCTAGAAACTTTGCAACATAGCAAAACTCATGAAGAAAACAGTAGACAGAGCGATGGCTACAGGGTGGACGAAATGGTAGTGCGGAGCTGGTGGAAACAATGCTTTTGTGTAAAAGAACGATGAAAATGCAGTGGAGTGGTGGAATGCGCGGATAATAGGGTTTGGTATGATCATGCAGCGCAGACCGTTGGATTCAGGCCTGGAGATGGAGATCAACGGTGGAGATTGATCTGCGGGCTGACTTATCAGACATATCGAAACCTTAGACTTTGGCGAGAATGTATGGAAATGTAAACAAATGCAACGAAATGCATGTAAGAGGTGGGACCCAGCGGAGGCGGAGGGCGATTAAACCTGATCCGTCAGATCCAGGAGGAAACGGACGGTGAAGATGTAATCGGAAGATCGCAATCGCAAGGGGAGGAAAATGGCATTGTTTGGAATTTGCGATTGCGATTGGAGTGGGAGTGCGATGGCCGTCGGATCATGGATTAAACGGACGGCTGAGATCAAATTGGGAGACGGAGGGAAGGGGTTTCGATTAGCGATTGGGGGGGGTAATGCGATTGAGCGATAACCGTTGATCTTGGGTCCAGATCAACTGTGGAGGTGTAATCGGAGGGGCAGTGCGATCGGGGAATCGGGAGTTGCAATGGCCGTCGGATCTGCGGGAGAATGGACGACTGAGATTTGATCGGGAGATCTCAATCGGGGCTGCACCACTGGGAGTTGCGATTGCGATCGGACAAGGGTTGCGATTGAGCGCTGTCCGTTGGATCAGCGGGGGAATCAACGGTGGGGAAAACCATCGGAGGGGCAGCACGATCAACGCGGGACCGTTGGATTGACTGTGAGATGAACGGCGGAGATTAAATCGGAGCATAGCAATCGGAGGTAGTGAGACGGGACCTGCGATTGCGATCGGAAGGGGAATTGTGATTGAGCGCTGGACGTTTATCTCGGGTCCAGATCAACGGTGGGGAAGACCATCGGAGGATCGGGAGTATGGGCAGTGATTGATCGGAGGGTGCACTTAACATGTTCCGATTGCGATTAGGCGGGGGCTGCGATTAGCGCTCAGCCGTTAGATCTGAAGATCATATCATCGGTGCGGAACAGATCGCGGGACTTATCGTAATAAAATAATCGCATCGGATTTTTTCAGCGTTACAAAGGATTTTCACACCCGCCCGGCTTCCGATTGCGATTGGCCCCCAAGGCTTAAGCGCTTGGTCTTGGGTGACGGGCATATGTGGGGAAGTGGTTGAAGGGGCTTAACGAGAAAGTGGCTAGGGCCTGTTATAAAGTCGGGAAAGTGGGTTTTTGGCCTGTTTTAATGGGTTTTAAGGGATTTAAAGGGAAACGATAAGGGGAAAAAGAGGAAAAAGGCTAAACAAAGGGTAAGAGGGGGAATTTAAAGGGGATTTTAGGGGGATTTGAGGGGTAAAGGGGGAAATAGAAGGGGAAGACAAGGGGGATGAAAAGAGGCTAAATGAGAGTAAAATAAAGGGAATTCGGGCAAAGGGAAAGAAGGGGAACTGATGTATGTTGCAGGGGTAAAGGGAGGAATGATAGGCCCTTTTTAGTAGTTTACTAGCAGAGGTGTATTTGCATTAGGCACATCAATTGAGAGACTTCAAGGAGGATGGATTTTCAGGGGAAAGGCATTCCTTGAAGGCTCAAAACAATCTAGCCCCCAGCTGACTTGTCAAAAATTTCATAGGGGGGGCTAACAGTCTGCAAACCATGGTTTGCAAACTCTAGGTCTACCCTTTGACCCATTACAATGTTTTTGGGGCTTTGAACCACCCCAAAACCCCTGCGCTAGACTAAAATATGCCAAAAATATACAAAAAATACTGAAAATTGTCCCAATTCACAGCCTTTGGAGGACCCTGTTCCAACACCTAGGGAAGTGTACTTTCTACATATTTGGAGGCATTTACAATGGTTTCTATGCTCACATGTGTGACTTGTTGGAAGAGGGTCAATTTCTTCTTTGTACACATGACATTTTCTTTGGTTTATGACAAAGATGTGAAGCTTCAAGCTTGGGATAATATTCAAGTAAGTCTCTTATTGTTTATGTGGATATTTGTCATAGTTTTGATTGGATAAGTAGCATCTTCCAATATATTTTTTGTATGTGCTACTCTCCTTACATGGTGAATATCTTGCCTTAATTTAATTGAAATTTCCATATTAGTATTTTCCTTATATATATTTGAAGTATATCCAGCCTTAATGAATTTAATGGAGTTTGGTGTTCAACCTTATCTCTTTTTTTATGGTTGTAAAACCTTCAAAACTAGATTTGATTCGCCCCATTTTCCAAGTACACTGCTACGAATGAGTCACAACTTTCTAGCCATAAAAAAATTCAATCCAAAACCTTGTTTCCTATTGTTACGTAGATTTAAAAATTGTTGCAGTAAATTCCACACATAAGGAGCCATTGTTATGCAATCCTAAGCCTGATTAGGATCACTGGACAATAAAATTATATGGCTAACCGAAGGTAATATAAATATCAAAGTAAAATGATCATGCGAGAAGTCTATATGCAATTTTTAATGCTATAAGGGTTTGAGAAAGAACCTTGCCTCCTCAGAGTTTGGTGAAGGGTTTTGAGTCAGATGCATAATCCTCTTTGCTCAAATCCAGATAACTCTTCTTCCTGCTTCCAATCCCAAATCTACACACAATCACAAACAAATAAAGATGACAATTGACCTTCTACATAATATTTTCAACTCAAGACATAAAGAAATACATGAACATAAATCACTAAAAATGTTAATTTAAAGGAAGGGAACTTGAATCTTCATTAACCATTTAAAAAATAATACAACAATATACCTTCAACTTCAATAGTCCTCTCCTCATTCTGGTAGAGTCTCCCCACTAATGAATAAGAAATCAAAGCAACATGAGGCTCTAAAATTTGAATCATAAAAGAAGTATATGACTCCATGATTTTGGCTCATAGATTCTAAATAATTTTTGCCTCTAGAATGGCCGAGCATAAATAGGACAAGGAAGACTCCAAAGATTATGAATGTAGACATCTAGGATGAAGAGAAGTTAGAGAAGCTTCTTAATAATGTGTCCTAGCAAGATAGAATATATGAGATAAGAACATGAGTCAAACTGATCTTCTAGGAACCTTAAGTGTCTAGAAAATGTCTCCCAACCGCATGGATAAAACTATGAAATCTCGGTCATAACTACATGAAAAAAGTGTCTTCTGTGTGGTTGGATGGTTCCAACCACTTTCACAAGCCAGGATGCATGCATTTGGGGAGAAAAGGTGGAAAAATGAGTGATCAAGGCCAAAGAAAAAGGTCAACAACATAATGACTCAAGAGGACTAAGCCTAGGGAGAAAAATAGGCTGATAACATATGCCCCCTAATGCATGAGGTTAGAAGAGTAAATAATGGCTGAAATGCATTGGAGTGAGGGGAAAAAGTTAAGAAATCAGATTGGAAGGTACCAAATGCTGAAGTCTCATTTGTGTTGATAACATCCCCGAGGTGAGCATACCCATTCTTAGTCATAAAGAGATACTAAACATGGCCACAAAACATACAATGTATATCAATGCATGAAATGCTAGAACATGGCCATGGATAAATAAATAGGATGCATGTGACTCATCAGATATAGCATAGCCAAGAACAAATACAATGTGGATCTATGTCACAATATACATCAGTATGACTATGGACATGTGAAAATAGAGAGGTCCCCAAAATAGCCTTGAAAATACATAAATGGTACATAACTTCAACGCAACTTGGGAAGGGTGCCATATAAGAGTGAAATGTCTCTAACCCAGGCTCTTCAACATAACCATGATGGTATGAATATATGACATGCGAATCTATATGTTGAGTTCGAGCATGGGAGAAAGCGCCTGATTACGAGCAAATGAGGTAAACTATTAACCGAGATGAGGGAATCCACTAATGAGGAAAATGGACCCTGGCATACCTAATACAGTCCATTAAGTGTGAATAGATGAGTTGACATCAAACAATAGTGAATTTGGCTGATCTTGAATCAATTATGTAAAACCATTGTCAAGCACGAGGAATCCTACCACTAAGGTATGCAAGCTCAAAGGTACTACTAGTTCCTAGATCAAGCTCCTGGATAATTAACTGAAGTTGACATGAAAATATCCATCGAAGGAGGGCCTTGATGAATCCCCCATCAATCGAAATGTAATAGACCGGGATGTTCCGAGGTATGGATGTAGTCATGAAGCAATGAAGTACAACTGACACAAGGATTCCCAACTCAGAAGGGTCAACAAGCTACTGTAGATGGCCAACATTGGCTGTGACTTCCCTTGAACACATAGTGGCATGACGCAATAGTGAATTAGAAACATGACTAATGAGCACCACGTGATATCGTGCAACAACCCAGGAGGCATTCAAGCATGCTCCATATGACTGGAAGAGTAACCAACCAAAGGAGTAAATAGACTCATATGGATGGCACAACTCATAGGCAAGCTAAAATCCAATTTCTAGATAAGCCTGCAGACAGGTGTTGTGTTCAAAGGTGACACGATTGGCGTTGCCATTTTGATGAGTAATGGATATGAATGTTCCATTCCCTTTCTCTTTTTAAAGTTAATTTTTTGTAAGTTTAGTCCCCCAAGCTCAAAAAAGAGATAAAAGTATACAAGGGAGAACCTTCTAGCCATAGTAGAATAGAGTATTCCTTTTTCGTAACTACTCTACGCAGTTGAGAAAACTATTAAAATTATACTGATTAAACAACCCTTCAATTACTTTAATGAGCATGAAGGAGAAAAGTTCACATGAAAATATTTTCTAAATTAAGGAGTCTAAAAATAGCTTAAAGAAAACTACTATAGGAACGAGTTGTATAAGGGGTAGAAATTGGTTCCATTTGTGACGGAACTGCTCATGACATAAAGAGAATAAGAGGCTGGATAATAGGACCACTCATCGCAACGGTTCCTCAAAGAAAGGGAAAAACACCAAGTGAAAGCAAATGGTAAGCCAAGAACATGATAACGATGGAATGAAAGAAACCAAGATTTATCCTATAGAAATTGGCTGATAGAAAATGGTAATCATAAGGGATGAAAGTGGTGGAATTATCCTAGGGTAATCCAAAAGTATGAAAAATAGGAGGAAATGAGGCTCATATTCTCGTTCATGGTGGGTTATAAGGAGGACGTCTAAAAAATAATAAAATAACTACATGGAAATTAGGATGGAAAAGAGGTGCTATACCAGGGTTTCCATGATCAAATGAGCTCTACTACCAAGTGATGACACGCATAGAGGAAATTGGCTAAATTCGAAACTTGATGGGGTCAAACCTAAGTAAAAATATGGTAGTAACGGTCAAAGTGCAATGAAGATGGTGAAAATGACCTACCCCGATACGCGAGGTTCAATAAAAATGCACTTGAGGTCGAATAGATGCCGCAATTGTAACACAACCCTCTCCTGTAAAAATAATACAGGAATGTTACACATATGGTTAAATTACATATTGAAAGAAATAAGCATGGATCAGGTAAAAATGGGACATATATATATTGTTGGGTGTGGAGCCTAATTTTCATCCTGATTCAAAGATCTTTGTTTTAGCTGGATGTATACCCCAGGAAAACTATACACCCTTGTAGCGGGGGGATGCGGGGGCCAGCGGTCCCCCGGCGGGGGTTTCAAGGGAAGCGCCTCCGAAGCTAAAAACAGATGTAAAATTGCCTTGTAAAAGTATAGTAATTTCTAGTCAATCTGGGCCGTTCATTAGGCAGATGATCTAGTGGTAGAAGTTAAGTTTAGTTTAGGGGCTTTTTCCCTAGAAGGCAACCCCTCTCTTGGTATGAGGGTATTGTATTGCGGCTGTGTATTATATGTGTATTCTCTGAGCAGGAAATAGATAGGGAGACTGTCAGAGAGAACAAAGGATATTACAGTGGATCTGCTGTAGGTTTTATCTCTTCATTTTGTTGGATAATAGAAAGGAAGGACTGGTTGTTCGAGGTGGATGTAGCCCAAACTGGGTGAACCACGTATATCTATGTCTCTCTGGTTTTATGTGTTTTGTGTGCTTGTATTTTCCGCATATTTTATGTGTTGCATTGCTCCATAATATATAATTTTCTAACATATATATATATATATATATATATATATATATATATATATATATTAGTTTTATATCTTTTTTGGATTTCTAGCATAAATAAGGCATGAAAAATACTCGCATCACACATCCAAAAAAAAGGATAAAAAATCACACTTCTCTGTACAATATATACAAGTGAAACACAATCTAGTAGGCCACGTTAAATTTTTTCCACGGCTAGGCATAGGCCAAGGGTTTCTATACCCAAACTCATGGAGGGTGAGGGGACCATATGGCTTGCCAATGTGGGGCCATGCCAAAGGAAGTGAAACAACCCAGAGTAGAAAGGTTGACAATTCTAGGGACATTCTAACATAGTCGCACTCTCAAACTTAACCTGTGGGCATAAGGGAGAATAAAGACATAAAATGGGTACAATACGGTCACAAGTTCAATAATAGAAGTCCAATACTTGACTCACTCAAGGGGTGACACTTCTAAGGAAGGATGAGGTTGTTCCCCCTAAATATTTCCAAGATTTATGTTTCTAAGCTCTACTTGTTCCACATCAGGGAGACCAGACATAGGAAGAAGCATAATCTCCCAAGGATTAATAGTGGGTGGATCCATGACTTTCACATTGACTTGTCGAGGTGGTTTGCCATCAAGGTAGTCATGTCTAATAGGCAGAGGGATGTCCCATGTGGGCAATGGTGCTTGGTCATATTCCATATTATGATGGAGTTTCCAACCAATGTCAGGAGATTCTGATAGGACCAACATGGAGGAAATATATTCCACAAAAGGTGTTGGATAATTATCACTAGCTTTATCAACTTCCATAAGGTTAGGAGACACCACCCAAGGATCATGAGGTCTATGGTGTCCACAGGTGTCAGAAGAGATCATATGCATAGGAGATTTAGAAGATGTAGAAGGAGTGTTGGGTAGGGGTAATTGAGGAAATATCCTGAGAAGAGATGATATTTTAAATAACCTCACACCAACACTCTAATATTGACCTAAAATTCGATTGTCCGATGACACTTCGCAATTTTTGAAAAATTGGCTCTTCAAAAGTTAACTTAGTTCGTAACTTATCCATCTGTGAATAGTTAGTTTTAAATTAAATTAAAGATAAAACAAAATCATATGAATCCCAACATAATAAAAATGAAAAAGAGAACAACCAAGTGATAATGAAGTTAGTCTAGTGTGGACTACGTCTTCGGGCCTCTGCTCCAATGGCTATGCCAATTTACTGATTTTAACAACAAAAAGAGTACATTACAAATATTCATTAGAGGAAATTTTAGCCTAAAAGTTCACATGAAATTTTCACGTACATTATATGTAAACTAATCAAAATCCTTTAAATTAAAAAAGAGGTACATGTAAATATTTTGGAGGGAAAATTAAAAAACTATTTTTTTTAATTGTATTTTTTTCTTATATCCTTATAGGCTTACTCAAACATCTAGTATAGACACTCGTTGGATGCAAAATTAAATTTCTCATCCAACGAGTACCCATTATGCATAGTTTTGAGAAGATTCACATTGATAAAAATTGAATATACATTAAAATAGTGTGTTCAACATATTTTTTAATATATCTTATATTTTATCAATGTGGGTCTTTTGAAAAGCATGTATAATGGGCACTCGTAGGATGCAAATTTTAATTATGCATCCAACCTGTAAATACGCTTAAAACTTGAGTAAACTTATAAGGAGACAAGCTAAAAATACAATGAAATTTTTTATTTTTCTTCTTTTCCCTCCAAAATTCATAACTATTATTTTATTTATTTTCTTTAGGAGGCCACTTTTAGGCTGAAATTTCCTCTAATGTGACTCATAGAGTAAACCTCCTTCTGGAGAAGAAATGTTTCTCCTTTAAAGAAACATTCTCCTTTAGAGAACTCTAACTCACAAGTTGATGCCCTTCAACAAAGAAATGAATGCATCAAAAGAAAAGGACTCTCTCAATGAATTTGGAAACAAGTCCTCATACTCATTATGTTATCAAAAAGAAAAAAATTTAACTGCTTCACCATGTGTGTTGAAATGACATTTTACCACAATCATAATGAGAATAGATTGAAAAATTAGCTACTCTAATGAAGACAAATATGTTGCATTTCCATATAGAAGGCTCAAAAACCCTTGTCTATGCTCTTTCTGTGCTAAAAAAGGTACCATATGGCCTCAAAAAGATAAAAACAATCTTTGTATACAATACAAAACGAATTGGATCTTAAAATTGTTCAACATAGGATCTGAAAATTTTCCAACATTCAATGCTCAAATCAAATGACAAAAATAATGTTTCCATTATGTCCAGAACAACCGAAAACAACTTTGTAGGCTCTTCTTGGGCTCAAAAAGGTTTAAAAATGGCCAAGATAGGCCTCCTTGATCCTTCTTTGCTATATTTCCATCAAAAATGACAATAATAGTTAACCATGCAACAAAATTGTCCTTTGATAGAACCATGAGGCGATAATTTCATGTGGGATCGCTGCTAATTCTAACACAAACTGTGCAATTTTTTGGATAAATAAATGGTTCAATACTGCTTAAGCGTTGAATTTCAGCCCCAAAATTGGTTGTATGGTGCCATGTGGCTAGGGGTACAGGCTAGAGGCCATGCAACCACTAGCTCTGGGTCCCTGGTCATGTGAAGGGCCATATAGCCACAAGCTGACACCACGCGTCGACCCCTCCACTTCTAGCCCCGCAATTTATTCCGCCATAGTTTTCAGTTATGAAAATAACTAGGGGCTCAGGCATATCTCCCCACCCCCTTCGCCATAATTCATTGGTCATGTGTAGTTAATGTGACTCGGGGGCCGAGCTAACCACCCGCCCCCTCCTCCTAACACCGTGGGAACATTGAAATGATATGAATGGGGCTGGGACCATGTTCCCTACCCCTTCTACCAATTTCAAACCCATATCACTTTAAATAAATGACTTTACCTCTTACATATTTATATGACTTCTACATGCAAATTCCATGGTCTCAAACCATGGTTTAAGACTCATGGTTTCCTTTTTCACCCATTACAATCACTAAAGAGCTTTGACCTGCCCCAAAGTCCCTTGAATTATGCGTGTAGCATGTATTGACAAAATTTAACCAAAAGTGTACCCAAAACTTGACACTAGGGGACCTTATCCCAACAATAACGATGTCACCTAAATCCCTACAATGTAACTAAATGAAAAAAAAATCCATTTCATTTTGATGAATTCTAAACTAATGAGGGAGGAAGTGTAAACAAGAATGAAACACACAAGAAATGAAACAAGCAATGATTCCCCCCAATTAGCTCAAAATTACTGAAATGCAACTCTGAAATGAATTCATTTTTACTATCGCCAAATGCAAACTTACTGAAAATGAAATCACTTCTTTCTTCACTAAGAGGCACTAAACATATTTTTGTTTTTTGTTTCATTTCACTTTGAATGCTTAAATGAAAACAAACACAATTATTGGACTACTTAAAGAAAAACTAACCAAACAAACAAAGAATTGCAATGAAAATATCTTTCACTTCCTCTTTTTCGAATGGAAAAAAATCGTTTTTAAAGTACTTGAATGAAAATAAATTTCACTTTTCTTTTCAAAAATAAGAAAAAAAAACCAATTCAAAAGCTTGAAATGAAAATGACTTTCAATTTTTCTCTTTCGAAATGGGAAATCAAATCAAACATACACTGTCAAGCTTGAAAATCAAACAATTGCGATCTATGTTCGACAATCAATCAAAGGTGATTCCAAAATGCAATGATGATTCAATGAAAATGAAAACAACCTCACAGAGACAAGCCAAAAGTAATGAAAAATGGTGTTTGAAATGATTGCAGTAGAACTCTTAGGTAGAGCCAACAAATCTCTTGATCACACAAGCAAGTGACAAGTGAAGGAAAACTGATCTAGAAACCCTAGAAGATGATTTACCTTCACTCGAACACAAAGATGGTCAAAGAGACAAACTCATCACTCAAACAAAGCAATCAAGCTAAACACAGTGGTACCAGATCATTTCAGAAATGAAAGACACTTCAAAGTACAAGACACACTGGAAACTGAAGGGGAAACCCTAATTTTTCATAACATCTCAGATTAGTGGACCTGTGAGCAGAAAATTGGTGCTGAAAGGCAGATCAACGCGATTGTTTTATAAAACAATGCTATCAATCCTTCTATCAAAATAGAAAGAGCGTTGAGCAAGAAATAAAAGGAAAAATTAAAAGAAGTCCAACACTCAAACCAGACTTGACACCTTAAAGTAAAAATCAAACCCTATGTAGACCTATAGAAACCTAACAAGATTCAGATCTCCACGATTTTTTAAACTGATCAAAAAAAAAAATCAGAAAAGGAGAGGCAAAGAGGCTATAGCTCCAAAGTGGAGTCGCGAATTTTTGTGTGAATAAAATCCCCTCTTGGGACAAAGGCAATTGCTTTAGCCCTAGAGAGTGTCTAGCAACACATGAGACAACTTAATGAACCCTTTCCTAGCTTGTATTCAAAGCAGAAGAAGAAGAAGAAAGACCTACCTCTTGTTGATGCTATTGTCTAGTCCTTTTCTGAAGAGCTTGATCCACAATCCTTCATGCTCACTCCTCACTGCTTGTGGCATTTGAATACCTGTAGGAGATCAAGAGGCAACAACCAATGTGACAAGATACATAGAATACATCAAACACAAACTACCTAACAGATCAAGGAGAATTAGGCTACTGGCATAGATATCTAGGAAAATTTGGAAAGTGAAACATCAAATGTATTACTAATTATAGAAAAGAGTAAGCATGAAATCGTGACCTTGATGTTGTAGGCCTCCCTTTGGTGATTTCCAATCCAAACCAAGGCTCTTCATGCAATCCTTTTCCCAAGTGACAATTTAGGCATTATCACAGTATAGGGATACAAAGGATTAATGATCAGACCAGCCCAACATGAACAACCAATAGTCGAAGGATGGGATTCAATTTATAGAAAATGAGAAGAGTTAGGGACCTATGAAATAAGGAGGAATTCCCACTTCTCAAGGGAAAATCCCCTAATGATGAGATCAAGAGCTCCAAATGAGAGAGCTCAACCATATCTCCACGGAACAATATCTAGCTCGTTTTTCTGGAAACTTCTAATGCACAAAGCTTCTTCTCCATTTTAGGAAACACTCCAAGAAAGGGTTCAACGTGTTTTTTCCAATTATAAGAGCATTCATAATGCTTGGTTAGAGTATTGCAACTTTCTATCAACACGGGTAGACAACTAGGAAAGAGCGATGACTGAGAAATTTAGGTTTTCAGCGAAGCTTCTTTAGAAATTATTCAAGGCAGCTTTCTTTTGGTCGTCAAGGGATATCTTGATATATTCTCCAAGGTGGATATAATACGTAGTTTTCATCTCAGGGCACTTCAGGATCAGGGAAGGGAAGTGATCGAGGTGACAAAGTACTATGTAATAGTGTCGAGCTCCCTAAAAAATGAAACAAGGTGCCAGAACATAGTTCCTTTTCTTGTGTTAAGCTCGTTAAAACATGAAAGAAGGTTTATGATGATAGTTCTTTTACTGCGTCAACCTCGTTAAAAAATGAAACAGGTCCTTATGAGGATATTTATTTTATTGTGTCAACCTCGTTAAAAAATTAAATAGGTTCCTATGAGGATAGTTCTTTTACTATGTCAACCTCGTTAAAAAATGAAATAGGTCCCTATGAGAATAGTTCTTTTATTGTGTCAAGCTCATTAAAAAATGAAAAAAATTCCTTTTCAATTCTATTCTTTGAATATATTTCGTAAATTCCCAGTTGAGTCTTTCATTTGGTCTCGTAAATGAACCTTCATTCCATTCAACTTTTAGTAACGAGTATTCTACTTAGGTAAATGTAATGAAGCTTAGGGGGCATGTACCTTGAATTGAGTCATTATGTTGGGGGAATGCAAACTTATTCGAAGCATATTTTGTCTTCATTTCAAACTTTTGTAAAAATGAAACCACTCTCAAGCATAGTTTTTCCACATGTTTCAAGCTTGTGTAAAAATGAAACCAATTTCAAGCATAGTTTTCTCCATTTCAAGCTTGTGTAAAAATGAAACCATCTTCAAAGGTTCTCAAGAATTTTTTCCCATGTTTCAAGTGTGTGTAAAAATGAAACCATTCCTATTTGACCTCTCGTGATTTCCATTTTGTCAGCCTATTTTTTCTAGATGAGCGTTGATTTTGTCATTCCATCGTTACCATTTGTTTGGTTGATCATACAATTTCACTTGGTTTTTTTACCCTTTCCTGAGGAACCATTGACATGAGTGATCTTATTAGACAACCACTTAATCTTTACGTGTTTTGAGAAGTTCCATCATGACCTGAATGAGTCACTACCCTTTATAACACTCATTCCTCCAAGATCATTCCTCTTTCAACTCTTTTCAGATTCCCAAAAAATGAAAAGATTTTGAGCACTTCTCTTTTCAAAATCGTAAAATTAAATGAAAATACGTCTACTTAACATAATTTTAACCCTTTTCCGGATCGAGATAGACTAGTTACAAAAAAGGAATATCTTAGTCAAACATGACTAAGAGGTTCTCTTAAATATTTTTTTCTAACCTTCCTGATTCAAGAGACTATCTACGAAAAGGGACATTTGGATTTTTCCCTTTTCCTTTTTTTCAAACTCTCCTAATATGAAAAATATGTCGAGTTACCCCTCCATAGGACTTATAAAACTTAAGCAACGAGGGACTTGTCACTATGATGAGACTGAGTTACTCCTTCCTAGGGCTTGTTAAACTTACTAGGATGGATTCATCCAAAGGATGAACTTATATGCTAAGCATGTGGTATCCTCTTCAAGATTGCAGTAAAAAATAAATAGCTACTTGCTAGAAATAGTGGGGAAAAAATAAGTAAATTTGTCTTGTATTTCATATCAAGGTAGCATGCCACTCTTGAACATGAAATTCATCTTCATATCCTCTCAGGTTTGGGTTATCATGTCTTCATCACTTTCCTTCCTGACTTTGAGAAATCCATTTTCCTCTCATTCGATGATATTCTATTGTCACCATGACCATTGCTCCCATTTTGACTGAAATGATGCCAACATCTAGAGTCATGTCACCGATATGTTCAAGAGAAATATCATCTGCAAATTCAAAAATACTCAACCTAATTTGACCTTCTCTGTTACAATCCTAAGTCACTTTCATCAACATCCTTTTTTTCGTGTTGATGATGTGGGAAGCATTATGGCCCTCCTTCGATGGATTAATTCTTGTCGACTCCAACTCATTATCTAGGATGATGATCTAGAAACCCCCTCTCAATACCTTGGATCTTGCATACCTTATGTTATCACTTTAGTAAATTCTTAGTTGTGGGATTTTGGGTTTAAGTCAAAGAACTCTAGAGGTAACCACAAAGCTACTTCAAACTCTAGGATCTATCCTTCCTAGGGTTTAGAGAGGGTTCTCTCTTTAAAATTGATCTTTGTTTGATTTATAAATGTTAGGATAGTTATGAAAGTACAATTTGGTTTTGGTTTACAGGGTTTGGTGGGGAAAAATCACTTGGCCCGTAAGATAGAGAGAAATCTACTTGTCCATTGGGATATGGAGTCTAAATCAAGCTAGAAGCACTATAAATCAAGGCCAAAAAGGTAAAAATATATTCAGGGAAGATAGATAACCCTCAAAGATTTGGGAAAGTGGATTTTTGTGAGATAGTAGGATTGGGATAAAGGGCACTTAAGGATCCTTTGATCCAGGAAATGGAAGTAGAAGGCGAAGTTCAAACAAGAGAAGGAGAAATTAAGGGTTCCTTGCACTGGAAATCAGAAGAAAACATTAAAATGGCAACTAGTTAAAAACAGGGAGCACTTGGCTAATCCTGTAGTAATACTCCTAGTTACACATTCAGACAGAAAAAACATAAAATGAATGCATGAAACTTAGAAAAGGAAACAATGACAAGTAGGAAGTACTTCAGTCATCAGCTTATCACAGGGATCCTAAATTATGATGCCAGTCAGATTGTTTAGTCTGCTACTTCGAATTCAAACACATAATAGCCTCCAATTTTTAACAAAAAGTCTACAATAAGTCCAACAATTTTTATTCCACAATGAATACTTCTGAAATTAAAGTATTTATACAAAAAGTATTACAAATATCCTAGAATATTTCTAGGAATAACTTTAGGAAAAATAAAATATCATTACATAATAAAAGGGACAACTGCTTAACAAAATAGCAAGCTGTCCTCTTTTATTGTAATGTTCCTTTTTTAGGATTGCTCATAAATCATGCACTGACAAATGCATTTTCAGGAAAATATGAAATGGAACAGGAAAATTAATCTTGGATCCTTTAGATAATTCAATAAAAAAACTAAATCCAAGATTTCAGCAGAAAAAAATGAGACTAGGTGGGTTAAACAGATCTCCCACACCTAGTTATCTTCAAGAGAAGGCTCAATGAGGGGCTGCAGCAAAGTAAAACGCTCTACTGGAAGTGCAGAGAGCTATCAATGCATAAATGGTGCTGATAAATTCAACTTAGATTTGAATTTAGGATCCAAAAAGTGAGGAAAAGCAGTGATTTTGACCCTAAAATAGATGTATTCAGAAATATGCATAAAATTAAGGGAACTTCCAGGAGGTTATTTCAGATTGGGTCATGAGGGACCTATTATCCCAATTTCAGCTCAAAAAAAGAATTATAGATATGTTAAACAGTTCCTCCATCCCCGGATATGCTTAAAAATGCTTATTTCCCATGACCTTAAGTATGCAGAAAATGGCTGAAGCATGCAGAGCGTAATTTATGAAGAAATTAGAAAAAATGTGTCTAAAACATCAGATCTGAAGTTTATTATCATTGAGCATGAATAAAAATGGAGATTCAGCTCCTTTTATACATCAAACGATCACTCGGTAAGGGGATTTCATGAAAGAACAAAATACAAATATCAGATCTACAGAATATGGATCTAGAAAATGCACAATCATTGAAACTTTGAGTACATGAGCTGAAATGTACAAAATTACAGAAGAAGACTGGAATACAAACTTTCTGGAAGAAGGGATGGCCCTTCCTCAAGGAAATGAGCACCAAACTAGGGTAGAAACCCTGCTGCAACAATGCAATGGAAAAATAACGTAGTTTCTGAAGTATACTGTGCAGATGATGATGGAAGGTCCTTTGGCCTGATGCCAAGATCTGAAACTGAAGCTCAATGCTTTCTCACTAATCCTCCAGAGAAAGAAATGCTCCCTTTTCTGCAAAACTAGATCTGGAAGTGGTGTTGAAAACCCCTCACTGCAACACCCAACAACACAGTATTATTCTGCTGCAGAAATAAAACTATCTTGATGGAGGAAGCTTGTCTTGAAGCCTAGATGTGAGGCATTTTAAAACATACTCCTTCAAGATCTCCTTAATGAAGGAGGAGGAATTCCTAAACAGGAAATTCCTCTCTCTAGCTAAATAGCCAAAGATTTTGAATTGCCCAAGCAATCTCAAAATCGAACTATCTTCAACAAACCTTTTCTTGTGGCCTTCCTCTTTATTTTATAACAATAGGGTTTGGAAAACCCTAAACCACCTCCAATGAGTTAACCCTTTTCACATGAAGGCTCTCCATCTAAAACTGCGCTGATCAATAAGGAGGTTCAATGCATCTAGACATTGCGGTGATTTGGTCCAGTTGACCTAGTCAACCTTCTTCATTCCTTTCCACACCTAAGTGTATTTTATTGAAATGGCCCAGATTTTTCCATGTTCAATTGGGCATTGATTTATTTTTCTGATTAGGAGTTTTATAGTTCCTCCTTTATACTTTTATTCATGAGCTAAGCAAACTGAAATTAAAATGCAATGTTCCCATTAGCTGCAAAAATTGGGAACATTACAGTCTCTCCCGGAAAAATGTTGCTTGCCCTTAAACAACTCTTATTGTAGATGCAAATCATCTACTCCCCTCCAAATGGCATCCACATAAGGAAGGCTTCCTCCATTTTCCGCAATAGGTTATGTATGTTTGGTTCCAAATTTGTCTTCCACAAATGCATGAGATGACTTCCAACTGTAAGGTTAGATGTCCTCTCCTTATCATGAAGTACAAAATGAAAATTACATGATGTCCAACACCATCATAAACACATGAGAGACATAAAATAAAGTAGCTCTTTCCATAAAGGAAAAGCTTCATCATGCAAGAACATTCTTCCATCCAGGTTTTATGAACCTGATTAAGCATTGTTTTGCTTTCATTCTTAGCCCTGTTGGCCTTGTTGGATCCAAACTCCATCATTGCAGTGTTATGCAAAAGAAGAAGTGAAGGAGCAACATGGGTGGACAAAGATGTCAAACCATATTCCCCTAATAATAACCACCGGAGCAAGGCTCTTTGCTGTCATCCTCCATCTCCTCCATGTAAGATGGGTGAGCCAAGCTTTCCAAAATATGATGTACATGCCTCTCTTTGCTGCAATTTATCTTTGATACATAAGGCGTGAATCAGAAAATGATGAGCTATGGGGTGGTCACCATACTCATTTAAAAGCAACCAAAGCAACAAGAGGTCTTGCTGCCTTCTTTCCTCCTCATGTGCATCATGGAACCAAACCATACTAATGGACATATGATATGTCACATCAGCCCAATACAAAGTATTATCATCAATGCACATCATGAGATCAATATGCCAAATTTTACACAATGCAAAACACATAGACATAGGAGATGTCATGTGGTGGCCATGCCTCCTCAAGTGAAACAAAATTATACATGCCTTCTCTTGCTACAACATATCATTGAAATCTAAGGCATGATTCAAAAAATGATGAGCTATTGGGGACTAACCATACTCACCCAAGAGCAGCCATAGCAACAAGGTATTTTGTAGCCCTCTTGCCTTATCAACATGTGGATCATGGAGCAATAACACAATGATGGACATGTGAAATGTCTCATCAACATAGTACAAGCAAGCTCCCTCATACCACATCATGTGGGATTCATTCCTCCTCCAAAGCCAAAGTTCATGCATGAAACATCCCTACAACAGAAATACATGTGGATAAGTGAGACATATTTCAAACATGGGTGAATACATGGACATGAGATTTAACATGTGATGTCCAAACTCTCCTTTTAACAACCACATCAACCATGCTTCCTTCTCATATATTCTATTAATGATGCATAAAGCATGAGATGAGAGAACGATAATATTTGGGTAGTGATCATGCTTACCCCAAAGCAACCAGCACTGCCATGCCTTATTCATTTCATGACCATTCTTCAAGGCATAGATCAGAAAAATAGGTGCCTTTAGAGAGTGAAGGGAGTCTCCCAAGGGAAACCAGCGTAACCAAGCTTGCTGGTCCATGTATGTTCGCAAGTGATCATGTGATCTCTTGCTCATCATCCTCATTCACTCACTCCAATATGGAAGGTGAGTGATGTGCTGCATAATCATGGCATCCTCCCTTTGTAGAATACCATATCCTTTGAACCAATGAAGAACCTTGCATCTCATGAAATATTGAAATGCATCTCTGTTGATATCTCTTAGAGAGACCTTTCTTCCATCTATGGCCTTCCAAAACCAGTGAGGCTTTGAATTTGCAGTAAGTAGAAGTCTCTCTTTGAGCTGTAGCATGCTCATTGAGAGAGTGTCATCTAGAGGGGAGAAAATGCTTCTCATCTCAAGAGGTCTACTCTTCATCTTCTTCTTCTCCACTACTTCAAGGTTGAAGCTACCTCTAGAATACTCCAAGAAAGCTGAAGCCTCTTTGTCACAGTCACTAAGTGACAGCGTTGTAGATCTGCAAAGTGATGCATGTACTGTCTCAAAGCAAGTTTCATTATTGATATCACAATCAGCCATTGAACATAGGATAGTACTAATACCCTTTCTTGAGACCCTACATATCAACCCCAAGAGATTGAATGCAGCTCAACAATGATGCATAGGGATAGCTTTCAGTCTCATCCTTGATTAGATCAAGGGTCCTCTGCGTTGTGACATGTCTTTGCTTCAAATCAGCATTTTGATTTAATCCTTGGCTATGCATTAATCTTGAAACAATATGTGCTAGAATTTTATGCATACCTTGGATCAACTGATATGTGGGAACCTCTTGACAGAACACAAGAGTTCCTCCACACGGATCAATGATGCCTTCAACTGCTGGCAAGAATGATGGCCTCTTGTTGGGTGTGGAGCCTGATTTTCATCCTGATTCAGAGATCCTTGTTTTAGCTGGATGTATACCCCAGGAAAATTGTACACCCTTGTAGCGGGGGGGTGCGGGGGGGAATTGTCCCCCCTGCGGGGTCCGGGCGGTCAGCGGTCCCCCAGCAAGGGTTTCAGGGGCAACACTCCCGAAGCTAAAAATATATGTAAAATTGCCTTGTAAAATATATAATAATTTCTAGTCAATCTGGGCCGTTCATTAGGTGGATGATCTGACGGTAGAAGTTATGTTTAGCTTAGGGTTTTTTTCCCTAGAAGGCAACCCCTCTCTTTGTATGATGGTATTGTATTGCGGCTGTATAATATATGTGTATTCTCCGAGCAGGAAATAGATAGGGAGACTGTGAGAGAGAACAGAGGATATTACAATGGATCTGTTGTAGGTTTTGTCTCTTAATTTTGCTGGATAATAGAAAGGAAGGACTGGTTGTTCAGGGTGGACGTAGCCCAAACTATGTGAAACACGTATATCTGTGTCTCTCTGGTTTTATGTGTTTTTTGTGCTTCTATTTTCCGCATATTTTATGTGTTTCATTGCTCTATAATATATAATTTTCTAACAACTGGTATCAGAGCTGAAGGTATATATGGCTGATAAACTCGTAGGAAAGAAGGGTTCCTGGTTCGAGTGGGAGAAATGGCAGAAAATGGTAAGTTTAGGGTTGAGAAATTTAATGGCCAAAACTTCCCACTGTGGAAGATGCAGATGGAAGATTATCTGCATCAAAAAGATATGTACCTACCATTGAGTGGAAAACAAAGAACTGGTGGCCATGACAGACGTGGAATGGAACATTCTCGATAGAAAGGCACTCGGAACAGTACGGTTGTGCCTTGCAGCATCATTCGCCTTCAATATTTCAAAGGAAACAAAAATAGAGGGTTTGATGCAGACGTTGGCCAAACTATATGAAAAACCCTCAACCTCAAACAAGGTATTTCTTATGAAACGACTATTTAATATGAAGATGTCAGAAGGTGGATATGTTGCAGACCATTTAAATGATTTTAATACAATTACCAGTTAGTTAAGTTCTGTAGGGGTAAACTTTGATGATGAAGTTAGAGCTCTATTATTCTTGTTCTCATTGCCAGAGAGTTGGAATGGTATAGTAATGGCCATTAGTAACTCTATCTCTGGATCTAATACTTTAAATTTTGATGATGTTGTCGGTGCTATCCTTAGCGAGGAAATGCGACGAAAAAGCTCCAGTGAGACTTCAGGTAATGCTTTGAGTGCAGAGTCTAGGGGAAGGAGAATGGAAAGAGGAAAGAGCTCAGGATATCACAGTAAATCAAGAAAAGGTAGATCTAAGTCCAGATCGGGGATATTGTGCTGTAAATGCGGAAAGAAAGGGCACCTAAAGAAAGACTGTACATCTCGAAAGGGAAAAGAAGGAGACGCGCAACAAGAAAAAAATCATGAAGCAAATGTGACAGGTGATGTGTTACAAGATGCTTTGATTCTTTCTTTAAAAAATGTTACTAATTCTTGGGTAGTAGATTCAGGGGCCTCATTCCATGCCATAGCTGATAAGAAATATTTTCATGACTATGTTCAAGGAGATTTTGGACAAGTCCGTTTGGGTGATGATAAACCCTGTAAAATTTTTGGAATGGGTAAGGTTCTTTTAAAACAGTAGAATGGAAACAAATGGCTATTAAAGGAGGTAAGACATGTTCTAGAACTAAAGAAAAATCTGATTTCAATAGGGCAGTTAGGTGGTGAAGGTTGTGTGACAACTTTCATAGATAAAGCTTGGAAGGTCACCAAAGGAGCCCTGGTAATAGAAAAAGGTGAAAAGGTTGGTACATTGTATTTATGCAATGGTATTTCTAACTCTGTTAATGCTTTAACTTCCCAAGGAGCAGATGCAGCATTATGGCATCATAGGCTTAGACACATGAGTGAGAAGGGGATGAAGATTCTTCACTTAAGAAATTTGTTGCCAAGTTTGAAGAGTGTTGATTTGGATTTTTGTGAAAATTGCATTTATGGAAAACAAAAGAGAGTCATATTTCTCAGAGTTGGAAAAGAAAAGAAGAGCAAAAAATTGGAGCTTGTGCATACAGATGTATGGGGACCTACTCAGGTATCATCTCTCGGTGGCTCTCACTATTATGTTATGTTTATTGATGATGCAACTAGAAAAAATTGGATTTATTGTATTCAAAATAAATCTGATGTATTTGATACTTTCAAGAAATGGAAAGCTTTGGTTGAGATTGAGACAAGAAAGAAGTTGAAGTGTCTCAGATCAGACAATGGAGGTGAATATTGTAGCAAAGAGTTTGGTAGGTACTATTCAGAGCATGGAATTTGTAGAGAGAAGACAGTTCCAAGAACACCATAAGAAAATGGTGTGTCAGAAAGGATAAACAGAACAATCATAGAGCATGCAAGATGCATGAGATTGCATGCAGGATTGCCTTTACAATTTTGGGCAGATGCTGTAGATACTGTTGTTTATCTAATAAACAGAGGGCCTTCACGTTCCTTGGATGGTGGTATTCCAGAGGAAGCATGGACAGGTAAAAAGGTAAACTACTCTTTTTTAAAGCCTTTTGGTTGTGAGGCTTTTGTCCATATTAATAAAGAAAATAGAACAAAGCTTGAGGCAAAATCAAAGAAATGTACCTTTATTGGATATGGTGTTAATGATTTTGGTTATTGCTTATATGATTATGACACTACTACATTTGGCGGAAATTCCGACACCTGTTTCCGACGCTTTTGACCAAATGTCGGAAATTTTCCCAAATTTTTTCCATCCCGCCCGAAACCGTCGCTATACCGACGTCTATAGAAAAGTGTCGCAATACCGACACTTAAACAAGTGTCGCAATTGCGACGTTTAAAGGAAGGCGTCGCAATTGCGACACCATGGCCCAAAGCGTCGCTATTGGGACGACTCTAAACGTCGCAACTGCGACACAATGTCTAGGTGTCGCCATTGCGACGTTTGGAGGCACCGTCCTAATAGCGATGCCTTTTCCGCCGTCGGTATAGCGACAGTTATTTTCGCGCTACATAAAAATACCAAACTTATATGGGCGCTACATAAAAATTCGAAACTTATATGCGCGCTACATAAAAATGTTTGGTATTTGTCGCAATAGCTACGTTTGATATCACGCGCGCATTCGCTCTCTGCTCTTGCAGAACAGCATTTGCCCTCGGCATTCGCCCTCAGCGTTCGCCCTCAGCTCTTGCAGAACAGCATTCGCCCTCAGCGTTCGCCCTCAGCTCTTGCAGAACAGCATTCGCCCTCAGCTCTTGCAAAATGGTAAGTTCTTACTGCAGGCCCTTCCTCTTATAGTAGGGTTGACTCTATTTGGGTTTTTTTGGTCAATTCCATTGGATTGTGTTAGGCTGTAGGGTTCTCTGTAGATGTCAAGAGTCAAGATTCAATACCCTCTATTATCTTCATCACCAATACAAGATTTAAATTTTTCCCAAAGAAACGCTTATTAATTTGGCAGCCATTATTTCTCCCTGCTTTAAAAACCCTACATTTAAATGAAAACAAGCATTGCATTTCAACTACAAAAATCTATTAGTGTTCAAGTGTACATGTATTTTACGTGCCGTGCGATATCACTGTATTCTTCCTTGACTCTTCTTGAAATTACCAGTGCCCTCGGCCATTGGCCTGGCTCTTGCGAACGGCCATTCGCCACAGGCTCTTGAGCGCTTGACATTCGCCCTCGACGTCGCCACAGGCTCTTGCAGGCTTGACATTCGCCCTGGATTCGCCCTCAGCTCTTTCAGAACAGCATTCGCCCTGCATTCGCCCTCAGCTCTTGCAGAATAGCCTTTTCCCTCAGCATTCGCCCTCAGTGTTCGCCCTCAGCTCTTGCAGAACAA